>JBBPRF010000001.1:0-394129 GCA_038092875.1 Lanmaoa pseudosensibilis | reverse complement strand
CCGGCATCTCCATCGAGAACCCCGACTCGCCCCCCTCTGCTTCCCCGGCTCCCCACCGCATTCGCTTGCCACCCACCCCCACGCCCCAGCCTTCCTCTACATCAAATCCCTCCGTGTCCTCCGCACCTATACCGGAATCTTCATCTAATACCCCGTCCCCGCGTTCACGTCGCTCAAATACCCTCGACAGTTCCGCCATCAACTATGCCGTCGCTCGTCAGGCATTGAACAGGGTTTCTGATTCCCCTCCGATCTCCTCATCCCCCACATCCAAACCTTTGTTCACCCCCAATGCTTCCGCATCCATTCTTCATCGCCGGCCTACTTCGGTCTACGCTACTCCACACTACAGCATACCAGCTTCACCGGACAAGTCCCATCATCGACCGTCCTCCAGTCTCGATCTTACTCACTCTCTTTCCCCTTCCCCCGATCGTCCTTCATCCCGCACCTCATATTCACCCTCCCCTACACCCGCCTCACCTTCCGTCATGTCGCCCACACCGTATAAGAGTTCATACATGGCCAACAAGAAGGCATCCACGTATGGACAGATCGGTGCCCGCAGGCTTGGTCACCATCTTCCCCGTATAGCCAGTGGTGACGGCGATGACACTTCACACGAGCACAACCAGACATCTCCACCAGTGGACCAGACCACCTCACAAAAGGAACATCCCCTCTACCACCTTCGTGCTCATAATGAACCCCCCCTCTCCCCCGTCTCTCAGGAGCGACTTCCATCTGGTCTTGCTGATTCCGATGACGTCGCAGGCGTCCCTGGTCGCCTTCGTCTGTCCCGAGACAAGACCCCCAAAGCCGCTCATCCTTCGCCCTTGCCCTCCTCGCGTTTGACAAGGGGCCTCTGGGCCGATACACAGAGGCATTTGCTGCAGGCCTACGAGTATTTATGTCACGTCGGTGAGGCCCAGCAATGGATAGAGGGTTGTCTCGGCGAGGAACTCGGCTTTGGTGTCGTGGAGATGGAAGAAGGACTACGAAACGGTGTCGTCCTCGCCAAGTTGGTCAGAGCATTCCAGGGCGAACATGTTGTTCGTCGCATTTACGAGGTAGTCTTCTCACCCTCCTTTCCCTCTCTCGTGTTGATCAGTTTCTCAGTCAAAGTCGTCCAAGCTGGATTTTCGACACTCTGACAATATCAACTATTTTTTTGTCTTTGTTCGGCAAGTTGGTCTTCCCGAAGTAGGTTCTTCCCTTATTCACTGTCGATATCATTCATCATACACAATCTTCTAGTGCTTTATCTTTGAGCTCACGGACTTGTACGAGAAGAAGAATCTCCCAAAAGTTATCTATTGCATTCACGCCCTCAGGTATGCTACCAGCGCTGCCTAGTCGTCAACAGCTCATCTCGCGTAGTCATCTCCTCGCTAGGCGAGGTCTAGCCCAGCGTATAGGAAACTTGCTCGGCCAATTGCAGTTCTCTGACGATCAGTTGCAGAAGACACAGAAAGGGCTCAATGATGCTGGTGTTCCAATGCCGAACTTTGGCGATGTTGGTCGAGAACTCGCCAAAGAGATAAACGAAGACCCGGAGGTCGAAATAGAGACCGAGGATGAGCGTGAGCGTTGCCGTACCGCATCGTTTTTTTACCTTATATGCATCCTAGGACGAGACCGCTTACTTTTGGAGAGCGAGGATTCCATCCGCACTTTGCAATGTCTGGCGCGTGGATTCCTAGTTCGCAAAGCGCATGCCACCCAACACGCCCGCCTCCGTTTTGCAGAACGATATGTACCCAAGGTTCAAGCTATATGTCGCGGCGCCATCGCACGATGTCATGTCTCCGATATCCGCAAGGAAACCCTCGATCTCACCCCATGGGCGATTTGCCTCCAAACCGCCGCTCGCACAGTCTTGAAGCGTAGGCAATGGCTTGCCTACCTTGAGCGAATCCGGGCGTCCGTTAAGTATGTTGTTAAAACACAGGCACAAATTCGGGGCGTGCTCCAGCGACGGCGATTTGCTCGACTCAAAGCGGCACTGCAGAGCAGCCGGGTACTCTTTGTAAAGTTTCAATCTTCCGCGCGGGCCAAGATTGCGAGACAAAACGTCAACGAGGTATCCAAGACGTTCGCCAAAGTCGAAATTTCAACGTCTGTTGTGTCCGTGCAAGCGGCTGCGCGTGGGTTTTTGAAGAGGGCTATGGTATCTGAGCAACTAAGGAAGCTTGATCTCGCGGAGGATAGCATCGTCGCTTTACAGACCCAGTGCCGAGGTGTACTTGTGCGTAGACGGATCCGGGCGCAGCTCGCGAAACTAGACGACGTATCTTCCACCGTCATCCGAATTCAAGCCGCAGCTCGGACGTATATCGCTCGTAAACGCCTGCTCAACCTCATCCGTGGCCTTCGTCGAGCGACCCCAATGTTGATAGGTCTCCAATCCCGTGCTCGTGCCAGTCTTGCCCGTCAGCAACACCAGAACCTCAACAAGGCACTCTCCGAGATCAAAGTCGTCTCTTCCGTAGGGGGCTTCCAAGCGCTCGCCCGTGCCGCGCTCGCTCGCACCCGCCATCGGGAGCGACAGAAGAAACTCGAGTTCGTGGCACCCAATGTGATAGGTGTGCAAGCCGTTGCAAGAGGTTATTTAGTACGCAAGGCCTATATCGCATGGCGTGATCATCTGTGGTGCAGTCAGCCCGTCGCGACAATGCTGCAGGCACTACTACGTGGCGTTCTTCAGAGGCGCAAGTTCCACGCAAAGATACAGTACTACCGCGAGAACTTGCATAAAGTCATCAAGATCCAGTCTCTTTTCCGTGCAAAAGAAACACGCGAACAATATCGTCAGCTTACCCTGGGCAAGAACGTCACGGTTGGCACGATCAAGAACTTTGTCCATCTTCTCGATGATTCAGAAGCCGATTTTCAAGATGAGATCAAGGTGGAGAGGTTGAGGAAAAGGGTCGTAGAGAGCATTAGAGAAAACCAGGCACTCGAGAACGACGTGAACGATCTGGACGTCAAGATTGCTCTGGTTGTGCAGAACGTCAAGTCGTTTGAGGAACTTGTCAAGGTGCGACGGATGTATGGTGCAGATAGTGCTGCAGCGCATGCCGCACGAGCTTCCATTCTTGCTGCCCATGGTGACCCCTTTGCCGGGCCTTACACTTTGGATCATGCAGCCAAGCGGAAACTCGAGCTGTATCAGCAGCTTTTTTACCTGCTTCAGACGCAGGGAGACTATTTGAGTCGATTGTTCGTCGAGCTGACCGACGATGACTCGGAAAAGCATACATCATTGGTAGAGCGCGTTGTGTTGACGTTGTTTGGTTACGGACAAGACAGACGAGAAGATTATCTTCTGCTTAAGCTATTCCAAGTTAGTGTCACCAGCATGGAATCGTTGCAGTTGTTTATCTGTTCATCCAACAGCTGTTCATTCGCCAGGAAGTTACCAGTGCCCGAACAGTCGATGACGTCGTTCGTGGCCATCCAATGTACATCAATATCGCAGTACAATACCTCCGACCCAAGCAGGTTACCTACGTCCGGGAAACGCTCCAAGCCATCGTGCGGGAACTCGTTGAAGCCGCCGACCTTGATCTCGAGTCAGATCCTTCAGTAGTATGCATTGCACCTTTTGTCAGTGACAAACTCTCAGTTGAACTTCAGATTCATCGGGCGAGGATTGATATTGAGGAAATGCGATCTGGTAGAGCCAGTGTAAAGCTCAAAGATCTCTCTTTCTACGAAGCTCTAAAGGATCCAGATACTAGAGCCGAGTACATTAGACGTAGGTGAAGCCCCGGAAATCTTATCGCAGCCACTCACGAAACCACGTTGTCCAGATTTGCAGAAGTTGCAATGGTGGAGCGAAGCTTTCATTGTAGCTATCACCCAGTCAACTAGAAAGATGCCGTATAGTCTGCGGTTCATAGCGCGCGAGACATTACTTTCCTTGCGTGTAAGTCAGGAACAGTCTTTTGACTATTATATTGCTTATATTGGTTCAGGAAAAATTCCCTGACGCACCGGACAAGGCCTACGCCGCATGTATCGCAAGGCTAGTTTTCTACAGATACCTCAACCCGGCTATCCTGTTTGTTCCATTCACCCTACAAGCAGACTCTTTTTGACTCTTAAATCCAGCGCTCCGGAGACTTTTGATATGGTCTCCGCCACAGTTGACGTTGCCTCGAGGAAGAATCTTTCACAGATATCTCAGGTGCTGACCCAAATTGCCTCGGGCTCCGAGTTCTCAGAAGACAGTCCCCAATTTGTACCCATCAACGAGATGGTGCGCAAGACCATTGCGGAAATGACAGTCTGGATGCTGCAGAGTGACTTCTCCTCACGATCGTGGGTTCGTCGACGTTATCTCATATTTTCTTTTACAGTCGCAGATGTCCCAGATGCTGAGACACATTATCATGCACACGAATTCTTGGACGTTACCGTCCAACCGAAGCCTATTTATATTTCCCCCAATGAGGTATATGGAATGCACACTTTACTTTCAAAATACCAGGACAAACTCGTAAGAATTTGCTTCTTTTCACGACTGGCCGCAACTGACTTGTTTGTTCAGTCGCCTTCCCGTGATGATGCTCTGCGTGTCATATTGCACGAATTAGATGGTGTTCCGCATCTCGATAATGACGAGCTAAAGGATGCTCGAGATAAAGCTATTACTCTAGAACTCACGAACAGGTTTGCGCGTGTCCGAGGTTAGTTTCGTTCCAATACTCGAATATCCTGTTCATGTTGTTTCAAGATCCGCAAGCAGATGAAAAAGCTTTGTGGGTCCAAGCTAAACGCGGTGTTCTAGCAATCCTTCGCGTTCAACCTGCGCAAGACCTCGTCGAATCTTTGATGCGCACAGTGACTGAGGAAGATGAATTGCGTTGGGAGACTATTGTGGCTGAAATGGACAATGAGCCTGTTAACAGGCGCATGCCTTCGACTGGTGGTGCGGAATCTGGGTACAGGCTTGAAGACATACGATCGTATGTATACGAGCTCTCTATGTAAAAGCATGATACTGATATATTTCCAGACTTCAGTTTAAGGAAGTCAAAGCACATGCCATATTCTTCCTTCTCGAGCTGGAGAAGCTGGGAAAGATCGCACGGAGCGACGGTTTTCAAGGCATTCTAAATGCTATCGCAAGTGATGTTCGCAGCAAGCACCGCAAGCGACTGCAACGACAGCAAGAGATGGACAGCATGATGGATGCTCTCAAATACCTCAACGAACGCAAGAAGTACTTTGAGGAGCAGATAGATAGTTATCACAACTACGTCGAAGCTGCGATGGCCACCATGCAGCGAGGAAAAGGGTAGGAAACTGCGCCTTGTCTTATGCGGGGGACTGATCTCTGTTTCAAGAAAAAAGCGTTTTGTTATTCCATTCACAAAGCAGTACTTCCACCTCCGCGACTTGCAGAAATCCGGCAAGAGTCCTCAATTCGGTTCGTTCAGATACAGCGCCAAAGACCTTTACGAGAAAGGCATCCTCTTGTCCATCGACAAGTTCTCCCCCCGCCAGTTTGATAAGATTGATGTCATCATCTCGTCAGAGAAAGCAGGTGTTTTTAACATGGAGGTCCTCAACAGTGCCCTCGGTATCACCAACCGAATCGGCATCACAGACCTCCGTATGGAGGATCTACTTCAGGCGCAATTCGAGAACCAGGCTTCACTCTCACTTTTCAATGGACTAGCCAAAGTTAATATCAACCTTCTCTTGTACCAAATTAACAAGAAGTAAGTGAACCTACCCGTTTCTTGGTCTCCATGAACTGACGCGTCGGCACAAGGTTCTATGTCTGATCTTTCCTTGACATCTATGTGTGCTTTCTTTTCGTGTTGCATCCTCGCGTTCTTGACTCTCACCCTTGCTCTGCATCTCAATAATACGTGTCGTCCTCACGCTTCGTTCAGCATGTAACGATAGTCTAACCAACCACATACTGTATTTTTTTGCATATGTCCTCACGACTTATGATGTATTTTCTCGACCCTCACGACTTTCATGACTTATTGACGCATTAACTAGTGGTTTGTAAGCTGCGCGCGTGGCCCATCTTGAACAACTTTATCTCTTCCGACTGTCAGTACTCGCGTTGTTAGAAGCCCCCATGTCCGCATTCGGTCCCCCTCCGCTACCGCCGGGTTGGACAGAGCACGTCGGTAACGTACAACGAGACTCAGAATAGAGTGTACTGCAAGCTCAAACATTGCTCACCCTACACAGGACCGGGTGGCCAGCCCTACTACTATCATGCTGCGAGTCAACAATCAACCTATGTTCGACCCCTTCCTGCGTTCCCCGTCGTACCACCTCCTACCGCTCAACCGTCCAAGAAAAAGAAAGAAAAACCCCTCGTCAAGAAGCCGATCCCAGGCACTGAATGGCTCCGGGTGACGACCACCGAAGGGAATACATTCTATACACACAAGGGGAGGAAAGAAAGTCTTTGGATAGCCCCGGAAGAGATCAAGGAAGCTCTCCTAGAGCTCGAGTGCGCGGAAGCTCACGAGGCGGAGCAGGCAGGACTTCAGCAACAGGAGGAAGAGGAAAAGGCGATGAGGGTCGAACGGGAGAGGGAGGAGGAAGTGAACAGGGTCAAGGCTGAAGTACAGGGGCTTGTGAAACGGAGAAAGCGCGGTGAACTCGAACCGTTGGATGAGGTAGTCATCACCAAGAAGGCACGTGTTGAGGAGGACGACGGAGAAGAGGCCGAGGTCGAGGAAGATCAGAATGAAGAAGAGGAAGAAGAAGAGGACGAGGATAATGAGAGCGAGAGCGAGGAGGATTGGCAGAAGGAAGCTGCGGCCCAGCTCGCTGCAGAGGCAGAGGAAGACGAGAAGAGGCGAGAAGAAGAGGCAAAGAGAGTAAAAGAGGCGGAAGAAGCAGAGGCAAAGAGCGCGCAGGAAAAGCAACCACTCAGTATGCCAGATCGTGTCGACCTTTCTCTTGATGAAGCAAAGGCACTCTTCAAGGTATGTAGTCTGCACCACTCAGTTATTCTGACATTCACAACTATCGCAGACGCTTTTGCGAGAGAAGGAAATCAACCCCTTGCACCCTTGGGACAACTCTTTACCGCTTTTTATCTCCGACCCTCGATATGTACTCCTCCCCTCTGTCTCAGCACGCCGTGACGCTTTTGACGAATACTGTCGAGACCGTGCTCGTGAGCTGCGACAAGAAAGCGTCAAGAAGGAAAAAACACAAGCGAATCCCAAAGAAGAATTTGACTCCTTACTCCATGAGGAGGTGAAAAGTACACGCACTATATGGATCGATTTTCGTCGAACATGGAAGAAAGACCGGCGTTTCTACGGCTGGGGCAGAGATGATCGCGAGCGTGAAAAACGCTTCAAGGATTACTTGAAAGAACTCGGAGAGAGTATGTCTCTTTTGGCCTTGCGCGGCGACGGGAACTTATGGTTAACCAGAAAAGCGCGCCGCTGCTGAGAAGGCGGAAGCTGATTTCTTTACCCTGCTCCGGGAATGTGGCATAGTAAAGCCGGACTCGGTTTGGAAAGATGTTAGCCCTCTCCCCTCGTATTTTTATCGTTTCTTGTGTGCTGAAGCTTTCCTTCTGAAGATCAAACGGAAATTGTCTGATGATCCACGGTATGACCCTGTTGGCTCATCCACACTCAGAGAGGAACTCTTCAACACATTCCTGAAAGCCCGTGGGTTGCCCGATAGTAAGAATCATCAAGATGAGGTCGACAAACCGCAGTCCAGATCATCACCAGACGAAACAGAGGCTGGCTGTAAACGTCAAGAGAAAAAGGAACGCGCTTTGAAAGAGCGCGAAGAACAAGTGAGGGCTCAACGTGGTCGCACGGAAGCGGAGATCGGGAGGTCTAGGTTGGGATTGACCAAGGAAGAAGGCGAAAGAATATTCCGGTGAGCCACACCAGGGTTCTGTTCCCTGAAACTATTATTTCTGTGGCACTCAACAACTTGTTTCTCTTAATCCAGTACGCTTTTGACGGACGCTATTCGAGATCCCGAGGTACGCTATCAACCTGTTCGTGAACAGACTTTGACTGTCCACTTAGTTGTCCTGGGATGCCGTGCTTCCGCAATTGAAAATAGATCCTCGATTCATAAATTCACCCTTGCCGAGAGATCAACAGTTGCACTTGTTCCATTCCTATATGCAACAGCTTCGTTCGAAGCATCTGAATAGTCTGCACACATTATTCAGTGCGCACACACCCTCTCTAGCAGCCTCATTTTCCCATCTTCCTCTTGAATCGATCGAGAAATCATTACCAGCCACCAAGCTGGGACTTGACTCCCGGGAACTGGAGAAAGAGTTTGACAAATGGCAGAGGGAGAGGACTTCTGACGCAAGGAAGGCATTCGACGAGATGTTGACTGAAAACGCGTTCGTAGAATTCTGGGGAAGGCTTGGGAAGATGGGTGGTGATGGCGTCAACGGGGGAGTAGCTGCCGAGGACTTGGGGGAAGACGAGGGAGAAGGTTTCGGTGGAAAAGTTGACATGAAGGCTCTGGCTAAAAATGTCGACTTGGCGGACATCGTAAAGGTGCTAAAGGTAAGAATCTCAGAGTGTTTCTGGATCACCTAGATTTTACTGGTTTATTGGTCTCCAGAACGACAAGAGGTATATCATGTTTGAGCATGTTCCAGACCAGAGGGAGAGGTGGATTCGGGTGTGTTGTTTCTCATGTTTATCTTGTATTCCTTACCCATCCTCGTTCACGATTTATGTCACAGGACTACCTGGCTATTTTGTCTGCACCAAAGTTATCTGTTCATGTTTGACCATGCCCCGTCATGTTGTCGAAGTGCGTTCTCCACGGATGGCATCGGTGTCAGGCACGTACTAGCTACTTAGTATGCCATGTGTCATATTGATTATCACGCGGTGGTAATATATGCCTCGAGGCTTCTCAGGCAGGTATAGCTACCAGTGAAATGGTGAAATGGTGAAAGAAATCATCTCGAATGAATAAATGTGAACGTTTGAACAGTGGACGGCGCTCCCTGACTCGTGCGATGGCGTGCCAATGCTCGAGAAGTAGTAGTACTTGCATCGCACGCGTCTAGCACGTGACAAGGAAAGTCAGTCACATGACTTGTGACACGTCAGTGGGTGCATCGGACTTCAAGCTTGTTTCAAAAAGGTCAACAGCATTTGGTATTGCATACGTATCTCCGCTGCTCAGTCTTGCTCTGGCGTCTCAGCGATGCGTCTCCTCCACTCGTTGGTTCTGGCGCTCTCCGTCCTCACTTCCCATACTCTAGCTCAGGATGCCAGCGATATCCCAAGAGTCAAGCATGAATACCAGGTGCGTGTCTCACAAGGCTCTTGTGCCCAATCCTAATCCATGCGCAGAGCGATGTGGCGCGTCTTCGCAAGATAGTTATCAACAGGTGAGCATCTCTTTCTCCTCATGTTGTGTTGGAGTTTCATGCGCTCTTCAGTCTTTACTCAAACCGGTATCAGATTTTGTTTTCTTGATTTGTCTGCTGCGTCTGATCCGATCCTCTAACTTTAGAGATGTTTTCCTCCGAGAACTGATTTCAAATGCCAATGATGCTCTTGAGAAATTCCGCTTGACCGCTCTCGTGGAGAAAGACCTCTATGATGGTGTTTCCCCCTTGAATGTGACCATCAAGGCTATAAAGAATGAAGATGGTATCGGTGGCCGCATTATCATCACTGGTACGCGTCCCTCCTGTTGTGTTCTGGACGAGACTAATAGGCCTAGATACTGGCATTGGAATGAGTGCGGAGGAACTGACAAGCAACCTGGTACGTCGATCGCATGGTGCTGACGGTTCATAGACTCACGTTGCACCTAGGGTACACTTGCGAAATCAGGGACTTCTGATTTCCTCGAAAAAGCGGATAGCATGGACACCACCAACTCTGGTAACCTGATCGGTGCCTTCGGTGTTGGATTCTACAGCAGGTGCCTATCACTCTACACTTGACGTTCCGGGACCGAGTGTCTTAATCACCGCCTCTAGTTTCCTTATTGCAGATAAAGTCGCGGTCGCATCTATTCCTCCAAAGTCTTCCAAGCATCCCAACCCCTCGCAGAATATCTTTAGCTCCTCTGCAGATGAAGGCAGTTTTGAAGTATATCCTGATCCCCGCGGAAATACCCTCGGACACGGCACAGAAATTACTCTTGAATTGAAGACTGACGCGAAACACTATTTGGTTCCCTCAAACCTGATGAAGCTCATGTATGTATGCCTTACAATTGTGATGCACACACTGAAACTCGTGGAAGTAACCAACATTCGGCCTTCTCCACCTCTTTTCCCATCTATCTTTGGAACGAAGTTGAGGAGGAAGTTCCTGTAGAAGAAGAAGGAACATCACAGGAGGATCCTGAGACAAAGGGTGACGAAGAAGAAGCTGTGGTCGAGGAGGAGAAACAGTCTGAGCCTGTTGCACCCAAGACAAAGAAGGTTATGGTCGGTCTGTGGGAGCACATGAACTCTCAACCTCCTCTTTGGATGCGGTATGTCCCTACTATTCTGAGTGAAAAGGACTTGAGATTAAGTTAACGGATATCAGGGATCCCAAAACTGTCACTGATGAAGAGTATGAGTTATTGTACCAAGCCACGTTCAAGGACTTCCAAAAGCCTCTAACATGGACTCACTTCGCTGGGGATTCAGGGGACGGCGTCTCCTTCCGCGCACTCATTTATATTCCTTCTCGCTTGTGAGTCGGGATCCTGTGCACGGATACTTGATCATTGACACACTCTAGATCTAATGATTTCTTCAATCAACCACTCGAGGCATCCACCAACGACGTCAAGCTATTCGTGAAGCACGTATTCATCACTTCAGATCTTGGTGAATACGCTCTGCCCAAGTGGGCTAGCTGGGTTAAGGTCATAGTTGACGGTACGCACCTGTGTTTCTCACGGACAATGTGACTGAATGCGTCGATGCGTGGCTAGCTGAGGATCTCCCTCTGAACGTATCTCGCGAGACATTGCAATCTAGTGCATTCCTCAAACAGATCAAGAACCTCATTATTCGCCGCCTCCTTCAGCTCTTTGGAAAGTTTGCCGAGGAGGATCCGGAGAAGTTCCACGAGATCACCGGAATATATAACACCGTTCTCAAGCTTGGCGCAGCGGATGACAGCAAGAACCGCGAGAGAATTGCGGCTCTCACGCGTTACACAACCAACCAGAGAAACGATACCTCCCTCGATGATGTACGTGCATTACAGTGAAAGATGAAGACTGCAGGACTGATCCACACAAACTCTGAAGTATGTCAGTAATAAAAAACAAGGCCAGAACCAGATCTTCTACCTTGCTGACATGGGTAAATCTGTCGAGCATCTTGCAGGCAGTGTTTTCGTGGAGAAGCTCCATGCGAGGGGCTATGAGGTCTTCCTGTTGAATGAGCCTTTGGACGAAATCTTGGTGCATAGTCTGCAGAGCTGGAAGTGAGTTATGTTATCCACATATGCGGAATAATCATTAACTGTTCACAGGGGCATTCAATTCCAAGATGTCGCGAAGGCTGGTCTCAAGTTTGGAGATGGTAGGCATCGATTTTGACGCACGATTCAGCGATGAGTAAGATTCGCTACAGATTCCGAGGAAGAAGTGGAAAGCATGGCAACGCTGACGGAGAAGTTTACGCCTTTGCTCAACTGGCTGAAGGTCCAGGTTGGCGAGAATGCGAGAGATGGTAAAAATCATTTGTCCTCGCGCTGAAAGATAGGCCCAAGCTAACTGCGAGACAGTTGTTGTCTCTGATAGGCTTGTGACGAGCCCATGCGCCATCGTAGCGGACAGCTTTGGCTTCACGGCCAATGTCCAAAAGCTGATGAGTGCCACAAACAGAGGCGCCAAGAATGACGCCATGCAAGACATGATGAAAAAGCAGAAAGTGCTCGAGATTAACCCTCGATCGCCTCTGATTGAGGGGTTGCTCTACCGGGTTGAACAATTGGAGGCAGATGGTGTGGTGAAGGATGAGGACCTTGAGGCCGAACTTCAAGAGGTTGCCACGATTCTCATCGACGGAGCACTGGTCCGTTCTGGCTTTGACGTAGCCGACTCCAACCTGTAGGTTTTCGGCAGAGCACATACTTGCTGTTGACTGACAAAACGGTGCATCAGGTTCCTGACTCGGGTGGATCGTGTCCTGAGACGGTCTTTGGGCGTGTCGGAGACCGCGCCAACAGAGAGTACTGTAAAGCCTGCGCCGCCTGTTGATCCGTCGCTTCCCGAGGAGGTTTTGAGGTACCAAGAAGACGCGAAGACATGGGATGCATTCATAAACGATGAAGGATTCCAGCTGGAGGTGGAGGAGATTGACGAGGAGGGGAACGTAGTTGTTGCGCACGACGAACTATGATGTACTAAGCCAATGGTATTTAATGGTTCGAGTTGAAATCGAGTGATCCATCGACCTCTATGCATAGCCCCACCAGTGGCACCAGTACGTTCACACCGTCACCGGTAATTGTCGATTCAAGCAGCTGAAACTCGCCCAACTTCTGTTTTCACCAACGCCCACAGCTCAACTGGGCTCATCATGCCACCAGCCAAGCCCGCTGCGTTCTCCCGTCTCCAGCTCGCCGCAGCCCTGCTTGGTGAGTCCCCAGACTTGTCTTAGAAAGCACCACCGTCGAATCATTCCGCCGTCATACATCCAGAATACGACAATGATCCAGATAATCCCGATGCGCCCTACCGCTCCGCTCACGAGAGTGCCATTTTCGCCCACCTCCGTCGCCATGACCCCTTGAACAAGTCCCGCAGGAGCATCGATTATCTTGGTGTTCAAGTTCCCAGCGAGGTCGGAAGCGATCCACCTAATAGAAAATCAAAGGCCTCAATAGATGCCCTCCGCAACCCTTTTGGGAACGCCGACGATGAGGATGAATCGGCTGAGGAGAATGGTGTAGAAGTTGACCTCACCTCATGGGGACTTGACGCTTTCATGGAAAAGAATAAGGCCAAAGGGAAGGGTAAAGGGAGGGCGAAATCAGAGATACTTCCCAATCCACACGTCGATGGCCCAGTGCGTACTGCGCACAGTGTCGCCGGTGATACTCCCCACAGCAGAAATATGCGGTCCATGAGTGTTGGGGCCTTGAACGATTTCGGCGCGGGTGGTGCATTTTTGGACGCTGGAAGTGGTCCCGACAGCCTTGGGCGTGTGCGGTCCTCGGCAAACCTCGACCAGTTTCAGTCACCACAACCACCCCTTCAGCGCCGTCGTGCTTCTACTCATGTACTCATCGAGACTCTCCCTGTTCAACCTCCTCTTCATTCCGTCCCTTTCCCTTCTGTCTCCGTTTCAGGGCGGTCCTCTCCTGGTCCAGAGGAAATTCTAAGACCAGGGTCTCGTTCATCACGCTTAGATTTGCAGACCGCTCACGCGCGCACGCAATCTAATGCAAGCTTAGGTTCAAAGGCTTTGCTAAACGATGCCACTAACGATGAAAATGCCAATCCATTCGCTGTTCAACCCCCCTCTTCAGATCGCGCTTCTCGTTTCGACCCGAAGGCGAATCGAGGTCGGACCATGTCGAACGGATCAATGGGCACCATGGCATCAAAGAACATGCTCACAGATGAGAACGTCTTCTCCGTCCGTCCTCCTTCTCCCTCTCGTTCCTCGCGCTTTGATCCCAAAATGCATGGTCGAACCTTGTCCGTGAACTCCATGGGCACACGCATGCTTGTTGAAAACGATGTTGATGCCGAGTCGCGACGTGATCGACCACTCTCTACGTTGGAATTACTCCGACCGAAGGTTCTTGTCATGCCGAGCCCCTTACAAAGCACTGTCCCTGCTCAACCACAGTCCACGACAAGGCCGCATAGCGGTTTCGAAGTATCTACTGATGGTCCTCCTCTTCCCCCGGCTGCCCGATCACCCCGGCTGTCTGTACCCGTTGCTTCCAACTCTTTTACTCCGAATCCTCGTGCTAGCCTTTCGCTATCCCAGCTTGCTTTCCGAAACACGCTGGTCGTCGGTGGGCAGAGGGATATTGCCTACTCCGATATCGATCGTCATTTCCCTCGTGCACTCAAAGATGGAGAACAAGCTCAGTTTGAGATGCAAGAAGAAGAGTCACCGGTGCCTTCCTCTGTTCCCTTGCCCCCTGTGCCGCCACCAACGGAGTTGGAGATCAGACGACCTGCTGGTAAATTGTATGGTCGAAGCTTGATCGACAATCTTGAACACCGAAAACTGGAGATGAAACAGAAGGCTCGGTATGACTGACATCATTAATGGCAATTTTCTGAGGCTGACTGTCTTCTTTTCATCATACGTAGTACATTTCAGGGTGATAACCGACCTTCTATGATGGTCCGCGGACAGATCAGACGTTCAAGCACATTGATCGATCCAGATTCGCTTGGTCCCCCATCAAGTTTGCAGAACCCCAATAACAGAGCCTCAGCATTCATGAAACGAAGCTCCACTGCCAGACCACTCTTCGACACAAACGGTGAAAGACCACCTATCATTGGAGCTTCGGCTTCTACCGGGGATCTCCCGCAAAGCCGTTCCGTCTTTGGCGTCGACACGTTGTGGGATCGTGAGTTGCAGAAGCTCAAGGTGATCGAAGCTCAGGAACAGGCTGAGGTCGAAGAGCGTAGGAGATGCGAGCAAGAGGACGCAGAGCGACGTCAGCGGAGGAAGAAGAAGAAGGGCAAGTCGAAGTTGCAAGAAACAGAATCAACGCTGCCACAGCCCGACGCGAGTGCTCAGGATGTTTCAGAGTCTCGCGTCTCATCCGAACCCCCTATGCTTCCGGCCATTCAGAAGCCTATTCTGAGGCGTGCACCAGCAGCAGACGACGATATGCCAAGCGAAAGTGAAAGCGACGACGACGACGACGACGTTCCTTTGGGACAGTCTCTCGGCCGCCTCACCGACAAAGTGGCTGATAACTGGGTAGCAGAATCGTCTGACGAGGATGAAAGGCCAATTGGTAATGGACCTCGCTACGTCATGTCTTCCGCTCCACGAGCAGAGCTATTGCCAAATGGGGGTGAAGATGATGATTCCGAGGAGGATCTTCCCTTAACTGCGGCCGCCGAGCGGATTGCCAAGCGGGCGACGCAGTTACCACCTCCGAGGCTCGTGGATGACGACGAGGACGAAGACATGCCTCTCGCAGCGATGCTCAGTGATTCGAAGATATCACTCGGTCAGTCCAGGCTGTCCCTACCCAACATCAGCTTCGACAATCTCTCTGGCGGACGCCCACCGACGAACGACGACGACGACGAGCAGCCCCTTGGTCTCCGTGCCTCCCGTCTTCCCGCCATGGCTTCCCATGCCTCTCTTCCATTCATGAGTGGGGATGGTGGGGATGAAAGGGATGAAGATGACGACAAGCCACTTGCACTCCACCCCGAGCAACAACGCAAGACACAGTACCAGATGCTTGCCCAGTTACAGCAGCAGCAACAGATGATGATGCAGGCACAGATGCACAACAGCTTCTACTTTGGTTCCCCTGCAATGATGGGCTCGGGGTTTTTCGGAACGCCCATGAATGTGGGGATGGGTGTCCCCCCGATGGGCATGCCTATGCCTCCTTCTCCTCCTCCAGTACATGATGCTGCCAAGTATGGGCGCGTGGATAGATGGCGT
Source organism: Lanmaoa pseudosensibilis (assembly GCA_038092875.1). NCBI lineage: Eukaryota > Fungi > Basidiomycota > Agaricomycetes > Boletales > Boletaceae > Lanmaoa > Lanmaoa pseudosensibilis. The sequence goes on along the minus strand of JBBPRF010000001.1, from coordinate 378,501 downwards.
CATGATGTCGCTGTCGAGGGCGAACAATAGACTTTCTACCTTATGAGTCACTCTGTAAGTTTTGAGGAACTGGACTCTTGTTGCTTTTTTAATTATTTATACATGCTCATACCTCCCACCTTCCCCTTCTTTCCTTCTTACCATTTCATTTTAACACTCACACCCCTCCTAACATGGCACCCGACTGGTTCCTTTTCCCCTCAAAAATAAGACATTAGAAATAAGTCACTCCTTTAATGTCCTTCGCATACAGAAATACATCGGTACTACTCGAGATAAAATGTCCGGATAGATCTACTCGAGATATACCGTGAAACAATGCGACATGAATCCATGGATGAAGATGATTACTAACTTGTTGCAAGGGTTATAGTATGATGCATGGATAAGAACCGAAGAGGGGATGATGTGGACTCGGGATGAGCTTGCAAACTTGCTTGCAAACGACAAAGCGCGATTTGGCAGCAAAACATTAATAAAAGAAGGTGAGGAAACGTAAAGCTTTCAATCTCGGTCTCATCATGAGTGTAGTCAGTATTAAGCATGCATGAGCAAAGGAGCGGGAGAGAAGGAATGGGGTGATCATGACGGATTCGTAATCCACAATCTGCGTTTGGGAACCGTGACAATTGAGACCTCTCGTCTTCCCATTTCCTCCTCTATCCGTCGTTGTCTAGCATCCTCGTCGATATCGTCGTCGTCGTCATCCGTCTCGACAGAACGAGGGCCCTGGCTTGTGGAGACGTCATCGTGGCCGGTCGCGCGGTAGAGGGGTTGATGCAGGTATGGTCCACGAGTGTCGGTCGGGAAAGGATATTGATCCATGCCTGTCATGGAGAGCGGGCGGGAGGTTGGCGTACCGGGGGAAGCGGCGGGCTGAGGGAGTGGGCCGCGAACACGCGCAGCCAAGGTAGTCAGAAGTGATTTACCCGGACGTCCATGCCAAGCGAGCGCAAAGAGTGATATGTAAAAAATGACGGTCCAGAGGAGGAATACAGCAAACAGAGACATAGGGGCACGATACCAGAGTGCAACGAGGGATAGGACGCAAAGCACAAGAACAAGCATGTGAAAGAAAATGCGGAGCGAGAGCTCGAAAGGCGGTGGGAGCTCGTACGTGGTACGAGGAAACGCAGGCGCTGGCATCAATGCGCGAGTACTAAGCATGTCTGCTGTATTAGGAGTCGAGCCATTCGAAAGCCCCTGCGTTCTCCCGTGATTGACAACGTAATCAAGCTCGTTCTGTTAATTTGACGACCATCGTTCATACGGATTTCGCGATGGGGGGAAGGCAGGAAGAAGAGAAACAGTATGAAGTCAGCATCGTCAAGTCCTCAAGCGACATGAAAGATCATGCATACCACTGCATTCAGACTGCGCCGCCGATCAAGCCAATCGACATCGCCTAAACTACGAGGCACCACTGGCACACGCTGATAAATCTCAATGTTTGGATATGCAAGGCCATTGATGCTGGCCCTACGGATGCGTGCAGGGCGGTTAACTACCTCGAAGGCTCTCTGAGGTCCAGCGGAATGCATTGATTCGCTGTCGGTTGAGACTCTTCCTTCCCGGCTCCGGCGACCAAGCCAAAAACTAGAGCCACCCCACGAATGTAAACGCGCTCGTGGTGAGGCAGGAGGCGAAGGTGGGTACTGTGTCTGCTGTGGAGCAGAATTTGATGCCAGTTTTTCCGCCGTGTCCACCGAATTGGCGCGAGACGCAGCGGCCTCGGAACGATCGACGACTTCCTTTTGAAGGCGACGTCGTGCTGGTCGAAAGAACAACAGAAGATAGAGGAAGGGTACGACAACATATAGTGCAATGACTAGTATTAGTCCTGCTATACCGTGTCCCGTTCGCAGAATGAGACTCGAGGCACTACGTTTTGTCATGACCATCGTGGATCGGATGGACGTGAAGGATGTAACAAGACCTGCGAGCCCCAAACCGTATGCCAAGATAGCAATCACCGACGCTGAATAGACAAGGAGGAGTTTACGGTCAGATGGGCGCGGGACCCTTGCTGGCGGAAGTGCTAATCGCGCAAATAGGATCGCGGGAAGGAGGAGGGCGATGGAGAGAGGGGCAGCAAGCTTGTGTGCGATGGAAACATCGTACGGTTCAAACGATTGGGTGGTGGAGGTGGAAGTGGCCGTGCCGCCTGTGCCCGTGGGGGTGCCTGCGGACGAGGTCGTTGTTGGAACCGGCCTGAGCTGGGATGCGCACTGGGTCATGTATTGAATGGTGACCCCTGCGCCATTAGCATCAATGCCAGTTGCCAGTTGCCCAGTGGGTCCACCCCATGAAGAATTAGAGGCGGTGATGACCCCGTTGTAAGCTCTGAGGATCCAAACTTCATCAAGGTATTCGCCATTCTCATCTTGACCACCAAAAACAATAGTATCCGCGGCTCCTTGCCGGTTACTGCCAACAAGTGCTTCATTGAACGAATAAGCGACTGCGCCTTCGCGAGGAGTGGGGAAAGTCGGTACGCCGGATGTTCCTGGGTCACCTGCGGGAAGGACTCTGCTCCAGGCCCCAGTATCGGTATTCAAGATTGCAATTTCACCACGCTGAAGTCCGCCTTGATCGTCCCAGTAGGAAGAATTAAAAGTGCCGAGGATGAGGAAAACTTGCGAAGTGAAGGAGGAGGAAGCTGTGGAAGGATTGAAGACCAATGCACCGCCGTATCGGGGCGCCGGACAGGGAGGAGGGCTTATTGCATTAGGAGAAAGACCTGCGGCGACGACGTAGGAATTGGAATCGGCACAAGTGTCGCTGGAGTCGGCGGTAGTATTGCATCCGCTGACGGAGACAAGGGAGGATCCCAGGACAGCGGAGGCTTGGTTGACGCTGGAGCCGGGTATATTGCCGATCGTCTGACTGGACCAACTGCCAAAGGTGTTGTTTATTGCGAGATTGGAGGAGAGAGTGCCGGTGATTTTGAACTGCCAAACCTCGTTGATGGGGAACATTGACTGGCCGTCTGTACCACCGGACATGTAAAAGGTGGTGTTTCCGGAAGCGGTGTCGGGGGCGGTGCGATAGTCTCGGCCACCTGATGGGCTCCATCGGGGGGAAGGTGCGCCGGGGGAGACGATGACCTGAGACCAGAATTGGTTGATATAGTCGTACTCCTGGATGGGGCATGAGCGAAAAAGCGAAAGGGAGAGAGTGGGGACGAACCCAGACATCGGACAATGGGTGACCATTGCTGTCTTTTCCACCGAAGAGAAGATGGGCATGGCGACTACAAGGGGAGATGAGAGGGAATGAGAGGAGAGAGGGGGGGAGACGGACTAGCTGGAGGAGAAGTCATCACCACTGAGGGGCATGTACCTGGCGGGAGGGGGGGTCATGGGTAGATCTGCCTGAGGGGCGGGAGGGGTCCATGTGTTGGTATTGAAATCGATGCTGGGGGGATGAGGTGAGCTGGTGGGAAGAAAGAGGAAGGGAGATGGACGGACAGGATGGTCTGGGAGGTGGGGATGCCGCTCGAGGATTGGCCACCAAAGAGGATGAGGGTGCGTAAGTCGTCGTAGTAGCCGATGGAGGGATACTTGAGGGGTGGTGCGGAGGTGCCTTGGATGAGGTGGGTGATGTTGAGCCACTGTAGGGGGGGAACGGGCATGTTGGTAGAGATAACCTGGGAGAGGGCGGGTATGGGGAAGAGGAGGGGGAGGAGGAGGAGGAGCATGGCGACAAAAGGACGGGAGCGTCGCTGTCGAGCTCAGAGCGCTCGGAGAGAGCGGGCCCGTGCGAAGTGACAGAGTGATGAACGACGACGACGACGGCCTTCCCTCGCTGATTTCCAAAAAAGGAGATTCATCCGGGCGGAGATGCCGATGCCGAAGATGCCGGTCGGGGAGAGGACATTGTGGATTTTATTCTTGTTGCACGTTTCATCCATACATCACGTGACTCTGACCTCTTGACAGCAGCATCACGCCGAGCCCAATGTTATGACTTCGTCCATGAAACGTATACTAACAGACGACGAGCGTGCGACTAGATTCGCCTCTCAGTTTCAAAGGAGCGACGCGTGAGCCGTGTGCAATTCTCATTTTATTCCCCAATGCATTAAACCTCCCCTATAGTACATCCGCTGGAGATTTGGCTGCCAGCATTCGCGCTGCTTCCATGCGCGTCAGAAAAAGTCTGTTTCGTGTCTCCACGTATTCCCCGGCTCACACCCTTTCCAACGTGTCTTGTAGCCGTCACTGAAGGATATCTGAGTTCACCGCCTTCATCACCCTTGAAACAGGCACCTGTCTCCTTAGCCGCCGCCGCTGGTTACCCACTTACCGCGCGTGAAAACAATCGCCAAATCTTCTCCTCATCATCCGGCTGCTATTCTCCCCTTCCCTCCCCCTCCAAGCGCAAACACTCCCACCCTGATTCTCATGACGATGACCAACAGTCAATTACACCATTCTTCGTCGCTCCCCAATCTCAAGATCGAGGACTCCTGGCAGTGGAACTGAGTGGCGATGACATGGAGGTGGATAGCTTGGATAGGCCTATGAAACCCCTACGGCGATATAGACGGATCAGGGAGTTGTCACCTCTTCCACAAATTCGCTCCTGCTTTCCTTCTGAAACGGAAATGAATTCGCATCAATGCGAAGAAGAATCCACCAACATGTGCTCACACAGCTCCTCTGGCTCGAGTCGGCCTCTGACAATGAACAACACTGAATTCTGATGCGGATGCTTATTATTTTAGGTAAGTCCTCCAAACGGTCATTGGTCTGACACAGCTTCCATTTTTGATCGCAGTGTTTGTCCCAAGATCGGTAACTTGTACAGGCCCACCGGGTATCAAGTGCTCGAAATGTAGAACTCGCCAAATTATTTGTTGTAGATCTGCTGTGTCGTTGCTCCGAAATAATGGTCATACAGCTGTCAGTATCCTGTGAACCAACGAGACCGTGTGGCCTCTGAGACCCGGTCGCAAATCCATGCCCTTGCGGAGTTGACAAAGTCGACCAAAATGCAAAGTGCGCTAATTGGGTCCGTTACTTCAATGCATCAGCTGTTCCTCACGTTGTTACTGACAGGTGCCTTGTGGTCAGTGGTCCGTTCTGCGTACGTAAGATATTTCGGTTGTCGTTTAATCGATATGGCCCTCGGACCCACCTACCTATCGCATTTGTCTGTCACACTCTGTTCCATCCGCTATTCCACATTTGGACTGTGCACTTTCCAGGTTAAGGGCTCGGTTTGCGCTATATCCCGCGAGCATCGAGACCAGACGCCCGATGAAAACATTTTCAGATCTCCGACCAGATACATGTTTCGTTCACTGGGAAAACTCGATTTAGTGCTGATCGCGTAGTATATCTATGTGCACAATCTCCACCGGAAAATGGGCCCTTGCTATTCCTTTAAATTCCTTCCCCCGTTCAAACGACATCTGAACATCGTTTCACCTTCCCCTGTCCTCCCTGCCATTCGCTATGGCCTCACCACCGTCCCTACCAGCTTCCGGAGCCGAGGAACGTTTCGACAAGGCTAAAAAGCACCTATGGCAAGTGATAGCGCTGTCTCCTTCTCTCTTAGCGTGACGGTTGGAATGACAATCCCGTGCGGTGTGCAATAATGCGCCGTTCTGCATTTCGAGGAGCGCGAACTCCGTCGCTTTTACTTCTTTGCTTTATTGCTTTCGCGTATCGCCTGCATCACGCTTATGCTGACGCCACACGTATCCGGCACTGAGTGACTTATAATCCAATGTCCTCACAGGGCTTCCGAATCCCCAGCGCATGAAGAGAACCAGACAGATCGTCCGGCTGAGCGACGAGAACCTGGCATGAAGTCGCCATCCCCGGAATACAGCAGGACGCACTCGAGTCATTCGCCCACGTCTGACCGACCTCGATCTCCCCAATTGACCGAAAAGCCACGGGCCCCGCAATGCACTCTCAAGGTGCCATCAAAGTTCGTCATCCTCTTTCTCTCTCTTCTACACGGTGAATTGTTGATCGGAATATGACTGTAATATATTCGCTGCGAACAGCAGGCCACAACATGTCTTGCCACCTTTCTCTCGTGAGGGATTCAATTTCGATCACGACCGTCGATTACCCCCTCCACGGTCTTGGAACACGATGGAACATGTAAACCTCAGAGACAGGCCAATCTCTAGGTAATTCTTTGTTCACGCGTGATCGACCCTAAACTCACTCGGACATGGCTACAAGAAGCTGCACCGCCTCGACGTCCCTAACAGACCCGCGGACTAATAATGAGAGTCTACAACGACCTGTTTCGCTTTCGGTCTTTAATTCACCTACTGCGACCTACATGTGGCCGGGTTTTCAGGCTGCATCACAAATGAGCCACCCTCCCATCATTTACGTCAACTACGACACTAGAGACCCCATGCGGTCGGCGTCAACCAGCTCTGCGTTGAGCGTACATGATTCACCTGTCATTTCGTGCGTTCTTTGCTGCTGTCGCTACTGAGGTTGTTCATCGATCTTCATCAGTTCTCCGGCATTAACACATCATGATCGCTCTGCCACCAATATGCTTCCCAAGAAGCGGCGTAGTACATCACCTGGGGGGTGGTATGTTGGTCTCTACGTCTCCCAACGACTTGGTAATCTTATCATACGCCCTTGTTGCAGTGTGTCGCCTGCCCGGAGCCCTCCTTCCCGAAATTTATTGGAGTCGATGAGGTATATCTATCATCCCCATCACGTTGACTTGCTAAGTTATTTCCAGTCGGGCACATCTATCAGAGAAGGATCACCATCCCCAATCTCCACAAAGCTCCCAGCAACAAGATAGGCATCCTCCCCTTCAGTTCAATCGGTCTTTCACCACCCCGTTGGCGCGCGCGGCGTCTGTGAACAATTCTCTCACATCTTCTGAAGACGACCAGCTAAGAACATCGCGTGAGGGAAGCCCTCCAATCAGCGAGGCTAGCGAAGGGGGGGCAGTAATTCGGCCTACCGCCCAACGTCAATCGCCCCGCAGCGATGTAGATACGTGGGAGCGATATGCAAAACCGACGTTGTCTGCCGATGGCACCACAAGAAAATGGCAATGTACGTGGCCGACGCCAGAAGACCGCAAAAAGCCCACATGCGAATATACCTCCAAAAAGCAACTTGTCAAACGCCACGTCGAGACGACACATTTACGGTACAAGTAAGTATAGCGCGCGTGCAACAAGCGATTTCTCACCTTCTTCAGGCCCTTCATCTGCGAAGTGTGTAAGAAAGGATTCCCACAAAAGACTTCCCTGGATACCCATATGCATGGCCAGTGCGTATTGGTCCATCAGGAGACTGGACTAGCTTATACAGCAGCCTTGTTAGTACTGGTTCCACTCCCCATGTTTGCCGGTATGGGTGCGGGATGGCCTTCAAAGATCCCGCTCGTAGGCATCGTCACATGGTCGAGGAGCATGGATATGTTCCAAGGCAGTCTAAAAAGAAACACAAAGCCGGCCCCTCTCCTCAAGATGGCACGGCTGCCGACCCTGTACGTCCCTTCACGTTCATCAGTGGCTCGGACGAGTAGATCTTTCGACTGTGGACCACCCTTGATTTCTTTGGATGCGTGGCGTTTCATATGTATTGTCTCACAGACTGATATGTATCATTAAGTCTTCGTTAACCCCGTTGTGCTGCTGCTACAGCGTATAATTATGTATGGGGTGTCCTCCCCCGAACATACCCTCATATCACTGCTAGAATATATCACCCCCTTGTAGCCTTTTTGGTGATGGAGTGCACGGCTCTCCGCCTGTCATAGTAAAGGCATGTGCGTGAGGGCGCAACACTCCGCAGCACTAACTAGGAAGTCGGAGGGATGCTATGTAGATCCATTATACCCATCGTGAGAGCACTGTTGATACTTGCCGCCAGAAAAAAAAGAACCCGCAGGCTCGCAATATCCATAATCACGCCTCCTCACGGACCGGTTGTTGCGATGCCAAGGAGTCCGACTGCTCTTCTCACCGTCGACGATGAAACGGATTCGAACCTGGAGAGCGGATGGGCAAGCGTATCTCTCCGCGCCTAGTTACGCGTGCGTCCGGGAATCGTCTGACACATGGCCATCAAACGTCAAGGAAAGAAGGTGATCTGGATAAGGGATGGTTCTAGCCGCGGGAAATGGTCGCAACAATGAGCTGGAATCATTGCTAGCCCCAATTGTGCCGAATGACAGCCGACGTCAAATCCACCTCGTATCACAACCATTCCCGAAATGAGCTGTCAAGACGAAAGGAAATATTTTTTATGATACGCAATTCCTCTGTCGCCACTCGGTATTGTTTTGGTCTCCGTAATGCTGGACCATGTGATGGCATCCGAGTCACCATTAACAATTATCGACTCCTTCTCCGGTAAAGGGGGATGGGATGGTATGGCATGATGAACCACCGAACCTTCCTTTTCGGGGTGAAGGGCACAGCCACGTCTTTGTTCTACGATTGGCAACTCGGCAGACCGGCAAAGTCGAAAAATGCCTTCGAAATCCTCCCCACTGCTCGGGAGCCTCGCAATCCAAGCCCCGTCACTGACACCGCAAGTGGTGCATGTTTCACCAGCGACATGTCGTAACCTCAGCCTATTCAAAGGCGAGTATTCGGCCCTGCCTTGTGTGGATGTGGCTCACCCCCCGAAGACCTTCTCAGGGAATACCGCAGACTCGATGACACCATCACGATGAGGTTGAATCGCTCAAACGCACAGTTCCGCGATCGAGATCGCGAAGGGACTGGCGGCAAAGGCAGTGTACAAGATCGGGCCTGTGCGTATATATGGAAGGAACTCCTTGGTAAGCTGCTCAGATTTGTTTCTCTTTCCCAAGGGGTGGTTGGGTTAACTTGTGATCGCGTCAGAGAATTGGAAGCGGAGAACGGAAATTGTGGAATATTGTGTGAATGTTGTGGATCAGTCCATGAGCGAGAAGCACAAGGTACTCGACGGACTCGAGGGCGATGCCAAGGCTAGGAGGAAGACACAAGCTGAGCTGTTTGCCGACGAGGTGAAGGTTGGAAGCAATTTCATTACCGTCAATAACTGCCGCTGATGGGACGTTCAGAGAAACCAGGTGCGCAATGAATTATCGGTTGAAAAGATAATACGAAAGCGGTCCCTCGAGGGTCAGTTGCACCCCTGACCCTACACCTTTCTTACTGACATGCATACCACAGCCTTTCAATCTCGATGTCGATACTTCACACCCCCGATTAACGATCCTGGAGCTAGAAAGTGGTGGGACGATGCTCAGTCACAAGAAGCACCGTAGTGCCTCTCTCCTCGTTGTTTTCATTCCAGGCCAGCGCCGCCCGGATCATTTCCATGCGTATTATCAGAATTGCATACGTCTTTTTCGCTAAGTAGAGTCTCAGTGACTTGCGACAAGTTTTGCTTGGTGCATTCAAATATTTGCACTGTTTAGTTTTACTATTACATGCTTACGTTATCATGACGCCATTCTATACCCGATCGGGGCAAGCGTTGCCTTGAAACGATACCACCATGTTGACCGCTCTTGCGCTCCTCAGTCTGTGTGTGTCGACACAGGCAGCTGTATATCCATTGACAGTGCAGGATAACTCGCAAATAATCCTCAGTGAGGATGTCAAGGTTCCAGTGGTCCTGGGCGTAATGTCTCGTTGTCCAGACGCCATGTTGTGCGAGGCAGTCTGGGACCGCGTGCTCCAGAGAGTCAGCGACAAAGTGGACATCTCCCTCTCTTTCATAGCAAAGTATGTCTGCACCATATAACTCACCGGGTTTTCCACATTAATGCGATAAAAGGCCAGATTCATCAGACCCCGTTTATGGGGTAACGTGCATGCACGGTTTGGAGGAGTGCGCCGGAAATGTGTACGAGTTATGCGTCGCCAAATACCACCCAACTTCAGAGTGGTGGCCTTTCCTTCAATGCCAGAACTTTCAAGGCCGTGATCAAATCGGGCTACCCGAAACAGCCGCAAACTGCGCCGTGACTGCCGGTTTTGAATGGGAGACTGATGAGGCGAGTCTATGCGCCGGCAAAGATGGACAGGGGGAAGAAGGCGTTAAATTGCTTCAGGAAAGCGTCCGGAACAGTATACGACTGGGGATCAAGTAAGCATCGCTGCAGGGGCTCTGATGACGAAAACTGAGGCTTCTGGCGTAGAAAAAGCTGCACGGTCATAATAAATGGCAAGCAAGTCTGTATTCGTGACGGCACTTGGTACGAGTGCGAGGTGCGTGAGCTCTGAGTTGCCAACGGAGATAATCTTCATATCAAACACAGGGTGGACACACGCCTGCCGATTTCATCAGGCAAATCAACGAGGAGTACGAACGTCTGAATATTGACGATTAGGGGGCACAGGCACAATACTATAGATTTGGTGTCGTCAACCGGAGCATGCGATCTGACCCCAGCTTGCTAGGCGGAGAAGCGAAATGTCCACGAAGCGGCAGCATGCCGGACTACCATATGGATGATTAGCCACCAAGAATCAGTTCGTACACGATGACTACTAGGTTTAATCCTATCAGGGGAACTTGTTTTACATGAGTATTTGGTGTATTTTTTCCATGCATGTTTGAACACGCTTACTGCGCATGAGTGTCCGCACGGCACTGATGAGGTTTATTATGCGGACTTTAACGCCGACATCCTGCTGTGCGTAACCGTAGCCGGACTGGTCAAAGGACTGGTGGAAACCAGCGTTGGAGCTCTGAGGTTGCGTTGAGGCCCAGCCGACTGCAAAAAGGGGATGACATGAGTGAGCGGAAGGGGAGGGAACCAGAACGCACTCCGTGCAAGGAATCGGTCCTCGCTGAGCACCGCCACGGCATTTATCAAGAGAAGGGAGACATATAGAATAGTGCCGATGGTGAGCATTATTTAAGAACTGCGAATGTCGGACGAGCACAGTCAAAATGGACGTTCACCGCAAGGTTCACCACAGGCCAACGCGTGCGTGACATTGGCCCACGTGACAAAGAGAGACTTGGTTCTTTCAGCACGGTCGAGCTGGTAAGAATGCACCCACTCACAAAAAGTATCAGACATAGTGAGTGCGGAAATCAGTGCCAGGCGATCCAAGCTCACTTGTTTCACAGACAGTCATGTTGGCCGTAGTCTACGGCCTCACTCCTACCACGAGACCGCTGGAGTACATTGGCAGAGTCGCCGAGCGTAAGTCATGCTCTCCAACACGCGCACTCGTACCCTGATCGCTCCTACCACCAGTTATTGGAATCCTATGCAATGGATTCAAGAGAAATTTGCTCCGGCGCCAAAGAAAGCGTCTGAACGTGCGGTCAAGCACCAGGATGGACCGGATGTAATCCCTGCTCAAGATGAAGTATTCCAAGGAGCGCCCACGACAGACGCAAGGACAAAAGAGTCTACGTACAAGAAAAAACAGGAAAAGGAAGTCTTGAAACGACCCAAGCAACCCGCGCATAAGGTACATCTCTCCTTCCATACATGAGAGGTATCTGTTGAGACACTCCCTCTTTGAATCTTAGCACAAATACTCCACAGCCAACTTTAAGATTTCACATAGGAAGCTGAACATGCTTGGGAGGCAGATATCTGGAAAGCCAATTGACCATGCAATAATGCAGATGCAATTTAGTGAGAAGCGCGCTAGCGACCGTATCAAGAGCATGTTGGCTACTGCGAAACTCCACGCTAGCGTGTACAAGAAAATGGATCCTTCGAAATTGATTGTCTGTATGTACATCCCCTCCAGTCTCGCCGTTCGGGTGCTTGGCTCGTGGATTATTTGTATTTTGCTAACACGTGCGTTTGCGTAGCCGAGGCATGGGTGACCAAAGGGCCGAAGCAACTCAAACGTCTTGAGCCCCGTGGACGAGGGAAATTCGGCATACGCGTACACCCAGATTCGCGGCTGAATGTGATATTGCGACCAGGCAAGACGTTTGAGCAGCTACAAGAGGAGAAGCGTAAGATGCGGTTGAAGAGGATAGTATCAGCTGGCATTGTTCGTGAGGACGTTCCTCTCCGGAACCCTGCGTCGATGTGGCAATGGTAGATTAGAGAGAGATACAATACACACTTGCTACCAATCGATACTATTCCCTGCGCGTGTCAGTTTTAGCGTCACAGCCACCGGGTTGCAAGTTAACACGTCGTTCTTGGGCAAAACTACCACACAAAATGATGCTGCGGCGCTGGCGAACACTTTCCCTACTCCTCGCGAGTGCACTCCTTCCTTCCTTTTCCTTGGCCGGCCCAGCGTTCGAAAATACAGCCATAGTGCGCGCCATTGAACTCGGCGGCTCTCTTGTGCACGTCAGTACCGCTTATGCTGTCAAGGCACTCGAGCCAGGTCAAACTGTATACCACATCGCCCTTGGCAAGGATGACAGGGAAAAGACGAGTTGGATAGAAGCCAAAGTTAAAGGTCAAGCGCGGCCACTCGAAATTGCTGACCTGGGCGAACATGATATACCGTACGTCGATGTTCATACGTGCACCTTGTGGAGTTTGACGCCAATCTGTTCCAAGTGATGTTCATGTATTTGCTGTGACATTGCCGAGGAAGCTTGCTGTCAATGGAACGATCAATCTTGTTCTCGAGACAATCCAGACGCACACAACGCGCCCCTACCCAGCATACGCAGCGCAGACAGACCCTCAACGTTTGAAATACGAAACGGACTTATTCGTCCTTAGCCCTTACACCACTCTCGTTCAGCGTACTAAAGTCAAGTGCGTCCGATTTGGCCGTGTCCTCGTCATGCAGAACTAAACACTCGCACAGGTCTTCTTCCCCGGATATTCATTCTTATTCTACTCCCGAGGGGCTAGATGAATTCGTTGGAGATGGTTCAGTGACCAAGTCTGGAGCTACCATCACATACGGACCTTACCACAATGTGGGTCCGTCTACAAGCACGGAGTTCCTCTCCCGGTATCAACAACCCGTCTCTGTGCACTACAACTACGAACACCCCGTTCTCGAGGTCACAAAGCTTCAACGTTCGGCCGAAATTAGCCACTGGGGATCCAATCTCAATATCGAGGACAAGATTGACCTCCACAATGCTGGTCCTCTGTAAGTAGTATGCACATCCCATCATTCGCTGGTTTTTGACCATTGCAAACTGTGCCCAGCCTGAAAGGACACTTTTCCCGCCTCGAGTACCAGAGCCAAAACTATTTTGGTCGCGTATCTGCGCATATACTTAGCGGTTTGACCCTACACTTCCCTCCAGGCGTGACTAACGCGTACTTCTATGACTTGAATGGGAACGTATCCACGTCCCATCTGCGCCGAACCCCTTCTGTGCCCAAGGGTAGCAAGGCCATTCAACACAGCGTCCTTGAAATGCGCCCCAGGTATCCGCTTTTGGGTGGATGGAACTATTCGTTTACTCTTGGGTTCGACACCCCACTCCAAGACTCCGTGAGCTGGGACGCAGCGAGTCAGAGATACATCGTTGGTGTTCCTGTCATGACGCACATCCCTGGATCAGTGGTTGACGAGGCGGAGATCAAGATTATTCTGCCCGAGGGCGCGACGTAAGAGTTTTGATTTTTTACATAGTGACGACAGGAGCTGAATCAAAGCATCACAGTGACATTGACGTTGTAGCACCTTTCCCTGGGTTGTCGAGTACGATCTCGACGCATGTGAGCTACCTTGATACGACCGGTCGCCCGGCCGTTTCGTTGACATACAAGGATTTGACTGACAAGCACACTGCCATGATATATGTACGTCGAGCGGTGCTGTGTTTGGATGCATTTTCTGACGCGAGGGTGTAGGTTTCGTACAAGGTGCCTCTGTCAGCGCACCTGAAGAAGCCGATCGCGGTTGGAGTTGCGTTCATGTCGCTGTTTGTGATCGGACTGGCGGCTAGGCGGGTGGATCTGAGACTGGACAAGGCGTGATGGTGTAGTGAGGTAGCAGACAAAACAACTTGAATGCAATAGACTGAGGTTACCCGAGCTATGTATCGTGATGATGAACCCACGGTCCTTTGATGTTGACCAGACGTGCCCTTTCAAGCGTACTCTGTTTTGTCCGCGCCTTTGCAACTAGAATCCCCCCTCCCCGTCGTCCGCGCCTCCTTCGCCCATATGACCTCGCCTTGCAGCTCAAGCAGCTCTCCGCAGATGGAAACGTCGACGCTGCTGTCCAACGTCTCCGCTCCGTGCCCAGGGATGCTCAGAACGTCCCCGCATGGAATACCATGCTCTCCCTCTGCATGTCCCACAGAAAATTCCAACTCGCGTATGCACTCTTCACCGACGTGAGTCCCTCCCCTCTCCGCTTCCGCGGCTCCCCTGACCCCCTCGTGCAGATGAAACGTCGCGGTTTCTCCCCAAACAACTCCACATTCGTGACCATGTTCAAGGGTCTCTCCCAGATCTCTGACTGGTCAAACCACCCCAAACAGCTCGCTAATGCGCATGCCCTGTATCACTACTACTTGGAGCATATACACTCCATTAAGCACCACGATCCCGGCAATATCGCACAACTCACCCTCTCCCCCCTTGTCATCTACATATCCATCCTCGGTGCCGCGGGTGATATTCAGAAGATGTTCGATGTCTACTTTGCCATGGACCAAGATGGTCCCCACGCGCCAAATCGATTCGTATTCACAGCCATGCTCCGTGCCATTACCAACCACCAGGAACGCGCAGGTGTCATGTCCGTCCGCGACACTGCTGCTTCAGATGCGAAACATGTCTGGTTACAAATTGAAAAGACCATGCAGAAGCGTCCAGATTTCGAGATCGACTCCCGCCTCGTTGCAGCAACCATACATGCCCTCACTCGTGGTCGACCAGCCGACCAGAATCTCGCGCTAGACATCATCTCCCACCACCTCGGTCTCACAAGACCCGGCCACCCAGATTCCTTCAGACTCTCCCCCCATCTCAACTACTGGACTCTCGACGCTGCCCTTCAAGTCTGCTTCGCGATGCAGAAATTCAGACTCTGTGTTCATTTCATGCACCTCATCATGGACAATCTTGATTTCGATCAGCCTGGTGTCCGCTCACTCGTGGCCAGGACTCATATTCATAAGCTTCTGCGCGCCCACGCATCCCTCGCCATGTTTGCCTCCCCTCACGAGTCTTCCCAAGCTATCGACGCACTCGAATGGTGCCTGAAGCACGATGCTATCTATGACATCCCCGAGTTACGTCCCGACATGCGGACCTATCATCTCGTGCTCATGACTTGCCTCCGCATCGGCGATTGGGAAGGCGCCATCAAGTCATTTCAGCTCATGACGGGCATCCAGACAGATTCCTTCATTGAATCTGAGGGTAAGACCTCTCCGAAGGTCCAGAAACGGCCTGAGGGCAGGAGCCTCACGCCGAACGTGGAGACAATGTCCTTCATTATGCGCACCGCGCTACAGACCAAAGACAACACCAAAAGTTTACAGGCATTTTGGCTCTCAGAGTACGTTGGTATTGACAATCTCCTCCAAGACAAGGCCGCCGAACCATATTATCGGGCATCGTTTGCCCGCGCGCTGGCGAGTGTTGTCGACCAATTGTTGGATGACCCGAGAACTGGACACCGTCGAGAGTGGTTTGTCTCGCTTAAAGCTCGCGCTCAGGAAGTCGTTCGCACGTTCGGGAATACCCTCAGATCGGAGAAGTTTATGCTGGGCAACCTGACCACGTTGACTCAGGAGGACGGCGCAGCTTCATTTGACCTTGCCGCGAGGAGTAGTAAACCTCGCAGTAATTAAAGGCCTACTTCCGCATGTTGCACCTGAGTTCTTCTGCAATCACTCATAAATTATATTCACAAGCTAGGTAAGGCAAGCAATGTGTGGGAGACAACAAGAAACAAAAATACCAGAAGAGTCCACGACAGCCCAGCGGTGAGGAAGGTAAGAGTTGAGTACAAATGATGAGTTAAATTACGCCATCGAATTCGGACGATCTCCGAACTTCGAAGGGTCGCTTTTGAAGCCGGGGGTCGGGGGAACGAAAAGTGTATCTTCTGTCAGTGCCATCGACACCGGTTGGTATGTGTGCGGAACTTCCCCAGGTAGTTCCGGGTCCCTGAACCCGGAGAAGTTGCCCATTGGCATGGGGCTGAGTCTTCCAGGCGTCTTCCGAGTTCGAACATTATTTCCACGGCGTCTGCAAAGCCAGATGATCCCCACGATGACAAGCACGATCAACACCAGGGCGTTCAACGCCATGATACCAAGGACCGCCGGGAGAAATTTGGAAAGATTCTCTACGGCTGTGGCAACGTCTGTCGACAGCGTGACTGTTGTGGCTCCAGACCCAGAGCTCGAAACGTTGTAGGTGATATTAGTGTTCGGGGTACCGCCCCGAGCATTATGAAATTCGATAGAGGCTTGAACGGGGTCGACGAGGGCAAGCATTTGAACGTATGGGTCGCCCGTGTCCCCGGAGGAGCTAAAGTCGCCGAAGTCGTAAAGGGTGTAGACCGAGCGGAGGACATTATCACCGATCAACCAGTCACTGGATAAAGGGTCAGATCAATCACGATGTAGTATGGATCCGAAGAACCAACAATTGACCACCTCCCACGGACACGCTCTGTGGAACGAAGGAGCCCACACAAGTGCTTGCGTCACCTAGAGTAGCGGGCGTGACATCGAGCGGATGGATCGGAAAGATCTGATTGCTTGACAAGCTGTCAACGGATATTCAGTTCAAGAAAAACGTAGACGTACTCTATTTGAAGGGCCATGTCAATCTCGGCGTCGCATGGAACCACCCATTGGCCAAGACTGGAATCGTACTGTGCGCCGGAAATGCCACCGTAAATGGCTGTACACACGTCAGTGGGCGCGTACCTTGAGATATTTGTTCATCATTGTTTTGGGGACCATCATTAACAAAGAGCTTACGTGTATGATGTGCCACTGTCAAGCAAAACAACAGCCTTGTTCGGTGGCGCCGCAGCTACGGTGGTCGAGACGGCATTTGTCTGTGTTCCAACAATAAATGAGTCCAAAAGGACATTCCAATATGATGGTGCGGTGACAGGCCATGTCGGTATCTTATTTGTACTTGTCACGTTGGCATACAAGGGATCTGTTTCGCCAACAGCAAGGCTTCCCTGGACACCGTTACCATCTGAAGTGCTTTGGAGTGAAAATGCAATGAAATTGGGCTCGCTCGGATTGTCGTGAAAGAGGTTGTAGAGCAGCGATCGTCCCGAGGACGATTTAGTCTGGTTCATGACCGCGTCGATGTCGGAAAGAGAATCAAAGCCAAGACCCATGATGCCTGCTGCCCCGTAGGACAATGCTGGGTTCTGAGCTGACGAAACATTCAAGTATGCTTGCTGAGGTACAGTGATACTGTTCCAAATATTAGCTGTGGATACTCGAGAGAGCAATATGGCCAAGATACCCTGCAAAGTCTGTCGAAGCAAACGCTACTTGACCCTGTGCCCAACCAATGCCAAACTATCTGGTGTGAGTTTTTTGCTTGATAAGGCAGGCCCGACGCTGGTAATGCTTACCGTGAGGTTTAGGCTGGTCGACTTAATAGGACATCAGTGTAAGTGTCACGACGAAAGACCGCTGTACTGACGCTAGCCTCGGCATTAGGGAGCGATCCCGTTGTGGGCATTACCCAGAGATCTAAGAACCGAGAATGGTCAAGAAGGACTGTAACGGCTTGGGGACGCACGACCCACCAGACGAGCCCGTGTCGAGTTGCACGGGGAATGCTGAATTGTGGATGAGATTCGGAATCCCAGTGGAGGTATGATGCAAATACTTACAGACGCCTCCGATGGTGACCTGTGGGGCGACTGAGTGGGAGATGATTGACGTGAGGCTGAGGAACGCTTACATTGGTAATATAAATGAGGTCGTGTACGTTACTGGGGATGAATTGTCAGGTCAATAGGAGCGAGCGGTGTGCGGGATAGTTATACCTGAGCGAGAGAGAGGTGTTGGAAGCTGCAAGTGTAGTGTTGGTTGAAGAAGAGACTGCAAGCGCAGCTGAACCACTTCGGCGCTGCAAAGCGGGTCTGTGTGCTCGCTGAATGGGTATTTTGATAGCCATCGTGGGGCGGGGAAAAGAACGACAACGACGACGACGACGGCAACGACGGCAACGACTGTGGAAGAGAGCGAGCGGAATTGTGTGGCTATACAGTTTAATGACCGCATTAATGAAATCATTGAACATTGTTTG
This sequence comes from Lanmaoa pseudosensibilis, assembly GCA_038092875.1. Classification (NCBI taxonomy): domain Eukaryota; kingdom Fungi; phylum Basidiomycota; class Agaricomycetes; order Boletales; family Boletaceae; genus Lanmaoa; species Lanmaoa pseudosensibilis. Next base: position 360,327 of record JBBPRF010000001.1, on the reverse strand, counting down.
GAACATTGTCATTTCCACGGGACGACTACCATGCCAGCGACGACGAGGAGATCGATCCTGCAGCTCATCAACCTCACCGCCCAGCATTCCCCTTGTCCTTGCCATCGCTGCTCCTCCCATTCACACGGCGCCGCCGCTCTCAACCAGCTCAGACAGTTTGCGACACCCGTTCACGCCGTCCAGAAAGAGTATGCCTTCGAGGTGCGCCCCGAAAGTTTCACAACCCTTGCTCTTTGCAAATCTCCCCTCCCAAGGTCGCTGCGTCCAACCTCAGGTTCGGTGAAGGTGTCACCCGCGAGGTTGGCATGGATCTCAAGAACATGAAGGCACGCAAGGTAGTTCTCACACCCATTTGTCCTCTTCGTCCTTGCATCTCTACTCCTCCAGGTCGGCGTCTTCACGGACCCCATCGTAGCCAAGCTCAAGCCAATGGCTATTGTGAGTAATTTCCCTGCGATCGTCCCCTTACGTTGGCCCACTCACCCTTCCCCTAGGCTCTCGAGTCCCTACAATCTCAGGAGGATCTTCCTTTCCAGGTTTACGACCAGGTGGTTGCTGAGCCTACCGAGGAAAGCTGGAGAAAGGCCATCGACTGGGCGAGGCAGCACGACTTTAGTCACTTCTTGGCGTGAGTTCCCCGTCCCATCGTTCGAACCCTCTGGCTCCTAATCACGTACCACACAGTGTTGGAGGCGGAAGTGTCATCGACACCGCCAAAGCTGCAAACTTGTTCGTACCTGTTCGTTTTCCAAGCTACATGCTGACCTTTGACAGGTTTACCGTTTACAAGGACAACGACCTGATGGACTTTGTCAATGCCCCTGTGGGTAAGGGACTTCCCATCTCTCAGAGCCTACGGCCTCTCATTGCAGGCAAGTACCATCACATGTGCTCTTCCTCCATATAATCCGACCTATTCTCAGTCCCTACTACCGCTGGAACCGGCTCCGAAACCACCGGGGCTGCGATTTTCGATGTCACTTCGCGCGCTTTCAAGACCGGTATCGCGAGTCGTGCCCTCAAACCGGTATTGGGAGTGGTTGACACTGCAAACACCGAAAGCTGTCCAACAGAAGTGCACATCAGCGCTGGCCTTGACGTCCTTTTCCACAGTATGGAGAGTTACACTGCGATTCCGTGAGAACGACGCTGGGTGGTTCAAGCTTGCTTTCGCTCACTCTTTCTAGCTATACGGAACGTACGCCTCGTCCGGCCAACCCAATCCTGCGCCCGGCATACCAAGGGAGCAACCCAGTTGCCGACATTTTCTCCATGTGGGCGCTTAGGACCACAGTGAAGTACCTCCCTCGAGTTGCTAAGGACAGGACCGATCACGAAGCAAGAAGTCAAATGCTGTATGTATTTTTCCGACAATATCCCCCTTGAACAGCTCACGTCGGTGTGTCACAGCCTCGCTGCTTCCTTTGCTGGTATTGGATTCGGAAATGCCGGTGTGCATCTATGTCATGGGATGAGCTACCCGGTAAGTGCCAGAGGTTGAAGCTTAATCTGATTCCCTGACGAGCGCGGGTCAGATTTCTGGTTTGAACAAGAGAGGTCCCAAATATAAGCACCCAGGATACCAAGTCGATCACCCTATTATCCCTCACGGTGTCAGGTACGCCACGAAGCCCGCCTGTGCTTGACCATATTTGCTTACGACTCGTGCACCACAGTGTCGCCCTCACAGGCCCTGCAGGTATGTTTCGAGCTTTTGCCAATGTAGTGACCCTCATCCCCCGTTAGTCTTCCAATTTACTGCGCCATCGTCGCCCGACCGCCATCGGGAAGCACTGGCGATCTTCAACAACACAACGGTGACCGATCCTTCTATCACCAGCATTCCGGATTCCGAGATTGGTTCTTACTTGTATGAGTCGATTGCGCGTTTCCTTGACGGGCTTGGTGTACCACGTGGTCTGAAGGCAGTGGGCTACACAAAAGGCGACATTCCCGGGCTTGTCGAGGGTACACTCCCACAGCGCCGAGTGTTGGACCTTGCACCGAACATTGGCAATGTTGCTGGAGAAGACGGAAAGGAGCATCTCACACGGATTATGGAGGCATCTTTGGAGTACTAGTCACTGTGTATTATCGTGCTGTTTGCGTGTAACATGGGAAACGTGCTATTTGTCCATTCAGATTTCATCACATTAACTTGAATGACCTGCGACAACGCCACTGGACACGGACGATGGCTGACTGCAAACGCCGAAGCAGGTTCAAACCATGCATCGATCTTCACGATGGAAAAGTGAAACAGATCGTCGGTGGTACCTTGGCGGATGATGATCCAGGAGCACTCAGGACGAATTTTGTCGCGAGGTCGGTGCGCCGACAGTCGAGTATGAGGGTCATTTCATCATCTCTAGCCAATCCGCAGGAGAGTTTGCACGTCTATATAAAGAGCACGGCTTAAAAGGCGGGCATGTCATAAAGCTGGGTCCTAGAAATGAGGATGCCGCGAGAGAGGTATTGGAGGCGTGGCCAGGTGTGTTCCCCGTCCCCGATCTTCGGACAACACAATTCATCACCATCGTATGTTTCAGGTGCTTTGCAGATAGGCGGCGGAATCACGGCCGCGAATGCACAAGGGTGGTTAGATGCAGGTGCTAGTAAGGTGGGCACAGCGCCACGATCTGATCACCGTCTCAATCTATTCAGGTCGTCGTCACTTCATACCTCTTTCCCGGAGCAAAATTCTCCCCAGAGAGACTTGATGCTATCTCCAAAGCCGTCGGCAAGGACAGGCTTGTCGTGGATGTGAGGTTGGCCAACCTTTCGTGTGCGGATGAACCCGTGTAACATCCTCGTGGCCTCGATGAATAGCTGTCGTCGTCGGGGGGAAAAGTGGTTCGTAGCGATGAACAAGTGGCAAGACATCACCGATATGGAGGTATCCAAAGGTGGGTCGAAAATGATCATCCGTCTTGTTGCAGCCAGTGAACGACAGTCTTAGAATCACTCGACATGTTGTCTGAACATTGTAGGCAAGTGGAGGCATTGGTTACGTACAAGCGTCTGACTCTATCTAGCGAATTTCTCGTTCATGCCGCCGATGTCGAGGGACTGTGCCAAGGGATCGACGAAGAACTTGTGAGAAGCGAGTACCCTATCTGTCTTTACGTGATACCGTGAACTGATACGAATCTCAGAACTCGGCCAATGGGTGACGATACCAACCACCTATGCTGGAGGAGCAAAACGTAAAGTGACCAGTGTAGGCTAGCAGGTCAAGCTAATCATGCACAGATATCTCGGATCTAGCTCTTGTGGATTCACTTTCCGGTGGAAAAGTTGACCTGACGTATGGCAGGTAAAGTCGCTCCTTTAGGATTGTAAAGGATATATATTGATCGCGCCCAAGTTCGCTCGACATTTTTGGAGGTACACTAGTAAAATTTCAAGATCTCGTTGAGGTGATAGCACCGTAGAGTAACCACCAAAGCTGTGCATAGTGACCGTGAGAAATGTGGCTGATAAACTGTACAGTCCTCGCTCGCGTAAGCTGTTCACCACCAGCGCGATCGCCTGCTGTTCACAGACAAAACCTTCAAAATGCCCGGCAAAGTCAAGGCCTACGAGCTCCAGTCCAAGTGAGCATCCAACGCGTATCCGCTTCTTGCAATCTGATCCAATCGTAACCTCATAGGTCCAAGAATGATTTGACCAAACAACTTTCCGAGCTCAAGAACGAGCTGCTTACCCTCCGAGTACAGAAGATCACCGGGGGGGCTCCTTCAAAACTTACCAAGATGTACGCTCCGGTCGTTACTCTATTTGACCCGCCTAATATCCTTTCTTCACAGCAATGTCGTGCGCAAGTCGATCGCACGAGTACTGACCGTGATGAATCATAAGTCACGTCAAAATCTCCGGGAATACTACAAGAACAAGAAATACCTTCCACTTGACCTCCGGCCAAAGAAGACGCGTGCAATCAGACGGCGACTGACCAAGGTGAGATACATTGAGCCGGATCTTGCCCGTGGTGATGATACAACTTTTGTGATCTGTAGCATGAGGCGTCGTTGAAGACGGAAAAGCAGCACAAGAAGGACATCCACTTCCCTCTGCGTAGATACGCAGTCAAGGCATGAGGTTACAGCAGCAGATTATGTCTTCTGGTCCTTGTTGCCTTGCTGGAGAGTTATTGTCGTTTACGTGCAACTTATTTGTATGTCCTAGGCCCTGATTGACATGACATGCCGTGCCTATTGCCATGCGATTGACTTTGATAGCGTCTGTCGCCCGTGTTGAGATACCGTCGAGGCCAGCGCTGGTGCAGAGACAGTCCGAGTTCGTTATCGCTGTCGATTACCAACTTTGCATTCGCGGGGATGGGAAATGGAGATGGAGCTTGTCTCACCTCGGACACGTGTACTCGAGGGAATGTACCATGTTCGGTGGGTTCCATGTGTCAACACCATATGCGTCCGCCCAGCTTTGGCTCAGACCACCATGTCTCCGCCCAGCAACCGTCTCAGGAAACCAAGCCATGCTGACCTCGACCATCCCCCACAGTCCTTTCCCCCTCGTTCACCTCAAGCGTCCCCAAGGTCCAGCCACGATGGTCATCCTCCTCCCAGAGAGCCTTACCCTGTTCCCAGCAGTAATCCTGCGAGTCAATACACCATGCTCGACAAACTCGGTACAGGCAGCTTCGGCACGGTCTACAAGGCAATGCACAACGAGACCAAACAGATAGTTGCAATCAAACAGATCGGTGCGTTCGAGTCGTGTGCACCCGTCCGGGCCGCCCTTTCATCCTCTGACCTCCCACAGACTTGGAGGACTCGGATGACGATATACTGGAGATCCAACAGGAAATAGCCAGCTTAGCTCAATGTGACTCCGAATATGTCACCCGATACTATGGCTCCTTCGTCGTGGCTTACAAGTTGTGGATAGTCATGGAGTACCTCGCCGGAGGATCGTGCCTCGACTTGCTCAAAGCCGGCGTCTTTTCAGAAGCACACATCGCGGTCATCTGCCGCGAGCTACTTCTCGGTCTCGATTATCTCCACTCGGAAGGCACCATCCACCGAGATATCAAAGCCGCAAACGTCCTCCTCTCCGCAGCAGGGAAAGTTAAACTCGCGGATTTCGGTGTTGCAGCGCAACTCACGAGCACTTTGAGACATACATTCGTCGGCACCCCCTTCTGGATGGCGCCAGAAGTCATCCGTCAAGCTGGATACGATGCTAAAGCAGACATGTGGAGTCTGGGCATAACCGCAATCGAGATGGCAATGGGCGAGCCGCCCTTGGCAGAGTACCATCCCATGCGTGTGCTCTTCCTTATTCCCAAAGCAAAGCCTCCAACCCTTGAGGGTAACTTTAGCCCTGCTTTCAAAGAATTCGTTTCGTTATGCCTCACAAAGGAACCTAGCATGGTGCGATACGCCTATCTTCGTTTGGATGCGTGCTCATGTGATATCCAGCGTCCCACAGCTAAAGAGCTTCTACAACATAGATTCGTCAAGAATGCAAAGAAGACGTCATACCTTACGGAGCTAATCGAACGCTACCAGGAGTTTCGCGCCCGGTCTCCTCAAAAGGGTCTCCAAGCATACCAACCCACTGTCAAGGGAACAGCCAATTGGGAGAGTAATGCCACGATACGCAGTGATTGGAACTTTGACACCATCAAATCTTCGCCTGTGATGGGGACATTCAGCAGTGCTGCTCGGGACCTGCTTCCTGACATGGACGACGAGGAAGCTGATGAATATCCTTTGGTCTATGACGAAGAAGAACAGTCTATCGATACAGAAGGTGCTATCAAAGGTAGCGAGCAGTTGGTATCTAGTGGCATCGGGATGAGTCACCCGGCAACACACTCAACTGTTATGATCAAGTCACTACCCGAAGAACAGGACGTTCCAATTCTCCTTGCCACGACGGACCCCTTGCCGAGTGATTCAGGAGCTTCGTCTGCGCCTATCACTCCGCTAGAAGATGGGCTACTTCAAGATGCGCCCCCTGCCTACACTGGTTCTGTCCGGTCTATGAAACGTTCATCATATGCTGCAAGGAACAGAACGTCTGGCGCCGGGACGGTTATGCGAGAGGCTGATTTAGGTTCTGGTGTAGATACGATCAGACCAGTGAAGAAGGTCGACACCATTGGCTCCCTAAGGCTCTCTGCAGAGTATGTTGGGACTGCACGTGGCAGAGACGATCCCCCCCAATCCCCATCATCGACTTCACCCACCAGAGAACGTTCGTCGTTTAAGCGAAGAGCAAGTGAATCAGAGCGGGCTGGGCGAGTTATGGTTGACGATGTAGTTCTTCCGGTCCTCCAGAACGTAAGTGCAAACCTAGTAACCCTCCCTGTTGTCCTTTTGACCGTCTCTCGAAGGCCATTCGCGATGACATGGACGCCCGGGAGATCGAGTCATTGAGCATGATAGCTCGAGGTTTTGCTGACCTATGCGACGCTAACCCAACCCTCTCCTATAATGTCATCCTCGACATTCTTTCTGGCATCAACGAGTACGTCTTCTTGTGTGTGTGCGTGTGTGTGCGGCGAACATTGCTTGACACCCGTGTACAATGTAGAAATCCCGCCGTCCGGCAACACGTGCAGACTTCTCGTGGATTATTCCCCCACAAACGGATTATTCGAAGAAGTGAAATGACGGCTAGAGGCTTGGTTGTCACTGAAGTTCAAGAGGACATCTCAACTTCTCCGGCAGAAGCGAGTGGCTCGTCATCAGCTCACCCTCTTCAAGCAGATGACCCCTCTGCCCAAGCACGCAAGTCACCCATCGCCGAACTCTTGTACATGCGTTGGCTCGATGGACTCCGGATCAAATGGCCGAGCATCCTGTCGTCATGAAATGGCAGTCGACGTATCGATTATCAGTGCAACCACTGCTGTGATTTCGCGGTCCGAGGATTTGCTCAGACCCATGTTGTTTTGGACAAACAGTTTCATAGGTGTAGCCAGAGGACCCTTTCATACCAACACCTTGCGCATATTCCGATACGAATTGATGATCATGTATTCACGTATATTTTATGGATGTATCATCTCACGATAGATAAAACGATGTCATTTACAGATTCGGGAGATGACCAGCTACCTCCATCGTTTCCGAACAAGGGCCGGGTGAACATCCTTCCGAGTGTAAAAGTTGACTGTGATTTCGCAAAAAGAAGATTGTAAAGTGGATCATACCCAAGATGGGGAAAAAAAAAGACAAGATAATAATGTATCCATGCACAACGTTCCGAGCTAAAGAAGAACACTCCCAGCTGCAGCGGCAATGAGGGTAGCAATACCCGATAGTACGAGTGACGCAGCACTAAAGTGCTCGGCTCCACTCTTCTGGTTTGCATGGGGAGAGCCAGAGGCACCGTGAGACGAACTCGACTGGGAGCTCGAACCCGTACGGTGACCAGAGGCAGAGGGCCTGTCGCAATCTCAGCCAAAGGCACTCGAAAAAAGAATAGATAGAGCTTACCCAGCCTGGTGCGCAATAGTAGTGTTCGCCTGAGGACGCTTGACATTGGTGTCGCCAACTTGTGCAGGAGTGACAGGAGAAGTAGAATCGAGCGCATTCTGGTACGCTCCCAGACCATCCATCCGTGCAAGCGACACACGCTTCCACCCGTTTGCAACCATAACGGGATACGCACTAATGAAGCTTGCGACCGACAAATCAGACAGCTCGTGCTCCAGTATAACGAGACCCGGGGTTTTGGGACCTTGCGTGTTCACCGCATTCAGCAATCCACACGGTGAAAAAAAAAATAAACCATCATCACCAACCAGTGAGCCATGTCTGCATCTGTGCACCAATCTTTTCCGGCGTAGTGGCAGGAGGGTTTTGATCGAGTGTCCAGTCATCGGTACTGAGGGGAAAAAATCAGGCAAAGCAACAAATGAGCGGAAATCACATACTCCTGGTTCCAAATGACCGTAGTCAACCCAAAGACTTCCTTGGCGATAGCGCGGATGCGCATATCAGAGTCACCATAAGGTGGCCGCCAAAATCGGGGGATGCGTCCTCCTGTGGAGTTATGAATGAGCCACATGGTCCAGCCCAACTCGGCCAACACTTCTTCGTTAGACTTCGTAGTCATAAAGGGGTGTGTCCATGTGTGAACGGCGATGTCGTCCTGATTGACGCTGAATGCGGTTTGGAACTGCTGCGGGTATAAGAGGATATTCTGACCGATAAAAAAGTGGGTCGCATGTTCGTTATTCTTGGCGAGGAACTCGTAAAGAGCATTCGAAGCCTAGCAGAGGTCCGTCAACCCACGGTCACGCAACAAACAAGAAAAACCAACTGGGAGCGGACCATCGTCAAAGCTGAGCGCAATCGTACCAGTGGGAGCATCCCAAACATCACCAGGAGTGACACACTTGTACGTCGAGGAGCAGACAGTGGCGCTATAGGGATCATAACCCGTGGGATACGTTGGATTCTCGAGATTGATGCTCGTGGATACGGGGACATCTGGTATCTTGCCGGCCGTGACGGCGTTATTCAACGCATCGATCCATGCCTGAGGCATACCCGTGGTCGAGGCGACGGTGGCGGGAAAGCCCGCAGACCATTCTACCCGATTCGTGTCAATACTGAAAACGGGTCATTCGACGCAAAAGCATACCTGGCGTTCCTATGGCGGCATAAGTAACACCATCGTTGCTACCTGCACGCCTAAACAGGCTGTAGACGGGATGGTCTTCTTCGTGGTACCACCTGCTTGGTAAACGTCTGCCGTCTGTGTGGGAGTGACTTGCGGGGTTGACGGATGCGTGTGCAACAGTAGCCGCGAGGAGGAGGGCAGAGGTGAACCGTACGGGCATGGCTAGGGAGAGAGCCTAAACGAGAGGAGGGGGAAATAGAAAGTGTGCTGGGGTAGGGGAAGGAAGAGCGATAAAGGGGGGAACCACACCGAGGGCTCGCATTTTATACCATGGGACAGGAATGCTACGACGTCAGCCTCGAATGCCTGCCTTTAGAGACAGCCATTCTAGTTACCGTATATGGATACGTTTTGATCGTCTGGACACGGGCAAGAAGGAATACTGTGCGCGGGGAATTCCACCTCCAACTGAGAAACATTCACGGATACCCTGCCAAATCAAGTTCGATCAAAGTTCCAAACCAATACTCACCGCTAGCTCCGCGATCGTCTCTAATCAGTTATCGGAAATCCTCAGAAGCGTCTGTGCACAACTGGATTCCAGCTGATGGATTCGATCGTGATACAGTGGGTGACAAAAACACAGCATTGCACTATGTCGCAGGCACTGGCGAGGCAGCAACAGATTCCCCACGAAGTGCACTCTTGAGAATCAAAATACCCGACTTCAACTGCGCGACCTCCTTCACCATAGCCGTGAACCTGGCCTTCTTTGCCTCGCTCGTCAAATACGGCGTAAAGTGTTGAATGCAGTCCCGTGTCGTCGCATTCGGCGTACTCTGCAACCACTCGATGAGCATCCTCTCTTCCAACTCTCCTTCGGGCGCAGGACCTGTTGGCAGTGGCTTCCGCTTCTTGGGCTTCGGAGCATTGGTCCCATTGATCGCACCGCTGGTTGCACCGGCTCCGGAAACCTCATCAACTTTGCGTTTGTTCGCGGGCTTCGAAACCGAGTTACTTGGTAAGCCAACCAAGCCTTTACTGCCGCCGGCTGCCGGACTCGTCGCCCGGCTGCCCGAAACGGGGCTGGTTGCCCGACTGCCTCCCCCAGGCATTCCACTGAGCGGACTATTCCCTCTGCTCACGTTGGCCGATTTGACTTTCGGAGCTTTCGGGCTTGTAGCTCGTTTGGCAACAATAGAATGCCCACCCAAGCTGGATATAGGTGCTGGCGAAACTGCCCGGGAGCCGACAGCGGAACTTTCTATAGTCGGAGGCTTTGTGGCTGGTGGTTGAGAAGTTGACCGAGATTTCACCTGTTGGGGTTGCTGCTGTATGGCAGGTTCGTTCGAGACGAGCGGAGGCTCTTCCTCCTCTTCATTTTCATCCTGTCAATCAATGGTGAGACCTATGAGCAAGAGTGGCGAGTGGCACTGGGCTCACTGAGCTTGCATATGGATTGCGCTCTTCGTCACTTTCATATGCAACATTCTTCTCTAATTTGCGCATGAGTTTCTTGAGGGATTTACCGTCCTTTGACAGCTGGGACTCGTCTTCGTCCTCATCAGACTCGTCGACATACCCTTCACGCTGTTTGTTGGCGAGCTTATACTCTCGTTTTAGACGTTCCTGCAAGATGAATGATGAGACTTGGAGAGCAACGCCTCTGCCGGCTGACCTCAAGTTCTTTGGCTTCCTCGTCGTCCATATCTGCAGTCTCGTGCTCGTCATCATCTGCCACGTCTTCTTCAAACAGTTGCTCGTCAAGATGGCCTTCGCCATCATCTTCTCGTTTGGGCCGAACATTTCCCTCCTCGTCTTGCTCTGCTCCCTGTGAGCCTCTGTTCACCGATCGTAAAGCCCTTCCGCCTGGTGCTCTGCTCGCCGCGCCAACGACGGCGTGTCCACCAGGATCTGCCTTGAACATGGCCGACGTAGCTGCGGAAGGACCTTGTCCATGTCTGCGGTGCAATAGCCAGCGCTCTGGATCCTTGTTCTTTTGTATCTTTGCCATCTTGAATGGAGGGCATCAGACGAACTGCAACAAAAGAGGAGCAAGCGGTGCATACCAACGACTCGGCTTCCTCCAAGTCGGGAACATGGTGCTTTGGTTTCTTGTGGAACTTGTACCATCGGTGAGCGGGCACGAATTTGAACACCTCTTGAGCGGCGGGCATGAAAAGAGCATGTGTTTCTGCCTTTGAGACCTCCTCCAGTTGCCCAACCCAAACCTCATTCTGCCTCGCATCTTCCATCACCCATGGGTATCTCTCTTCCCTCCTGAGTTGCCGGACATTCTCTGGAACTTTGAAAACCTGTCGTGTTTTCCTCGTCATTTTCTTTTTGCCATTCGCGGGAGTCTTTCCCTTGGTCTCTTTCTCCTTGGATGAACCCTCTCCTGTCGTGTTCGCGATAGGCCGGCCATCTGCGTCGACCAGGACTATTCTCCCGTCTGAACCAATTACCGGTTTGCCGTCAGGCCCCAACATTGGGCCAACAGGAACCTGCTGAGCCAAAGTCGGCTCTTGTCTCCTAATATCCTTCCTGTTCAACTTGATCGGCTCCTCCCAGGTCGAGATGTCTACGGATTTCCGAGAGTCGAATTTCATCACGTCATACTTCCATCCGTTGAGCGCAGACGACATGAGCTTGTACTCGGAGAACTCGCCGTCGGGGAGCTTGGAACCATCCTCGACGTCGTCCGTGTTCGGTGGGGTGGGTTGTTGGCGTGGCGTTGCGGATTTACGGGGCGAAGGGGGTGTCCCGTTTGGAAGAGAAGTCGAGGCGTCTTTCCTGATAGGTTTCTTCTTGTGGAAAAGGAGGGATTCGGCAGACTTTGGAGGCATGGTGAAGGCGTCTGTACGTGCGAAGCGGGTACTGATGATTAAAGACGGAAAGTTTCCGTGCGACGCAGGTTATACGGAGGAGACGAGAAACATCCGCGCCAGCCGTCGACGAGGCTGTGGTCGTCGTTGGGAGCAACTTGGACGCGGAGGACCAAGCGGTGAGTGGATCACGTAATCCTGACTAGTATTAGTTAACAACGTACATGGCTGGCAGATGCTAGTAATGATGATGATTGCGACAAAAGAAAAACCTAAGCGTAGCACTATGTACATTGACGAACTCGTCTCTGAGGGAATCGTCCGATAGGAAACGAGAAATGCAGTGATCCCGGCGTAGATGAAAACTATCACATGAAAACAGAAACGGCGGCGACATGATGGACCTAGGTCGGAGCCTCTACCCTAGTCGTAGGTATACTGCCATTCGTCACTGCAGCTGAGGGAGGTTGGTGGGACGACTGCCCCGCCGCTGATGAATATGCATTTTCCGAAGATGACGGTCGTGACTGTGACGGTTGTTGATGTGAATGTGGTTGAGAAGAATGCGATATTGCACCGGGGGGAGGCGGGGGGTATGGTACCGGGCCTTGACTGTATACAATTGAATGTGGAGGACCACCTGGACCGAACGGGGGCATGCCCTGCCGCAAGCTATCCAACTCGTGTCTGAGCATGTCAATCTCACGAGCCATGTCTTGATGGCTTTGCTTGAGATTGATTACGAAATCAATGGCTGCAGGGCAGGGTCAGGTGTGTGAGGGGAAGACAAGAGAAACGAGACGGACCTTTGCTCAGAATCTCCCATTTGCTCGCCTTCATACCACGGTCTGCGGGGAGCTGATCCCGCAGTTCATCAAATAAATCTTTCATTTCCTTCCGACGTTTCCGCTCGGCAAGTTTGTGTGAGACCCGCAGCTCAGGGGACCGAGAATAAGGGGTCGAGCCAGGTTCCTTGACCGCTTTAACGGTCGAAGCCGAAGAAGAGCTCGGGGCAGAGGAGTCGTCTGCGAGGACGGCAGACGCGGCAACAGGGGGGGTAGACGGTATAGCTTCGCGTAACTGGCGTGATGGGGGGCGGGAGCGGGAGCGAACGTTTCTGGTTGGGCCGACGGCGGGAGCAATGTTTTCGGGGACAGACATTCGCCTGTCGGACGAGAAGGATATGGGAGGTATCATGGTCGGAGGCAAAGGTTGGGACTCAAAGGGAGGACGGTTTGGATTCTGTATATTAGGGTCTTGCTGGCCATCTGGATGTTGTGCTGCAGACCACGCGAAAGTCGCCATGCTACCAGATGTTGGAGGTGCTGGTGATCGTCCATGTGGCTGGTCTCCGGAGAATGCCGAGTAGCCACTGGACCCGTTTGGGAGGATTGCGGGCAATGAGTCGCGTCTATCGTGGAGCCACCACTGTGGGCTGTTGCCCAAAGGAGCACCTGCTATGCCTGGCCCAGAGATCATCGCGCCGGCGTGGACTGAATGGCGACGGTGATCATATATGCTCAGATGTGCCATCCTGTGGGTATCTACTGCCGAGCCTCGCCGTTTTTGCGCACGACCGTCGGGATCGATGTTCATCGGACTTGGTACACCTGGGCCAGCGAGGTGAGCATCGAGATCGTCGCTGGTCATGACTTCGCGGTCGGACGACATCTTGCGTTTTGTGCCGTGTGGCAACTGAGAGTCGGAAGAGTTCTTGGGTGGATGGGTCGCCAAGGAGAAGGAAGAGAGAGGGTAGAGACTTACTGCGATGGAGTGGCGACGAGAGCTGTCGTCGCTGTCGTCGTATTGGCGGGTGCTGGTCCGGGGGGAGTGTCTGTCGGACATGGGGTCGGTGGAGAGGTTTTCTGTTGAAAGAGGTTCGCGAGGGAGGGAGGAAAGGAGAAGGAGGACGCACTGGAGAGACCGTTTGTGGAGTGGGGGTGCTTGCCGTTGAGGGTGTGATCGAAGTCGCGATCCAGGGAGGGAGAACGGAGTATTTTGCGCATTTGCTTGCTGGAGTGTTCTGGGTGTATTGAGGACGCGCCTGTGTCGCCAAAGACATAGTTTGCGGCTGGGCGTGGTGCTAGGGGAATGTGTGAGCGGGTAGCGGGGGAAGAGAGCTGGGGATAAGCACCAGAAGCGTGGAGGGAGGGATCTGTGAGAGAGCCCCTGCGGTGTTGTTGGAGGTAGTCGAGGGGGGGTAGTGAGATGAGTGGGGAGTGTCTCGGTGGAGAGGTCGGCATTTGGAGAGTATGTTTTTGGTTTGGGTGGATGAGAGAGAGTGGACTCGTTATACACTTCCCTCTCTTGCCGCTTTCGGCGCTAAACCCCCCCCATCTCGAAGCTCCGACTCACTCGCGGGGGACACACGTGGCACAGCTGGCACACCCGAAATGGTTAGATGACGCCAAGTCCAACTACCCTCCAAACCCGCTCATCCTCAGCATATCCAACTGTCCCTCGCTCGCATCCACCATCCGCGCGTGTCTCGTACGCATACTGTTCCGCGTCCATCTCCCACCTCCACCCGACACCATCATCCCATCCCACGCCCGTCGTTCAAGAATATCGTCCACCGTGACCATGTATCGCACCCACGGTATGTAATCCAGGAACACGCTGCTTTGAGGCATCAATGGGGCTGGTGGTTCAACCATGCCCTGCAACGCGTCTACCATCCGAGATTGATAATCCACGCGAGCACGGAACTCTCTCCCATCTTCTCTCGTTAACCTTGCCGCGGGGTTGATCGACGCCTCAATCGGGCCCGTGGCACTCTCCTCGTGTAGACCACGTGAATACCGGATGGCTTCTTCTGCAATGAGCTCATCACGCTGGTAATACACCAGCCCCTCTCTCCACGAACCACCCGACAGCACAACATATCCCATCTCGTCCTCTTCCACCATCCCCGTGCTCAGCGCCTGCAACTCTACAGTCAGCCTATCCAATTTCACAGATCCATGTCAACTTCACCTCCCGCGTGGCCATCGCCGGCCTACAGAGCTGGGCGTCGACATGCGACATCAGCTCACTGTGACTCTTCATTTTCCGCCACATCTCCCTTTCCGCCGTGCTTCCCATCGGCGTAACCCTGCATTCAGCGGAAATTGGTCGAGCTGATCGCCGAACGTGTCCTTCAGCCTCGTCTCCTTCGTGCATCTCTCTCGTTGCTCCATGCCTCGCCCCCGCGCACAATATTTGTAATTGCGTGATTGTCCGTCGCAGATCTGGCAACGGCAGTGGCTCGGTTCTCGGGTAAAGCGGCGCCTCCGGTATGTCTATTCCATCTATCGAATGCGTGCTTTCATATAGAACCATCAGGTCTTCGTGCGGAACAAGGCAGCCCTCACTCAGCGACAGGCATCGAAGAAAGGTGGCAGCCACGGCCGACGGACAGGGCTCAAAAACGAGGACTTTCTGAAGCGGCAGATCTCCAACAGGAACTAGACCAAGATCTGCTCAATCATCGTGAATCCCTACATCCTTGACCTCCTTGAGACAACGAGGGGCTCACCGTTGCATGTCATTACAACTGGCCTTTGGCAGCATTGAATGAAATCAACAACAGCAGGCCAAAAACCTGCATCTTCTTTAAATAAGATGTCCACTTCTTCTAGCAGCACGAGTGACTGCCTAACGATCGGCCTCGATTCATCAGACTCAGCTTGGCACATCCCGGAGATGGCCGCCTCGCCCGACGAGTGCATCTCTTGGTCCAGTGGCAGTGGCTGCAGCTCATGCGTCGGACTGTCAACCTCCACGCTGATAGGCTGATTTCGAGTCCCTGCTTCCCGTGATTTGGCAAATCCAGTGAATTGTTGTCCCGTCTTGCTCTTGGCCAGATAGCCATGGAGTCCTGTGCGTTCCTTTCCCTCTAATTTAGTCATTCTCGTTGGCGCACACCTATGAACCGTCTGGACGATATGATTCTTGCCTACATCTCCGACAAGATGGTCCAGGTTTGCACCGTTGCGCCTTCCAATACCAGGGTACACCTCGAAAACCTCCCATCCCAACTCCTCTGCACAGGCATAAACCGCAGCAGTCTTCCCACAGCCAGGGGGACCGGTTATAAGGAGGGTATTGGTCAGGTTGTCATCAAAGTTAGTTCGAGCGGGTTCCTGTGTTTGGGACGTCGTGTCGTTGATTTCCGTAGCAGGGACGCTCGATGCAATAGGGTATGCTTCGTGGGTGTCAGTTGTGTCGCGTTTGTGGAGACGAGTAAAGGTACGTTGACAGAATGCGAGCTCATCCTCTGAATCCTCGGAAGGGTCATCAGCTTGCTCTTCATCCGCGTCGCTAAAGACCACGAAGTCATCCAGGTCATCATCCGAATCCACCCTCCTCTTCTTGCTGCCCCGTTTCCTGGTTACGGCTCGAACAACGTGGGGTCGCTTCACCCCTCGTGGTTCGACCCGCTTCAGAGTACTTTTTTCTTTATTTTGTCTAGCTGTAGCACTTTTCGACACTGGCTCCTCTGGCTGGCGACCGCGCAAATGTAGCTCGAGTGCACTAAGCCAGTCCCGTAGATAGATAGCGTGTTGTTCATTACCCAGCACTTCGTTCGCGCGTCTGGGACGAAAACGACGAGTCCACGTTTCGGCATGGCGTAATGGGACTCCTTCTCGACGAACAGATATTCGTGCGAAAGCGGGGTGAGATTCCGTGTAATCACGGCTGAGGGATTGAAGTTGCTCTTCGCATTCCTCGGGTGTCAAAGACCGGTGGATATGGTCCAAAGGACTTGAGGGAGTATCATCCAGCTGCTGCCATTTTTTGAGCAAGTCCAGCGACCCTTCATCTGATGGACTGGAGCTTGGGAGTACCCTACGCTTGATGGGTGCTTGAGCAGAAGTATAAGAATGCTGGAAACCTCGAACATGCTGCGAACATGAATTAGGGAGAGGGACAACATGGCCTAACCCCAGAGTTCGTGCTTTCAACTCCTTGTCCTTGCTTGCTTTGTGCGGGTGCGTATGCTCATGTGTCCCAACATGCGGCAAGCTCGTGGCACTTTCACAGCAGTGAGTGTTGAGAGCTATGGGAGAGGGGGGAGGTGAATGTGAGGCCGCGTGGCTGAATTTCGAACGAGGAGATAGCCGATGCGTAGATGATAAAGGCGGTTCTGTCGCCAGATCTATGGGGGAGGAAGTATCGGTGATATCTATAACCTCGGTATCATCCACGCTGATGACCGTATCTCGTAGTCTGTCTGGCATGGAAGAGGCCTTTGTGAAAATGGGAAACAGCTGACCTGTGCATCGCAACATTGTTTTGAGCTGGGATAGATTACAATAGGCTCACGCACTTGGTTTGGATGGTTGTGTGGGAGGATGTAGATCGGCTGCTTGGGGAGAAGCGGCTACCGGGTCTGTGTGTTCGAGGTGCAAGTCTTGTGCTTTCCCAGTAAAGCCGGTACCGGAGTTTGTCCTCTGAAAGAGATCCTTCAGAGTCGTTTGGGTTGTTGCCTAATGCGAGTAGTGACCTAGTAAGTTACATGGTACGGGAACGTACGGAAATGGTACCCGTTGGATTTTAGCTTGACCACCTGTGGACCTTGTTCTCCGCTTTTCCGGCATAATGATAGTGTACGGTGGCCAGCGCCGTCCAAGCCGCGGTTGGGTGTTACCGTGATCGAACGCGTCTAAAGGTCTAAGTAGGTTCCGGGGCCGCGTCGCGTGACGTGTCACACACGTTTGGTCTTGTGACTTGAGGTCAAATTCAAAGCGTCGAGACTTGGACTTGATCAAGTTGATGTCGGACGACCAGGATACTGAACAGTGGCCTCCTATCAGTAAGGAGCTATTGAAATGGATATCTAGGGAATATTTTGGTAAGTCATCGTCTTTATGTAGGTGGGGTGGCTAAAACCACTGGCAAAGGCCAGATATGAACGGCCCGTCATACCGCGTCCTTGATCACCCACCAACACCCCTAGAGTTTGCTAGGCTTGTCCATTTATCGAGACCAGTAGTCATCAAGGGTATTAATCTGATCTACTTTGTGTCGTTCCAGCGAGGCTAACG
Organism: Lanmaoa pseudosensibilis; assembly: GCA_038092875.1. Taxonomy (NCBI): domain Eukaryota; kingdom Fungi; phylum Basidiomycota; class Agaricomycetes; order Boletales; family Boletaceae; genus Lanmaoa; species Lanmaoa pseudosensibilis. The sequence continues at coordinate 342,869 of JBBPRF010000001.1, read as the reverse complement.
TGCTGTCTCTTAGGAGTAGAGTTTCCGGCCTTGACAAAGTGGACAGACGACTATCTTGTTCAGAGAATGGGAGATCAATCCGTCTCAGTTGCAGTGACCCCAAATGGGTATGGCCCAGTCATTCGCGACTACTTTTCAGAAGCATGATTGAACGACGGCAAGTCAAGCAGATGCAGTCACCATGGCGCCGGACGGAAAACTATACTTTGCCGAGCCTTTCATAGATTCCATGACTCTTCGTGTCCTCCTTAAGAAGCTGCGTTCAGGTGAGTCGTATTCACTTTCATGCCGGTTGACGCGATCGGACCATGCCACGGTTCAGATGAAAAATATGTCCATTATCTACAATCGCAGAACGGAAATTTGTATTCGGGGGATTTCTTCTTCAATGGAGAGGATGTCTCAGAGTTCACGGCCCTGCGAACAGATGTCCCTCCCGAAGTCAACTTTGTTCGTGATGCACTCAGTTCGTTATCGGTTCATGACGATGTCTTGAAATTGTCCTGAGAAACTAACTAGATCGGGCGCCTGACGCCGTAAATTTGTGGATCGGAGGCAGCGACAGCGTTACAAGCATACACAGTGGTACGGTACCCGGCAATCTCCCAACTTTCTGGGCCTGATCGGGAGTGTGTAGACCCTTACGAGAACATATACACTGTCGTCCGTGGTACCAAGCATTTTACATTGTTACCACCAAGCGAAGGGTGGTGTTTGGAAGGTCTGTGCTTCACACACCACCATATTCGTCGCGTTGCTCATGGAAGTAGAGAGGTTATACCCGCATGCTGTGTACACCCGCGCTGATGCGACCCCAGAACTCTATCTCCTTCCATCATACGAAGCTTCACCTGTGCGGTGGTCTTCGATCTCAAACCCTGACCTTCCAGACGCATTGGCACCAGAAGCTCACCCGATACACATTACATTGACTGCGGGAGAGACACTGTACCTCCCTGTTGGCTGGTGGCACTTTGTCAGGCAGTCGGGCGATGTCACTATCGCATTAAATTGGTGGTATGACGCGGAGCTTCAGGGGATCAATTGGGTGTGGTTGAATATGCTTCGTGGGGGTGATAATGTGCCCCAAGGAAATTAATTAAGGGGATGGATAGAGTACCCTCCTTTTGTCACGTATGTCACGTCACACTTACCTGTATTCCACAACTCGCAATATGGGCAAGGACAAAAGCGAGAAAAAAGAGAAAAAAAGAAAGGCAGAGGAGATAGCGAGTGCGCCACCGGCTGAAGATGTAGAAGTCGAGGATGCGTCCTCGGTGCGTTTCCTGACCATCGAAATGTGCGCTTCATGGTCTCACCCAGGTCCAGCCTACGAAGAAAACAAAGAAAGACAAGGAGGAAATTTCTATCCCCCTTGAGGACCTTTCTCCTATTGCGCGACCTCTTGCGCAGAAAAAGCTAGTGAAAAAGTTGCACAAGACGATCAAGAAAGGTGAGGTCCTGACCCACCGATTCCGTGCTCGTGTATGTTGATTATTGCATGCTGTCACTAGCATCCAAAGCTAGGCAGGTCAAACGTGGTGTAAAAGAGGTCGTAAAGGGTATCCGCAAAGGAGAGCAAGGGCAAGTAATCCTTTCCGTATTGCATGTGACACTCGCGCCATTTTCATTGCCAGGTTGCTCATTCTCGCTGCTGACATAAATCCTGTCGACATCATATCCCATCTCCCTGTGCTCTCTGAGGACGCACAGATACCTTATGTATTCGTGGCATCCAAAGAAGAGCTTGGGCACGCCAGCTCTACAAAACGACCAACAAGTTGTGTCATGATATGTCCAAATCTGAAGCGCAAGGCACAGAAGAAAGACGGTGAGGACGACGGTGAGGACGATTACCGGGAACTCTACGAGGAGTGTCGTCGGGACGTAGCAAAGCTTGATGCCAAAGTCGTTTTCTGATCCCCCGCATTCAATCCCGACGTACTATCTCTCTTACTGGTTCGCTGCAGTGTGCGAGCGATGACAACGCCAACGAGTAATTCGCCTGCGAGTTCTGTTGTGTAAACCTGTCGACGGCAACGGTATTTAGTATGTAACCGCAATGTTGTACTATAATATGGTTTGCGGGATTCGCACGTTCACACATTTCTTGCCACCTACCAGTCAAGCTTCGGTCTCTCACTCTCAGCCATGCCCGCGTCGAAAGCCAAGTCTACTTCTGCAAATGGTTCAGCATCTGGAAAAACAACCCAAGGAACTCCAGCAAGCACTGTCCCGCCGTCACCGGTGTCGAAACCATTAGAGACAGACAGTGCGGTGACAAATAGCTCAGGGAAACCTGACAAGAATTCTTATGACGCGGAGCAGGAGAGGCTAAAGTCTGAGATCGATGCCCTGCAGGCCAAGCTTGTGCGTCGTCTCTCTGTTGTCATCGATGCACTGGCCGATCTTATTTTCACAGGGCACCGTCCGAGAGAAAATATCGTTGGCCAGCAAGCCTTCGGGGAACGACAGACGGAACGCGCTCCGTGCGGAACTTGACGGCATACGTGAGCAACAGTCTTCTTGCAAGACTTCTAGAGGGAAGGTCCTCGACCAACTTAAGGCTTTGCAAGATGGCATACAAAAGAAGGTACGTCCAAATATATTGCTTCCGTGAGAGCCGGTTTAATGCGAACAAATGTCTCAAGACGAAGGACTTGCAAGCTGCGCGGGGCAAGACGCCCTTCCGAACTGTTGCTGAGGTTGATGCCCACATCAAGTGCGCCATTCCTATGACCACTTTCAACTGGAGTCACTGATTTCGTCGCCCAGAAACCTGGAAAAGCAGGTAGAATCCGGGAATATGAAGCTTGCTGATGAGAAGCGTGCTCTCCAAGAAATCTCGCAGGCCAAACGGACTCGAAAGACTGTAGAAGGTTTCCAGGCCGCCCAGGACTCAATCGACGTGGACCGGAGCACTGCTGACGCGCTTCGCCAGCAGCTGGATGACCCAGAGTCCAAAGCCATCTCCGATCGTTATGACAAGATCAAAGCAGAACTAGATGAACTCAAGAAGGAGTCAGACGAAGCATACGCTGACCGCTCCAAGTTCTTCGAAGAGCGGGACAATTTACAAGCTCAGGTATCCGCCCTCTTTAACGAGAAAAGAGCTTCCGCGCAGCAGTTCCGAGAAGCAAATGATCGGTACTGGGCAAAAGTCAACGAAGACCGTGCCCGACGGGCTGAGAGGGCTCGTGCGCAGCGTGCCGCTGAAGAAGCTCAGAAGAAGTTGGAACACGCGCAACGGTTACGAGAGGAAGCATCCCTGCCAGCATACCAGGCAGAGATCGAAGATTGCCAAACACTAATCGATGCTCTTTCGGGCAAGAGTTCTGACACCGCCGTGCTATCCTCTTCGTCATTACCCGCGAAAGGTGAAGTGGCTGGGGTGCCTAAGCTCGAGCTAAGGCAGGTGGAAACTCCCAATGACGGTCTTGTGGTACGCAAGAAAAAGGGGGAGGAGGAGGAGACATACTTTGCGGGAAAAGGAAAACGGGGAAAGAAAGACAAAATACCCAAGATCGCACATGAAACGGATTCCCTCAAAAATCTTCCCTTCGGCACAATTACTGCGCTTTCCAAGTTCGCGATTCCACTTCCGACTGCCGCAAGCGATATTCTACGTGTCATTGAAGACCTGAAAACGAAGAAGGCGTGGTACGAGGCCAATCAAGAGCGTGTAACGGCCGAAAACATCGCCAAAGCAGAGGCGCAAATACAACGCCTCACGAGCACAGCCAAGCCAGAATACCCGGTCGACTCGAACGGTAGTGCGGATACGCCGCTGGAATCGGCATCCGCCCCAGTGGAGAACAAATTAGTTGATGATGAGGCGGTTGGTAACGTGGAGGTTAACGAGTAATAGAAGCGGATCAGACGCTACAGCACCGTTCGTATATTATTAAATCTCAGTGCTACTTATACCAGGAAACTACTGTTCGTCCGATTGCAAGCAAAGGAACGCTAGTATTATTCAGGTCGAGACCATACAATAGTGAGCACAACTTTTTGAAAAGCAAACGGTCAATACAAATACGGAGCAAGGTAGGAATAAATGATGGGCCGAGAAACATGGTCATATATACTTGCAGCCTACATTAAGTTTTCTGCACAACCCAGGAAATGACGGGAAGTATGCTTGTGATGCTGATCTTTCAGGACGCAGCCTCCGCTTTAATAGTTTCGGTTTCGCGCTCTGACTCGCTAGCATTACCAGGCAAACTCAGATCTTGAGTCGAAAACGGTACGACATCGAACGTATTCGTCGTCGCGTACTCGGAGAACGCAAGGCCAGCTTGATGGACCGAAGGTATCGAATCCTCAGGGGTAACCGAGGTATCCATGTAGTTTAGCCCCCCATATGCATCAGAATTGAAACCGGAAGCTGAGGCGTCCAGCGCGCCAGCAGGGAATGGATCCTGTTGCAATGCGGCCAACATGCTGGAGGTTGTCGGAGTATGGTTCATAGCGTGTTGCGGGCGAGCCTCAGAGGGGGTGAAGCTCTCTTGTCCAGCCATGGGTGAAAGGGAGAAGAATTGTTGCTGGATTACTGGTTCGACGGAGGCAGCCACGGAATTGGTGGACAAAGCAACATTCCGCAGAACGTTTACCGCGATCCAGTCGCTATGCGTTCGTGAGCAATGAATGAAAAGGCGGTGAAAGCAAAACTTACTCCAAGAATAATTTCATTATCTGAAAAGCGCCGAACGCAGGGTCACTCCTGATGGTCTGGCACAAAATGTTAGAACCATACAAGGCAGTTTGGAACGAAAAAAAAAAAAGAAAAAAACTTACGAGATCCCTCATAACCTGGCTAGTCACATATCCCCAGCGAATGAGTACGCTACGAGGACTCATCGCTCCTCTGTCGTCGCTAGCTCCAATGCGCTGCTCCATGAGTCTCTCCGTGCACTTATCAGCCCATGTCATCACTTCTCTGACAGGCTCGTTGCTTTTCGTAAGACTATCCATCATCGCAACGAATTCCACCTCGAGAAGCTGAACAAGATCTTCGTGCCGGCAGTTGCAAACCAAAGCTGATTGGTTACGAACGGATTCAAAATCTACCTTCTGCCAAGATCGACGCATCTCAGCAAGCTGCTTTTGATTGGTAAGAACCGTGTTTAAGGCTTGAGTGACTTGATAGATGTCCACGAATCGTACTATATCAGGAATACGGCAATTGAGCAATGCCTCACCATTCGCGTGAGTGTACACGTACAGACTAAATGCCCAAAACGTGCTCCCAGCTCAACCTTGGGCTCAACGAACGTGGTCCCGTATCCCTCGAGAGCGAGGAGGAGAATTTTTTCCATCTGACTGGCAAGTTGGCGCAAGCTGTTCAAAGAAGCCGTGGGGAGAGGGGAGAGCATCTGGGACCTGAGGAACTCGAGTATTTCCTATTCACGATTGAGCAGCAGCACGGAAGCGGCACGCTACAGACTTACATCATACACAATCGCATCGGCCTTGGCCATCAGTCCCGCAATCGCAGGTGCATGAACAACCTCACGGTGAGTGCCTGTCAAGGTCGACCAGAATCCCCTGAGATGCATCTCGAACTGATCAAATCGGAAAGCGCGGGCGCTCTCTAAGACTGCATCCAAGTGGTCTTGGAACCAACCCCACACTTCTCTCCCAGCAATACACTGGGCGGAAGCGGAACTAGCTCCGATGGCTTCCTCGATGGATGGGAAATGGGGCATATGGCGGACTGAGAGATGTTGCTGTGGTTGGAGATATTGACCTTCGGTATTTGGCGCGAGGGTTAACGTGGGCTGCGGTGCGATATTGGGCTCCGGTTGGCTGGCATGTCGACGGATGGGAGCGTGACTGGGGTAAGAGTTACTCCTGGCGAGGACTTGGGCTTGCGACAATAGGCTGCCTGCCGTCGGTGTCTTATCGCTTATATCTTCGAACGTGACAGCGCCTTTGAGATCTCCTGAAAGAATAAGGGAGTTACGTTTGGAAGCGCTGGACCCTTCAGAATCTTCGTCTTCGTCCTCGTCCGATCGCTCCTCGCCCCTGTTTGCGCTCTCTCCCGACTCCTGCGCTGCACGAGCAGCGTTGATGGAAGACTGACCTGCGTTGTTGTTTGACTTGCGGATGTAATCTTGCAAGAATTCGGCTTCCGCCGAAGTGGCGGGACGAATGCCACAATCTGCCAGAAAAAGACAATCAATAAAATTTCCGATCAACATTTGATGAAGGATTTGTAAGACACGCACAATGGTATTTGCTATTTCCGCGAACACCCAGACGCCTTGTTTTGATAGTGGGGAAACAGAGTCTGATAGCCTTGCCAAGCGTCGCAGTATTAATGTGAGGGATCTGGTACTGGTCGCAAACCCTGCGGTATGAAAAATAAAGGCCCTGGCGTGGTACATTCCCGTCAGGATAAGGTGCATAGTTGGCGGTTAGCCTGAATAGCGAAAGTATGAGAATTGGAAGACGAGAAGGGAAGTATAGGAGCGCACCAAGCCTGAACGAAAATCTGCTTGGCTCGGTCCGAAGCACTGGTTGTGGTTGCGACTCGTACATTAGCCGCTAATTTCTGGAGGGCATGATCGGGGCTGATGGACATCCTGCCGAAAAGGCCTGCAGACTGTCTAGGTTCTTGATGATTAGTGGGCATCGGCTGACCGGGCCCATACATGGTAGAATAGTCGGGAGTGTTGCCGAGAAACATGGTGAGATCGTCCGTTTCGCTCGAGGAGGAGTGGACACTCTCTGTATCACGGGGGTAAGGAGAAGCCGCAGCACGGGCCCTGAGATGAGTCTGGCGAATATGGCCCTTAAGCGCGGGATTAGTCATATTACTGTTCGGAGGAGATGGGCCAGGGGACATGTCTGTGGAAGGGAGCGAATAGACGGAAGAGTGGCGTACTGGATCGCTGGCGAGGTAGGCGGAGGAGAGACGATATGGGTCGTCTGAGGGAGGGAGGATGCCGGATGGCATGCGAGGAAGAATGTCCTGGGAAGACTGGGGCCGTGAATTAGGCGAGTGAGTAGAGGAGGATGAGATCGAGTTTGAGCGCGAATGAGGGTGGTTGAGTGGTAAGAAATCAAAAGGGACGGTTGAAGAGATTGTCTGAAGATTTACGGCAGCCATACGAGCGGGGAGAGAAAGAGGGTGTTGAGCTGGGGATGAGACCGACGCAGCGAATAGGTGGACCAGCCGGTGGAATGGGAAGGGAAATGGAATAAAAGGGAAGCGGAGAGATTTACTGGCGAGGGAGCGGGGAGATAATAAAGCAGGACTACCCCGTAGGCCAAGGCGAAGAAAGAAGACAAGCAGAGAAAAGAGACAAGAGCGCGTGGGGAGAGGAGAGGATAGCAAGTAGCCGTTTTGCAGCTGTGACGAGATCGCAGGGACTAGAGCACGGTCGGTGGTCAAGGCAACGCCTCTCCGTACTCGTCAATATTTCCAGATGTATGTACCTGTCTTTTTTTTTTCGTACCTGCCCTTTATCCCCACCGCCCCCCTTCCCACACATCTCCGTCTCCGGAACCACGAGCGACCAAATCATCATCTCATTCCATTATGCTGTATCATCCTGTCCCCCAATCAACACTGCCCGCATCGCCTCCCTCTCCCATCTTTGTCAAAGGAATTTAAGGAAACGTTACCTAGTTTCGGCATGTAACTCTGTACCCATCGTCACACACAAGCGTGGTCAGACCTGCTTGAGCGGCGTCCGTAATGTATTCTTCCTCGACGGCGATTTCGGGTGGAGATGCGCTTCTGTGTCTGCCATGGCACCTCTGCCGATTTCGCCACTCCGCCTCACAGCCCCACCCGTTACATCGGATGCAGAGACCCGGAACGTGCGGACGGACTGACATTGACAACCGCCGCATAGTGGTCATAATTGATCGAGTTGGGCAGATCAGAGAAGTCTGCGATCGATGTCTCAAACTATACGTATCGAATGTTTTGGATGTCGACTAAACGTCATCCGCTTTAACAAGAACTGTCACGATTTTTGTATCAGAGCCTCCGCCGACATCGATCGGAGATCTTTCCCTACATGGTCAATGTTCTGTCGTTAGAAACTTACGGGTAAGTGATGCACACTCACTCCATAAAGATGGTACAGGATTGTGTCTTGGAATACAAAATTCCGTTCGACATCTTTGGGCTTTCGTGTGAGTGAATCGAATTCGGTGCCATCCGAACATTTATGCAATCCGTATGTGTCCTGATTCCGGTACGACATTTGCAAAAGCCCAAGTTCGAAATGATACATTCCCATACCTATTAATTACGATCGCAGCATATCAGAGAGTACTTGCCTATGTTAGATCACAAAAGTACATGATATTCAAACTAGTGATGGTAAGCATGTCAGGAATAACTTCAGTGGTGACATATCCCCTTGCCAGTGAAGCGCAATGCCATTGACACTGGGGGTGCTATCATATCCTGGACCCGTCTTGAACTCTAAGCTCTAAAGCTACATGCAATAAGTGTGGTCTTGTGATGCTGATGCCAGGCTTGAGAATGCTTTGGCCAGACTATGAACGTTTGAACCCTTACCTGACTGGAGGGCATGCTACTGTATGGAGGTACATTGACTAACTTAGCAATGGGTATTCAGATAGCAACTTCGTGCCAGGCAGCATTAGACAAGTGTGCGCCATTTGGACAACATTCTATTCACACTGTTTTGTTTACGCAGGCAGATGCCATGTCTTGTATGTATCTCGTATGATGAATTTTCAATATGCTGCTCACAAACGTCTTATAGTACAGTCTAGTGACATCAACCATTCGAATTTCCACCACCATGCAAACAAGGTGATCCACTGCGGCACGAAAGGCAAAGTAACTTTACACAAGTATGATCGAAGCACATCACTATTCGTCTTCCTCCAAGTCGGAATCACCAAACAGACAAGGTCCGTCGAACGTCATATCGACATCTGGCTCAGCTGCGGTTGTTCCAGTGATAATGGTAAGGGAGGCCGAAGATCGGGTATCTTCATCTTGGGTGCAGTGGACCACCGGGATCGAAGAAACCTCTGGCGGCGCATGTACTTGGCTGTAAGGGTCAACCTCGCCCAAAGTAGGAGGCCTCGCATCGAATAACGACCGAGTAGAGTTGTTGGTACGCGGTGAATCGGGAGTATCGACTGCCGTACGGTCATCTGCGTTCGGTACTTCCAGGTCCGCGATCTCGAACGTAGGAGGGCCTGCGCTGGATGCAACGTGAATATTGTCCGTAGGCTCGTCATCGATCTTCGTTTCAAAAGAGGTAGCAGTATAAGAACGCGCGTTGTAGGTGCCTGGTCTCTCGGGCGAAACATAGCCCACGCCTTCCCTGTCCTTTGTGAAGCAGATTTTCACAGACTGCGCTGCAGACGGTTCTGGAGGCTTGAGCTTCAAGATTCTGCCGATTGTTTCCCAAGGATGGGGATCAGATAAGAAATCAATCGAGATGCCACTTGGGACGTTGTCTTCGGTAACTTTCTGGCTTGTCGAGACCCAAATGGAATCGCGCCCATACTCGGATGGAAATGAGCATTGGAAGTCATTGTTTCCGGTTGACGGGAAAGCGCGCTTATCATTGCAGCATGTTGTACGGGATCGTTCGGGTTCAAGTTCCTCTTCATCCACGCTAGCGGTGCCTTCGCGGGCAGAAAAGCTCCGTGATAGCCGACGAATAGAGCGTAACGACGATGCATTAACACAAACTTCTTCTTCGGGAAGGTCGTCTGATCGTCCGAGCCGAATAGTAGCCCAAGGTGAGATATCAAGGTCGAGAATTGAGTTATCTGATGATTGCGAACTGGAGAAGGGAGATGATCGAAAGAGCGGATGGACGGCGTCCAGAAATGCACCGGGCCTTTCGGGTTCGTTACCTTCTGTATAAGAGAATGAATTGGCTCTTTTGAATAATTGCGCTTCTGCATATCCTGAATCGTCGAAGGTATTCCAGGATGTTACATCACATATCCTAGGAGAATCGGGCGGTGGAAGAATACCGCTCTCTGTGGGTTCATATCTCATATTTGGGTTAGTCTCAGGAAGACCCATGTGTCCGTGTTCTGGAGTTTGAGAGTATGACACTGGAGGCTCAAAGTCGTGCTTCGATACTATCTCTGAATGCCGGGTGTCTGGGTCCTGTAAATCAGAGTATGAGTGTTACCGCCAGCGATAACCTTTGACCATTGTGCTTTAGAGTCAAGACGAGCCTCTGTTGGTTGCCTGACTGTCACAGGAGTTTGCATACGTTCAATATATGCGGTCTCTTTAAGCTCGGGGGCGTTGATTCCGACGAGATTCGGTTGTTGAAGGATGCGGTCAATGGCAGCTCGCATGGACATATCTTCTCCGCGACTATATCAACGAACAGAAGACGAGGAAGAAATCATACACACGATCTGAAACATCAAGTGCACCGAGAACCTTGGACGGTCTATTGCGCTGCGTCGTGTTGTTCGACGATGCTAACGAATACAGTCGGTCTCCGCTGAAGACTTTTCTTGAAGAAGTTGCACCCGAGTCCATACTAGCTTCACAACGTGCATGCGCGAGCGTGATCTCTGGCAGAGCAGACGAAAACGTCGGCGTGCTTGGATGGACGCGGGTTTCTTGCGTTGCACACAACGCAGAGGCAAGACGCTGTTTTCCGAAGTGGCGCTTTTGTGCACGTCCAACAACGTCCCTTGACTTTGCTCGTGCAGTGTTTCTGGCAAATGCGTTGTATATGTGAGACAGCGGTAAGTAGTGTCTAGCGGGATAAATAGACCTTTTCCCGCCCATGTAGTTTGCTCCAACCATTTTTGCCAAGTCTTCGACACCGGAATGTCCAATGTAGGCTGCAGTGATGCAAGTAGAAGCGCACCGAGTGCTGGGAGTTGTCGTCACTTGTGATTGTCGTGCGTCGGGCGGAGTCTGATACGGCTGTTCACAGTGACTCGGATCTCGCATCGTCGGAAGTGTAACTTCAGGGACTACTTACAGCCAAGTAGCAGTGACAGACACTTTAGCACTTCAGCACTGGCCCCGTTGGCATTGACACGGTATTTGTACATGGTATGAGTCAATCCGTATTCCGTTCAAGCAATCGCTTACTGTGGTCTGCAATAGACGCTGGCTGGAAGCTACGAACCTCTCGCATCAAGCGCTGAGGAGGAACGTATCGACGCGGAGGAAAGCTCAGCATTCGAATCCTTGCTGGAGCGGCAACGCGGAGTCGTGCTTAAAACTCCACACGGCGGTTCCTTGTCCATTCATGCTGAAGGCAACTCGTATTCGTACTGTTACGGACCACGTGGAGTTACTGGTCTGCTACGCAACCGCTATGCTGCTGGTTGTGCAATATTTGCATCCATAGGCGGCCTGTCTTTTGGATATGACCAGGGCGTCATTGCCAATGTCCTCGTCATGAGAGACTTCCTAGCTCGGTGGCCAGTAGGACCTTGGGAAAAGGGATTGATGAGTATGTTACCGCCTGCTCTAGAGTGCATACATTCTGGGAATCTGTGTTCATTGCAGCTGCGGCTCTGGAGCTGGGCGCTCTGTTCGGCGCTCTATCTTCCGGCATTTTTGCCGACAAGTATTCTAGGCGACATTCTATATTCTTAGCTTCAGGTGAGCCTGGTGTCAGCTCTAGTCTTCTCCTCACTCAAGAAATCCCGTAAGTTATATTTTGCTTTGGTTCCGGATTGCAATCCGGTGCTCGTAATCTCAATGATTTGATTATCGGAAGAGCCATCGGTGGATTTGGTGTTGGAGCACTAAGGTAACCCCTCAAACATGTTCAATGTCACAAATGTTGACTCCAAGGAGCATGTTGTCCCCGCTTTACATGGCTGAGATTAGCCCTCCCGAGCTCCGGGGATCACTTTTAGCTATCGAACAACTTGCTATTGTTCTCGGAGTCGTCTTCGGATTCTGGTTTGGATTCCTTACCCGTGATAGTGAGTACAATGCATGATATTTGGCCTAGTCTGATCTAATTCGTCTGGGCAGTTTCCAGCTCAGCATCTTGGAGAATTCCTCTCGCACTTCAATTTCTCCCTGGCATATTGCTCTGCCTCGGATGCTTCCTCCTCCCACCATCTCCGCGTTTCCTCATTTTACGTGGACAGTTAAACGATGCAACGTGCTCTCTTGCGAAGCTTCGCCTTCGGACACCCGAAGAAGCCATTCATGACCCACTCTTCCAGGTATTTCAAACTCTCCCAAAGTGAGCTTAAATAACAGATGGTTCTTAGCTTGAACTGCTGGAAATGCGAGTAGATGCCGCTCTTGTTCGACGTGGTATAGGCAACAAGGATGACGGTGGGGTCATGAGTGGCTGGAGTGAGCTATTCCACTCAAAGTACCTTCCCCGGACCCTCATTGGTATAATGATGATGTTCTTCCAACGTATGTGACTATCTCCCATTTCCTTGATATAATATTCATACAGTGTCAGGGTGGAGTGGGATCAATGCTTTACTGTACTATGGTCCCACTCTAGTAAGAAATATCGGGTTGACAGGAGAGACAGTCACTCTCCTTGTTGCTGGCGGCATTGGAATAGTTCAGGCTGTTTCGGTTATACCTGCAATATTATATTTGGATCAATGGGGTAGGTGGCTCCCCCTACTGTCCAATTAGTTCTTGATTTATCATCTGCAGGACGCAAGCCCCTTTTGAAAGGTAACAAATACACATATCCTTCACATTTGACTGTCTCATGAATTGCTCCTCAGGGGGCAGTGCCATCATGGCCATCTCACATTGTTTGGTTGCCATATTGGTATCTAATGTACCTTTCTCTCTTTGGATCACTACTGAACAAAGATTCCAAGATTCTTCAATACAAAGATGATTGGCCTTCACACCCCGGTGCTGCATGGTTGGCAGTAATGTATGTCCAATCACATACCTCATGCATGATAGTGTAACCTTATGATGAATTGAATAGATGCATCTATACTTTTACTGCAGCATATGGAATGAGCTTTGGCCCAATTGGATGGATACTTCCAAATGAGGTCTTTCCATTGTCAATGCGAAGTAAAGGTGTTTCTCTGTCAACAGCTTCAAACTGGATTAATAATTGTGCGTCCTGACTCTTCCCCATGTCAAAGAGTTAGTCTAGTCATGATATTGATGAGCTGTTGAAAGTTTTCATTGGTCTTGTCACACCTCCAATGATGGAGGTCTCCTCAGTGTATGTCTCCATTACTTCCTCTTTGCTCTACATCTTGCACAAGCATCATAACCATAATTTTGCCTGCTGTCTAGTGCCACATTCATGACTTTTGCTTGTGCCTGCTTTATAGCCTTCCTTTGGTCAAGCCACATTGTGCCTGAGACAGCAAATATCTCACTAGAGGAGATTGACACTATATTCAATTCCTCAGCTGCCCAAGAAGATCTACAGAGGAAGTTTGAGGTGTGTTATATTATAGGTCCATCCACTATGATGTACTGACCATTGATGTTAGCTTGAATATGAGCTTGGAGTACATGACCTGATAAAGGATATAGTGGCAAATTGCAGCTGACATCTGTTATAACTGATGAAACTCAACAACTTAGATGCTTGCCTTGTGTGAGCAGTTCCAAGAATACATCTGTGACAACCATGCTCTCTTGAGTATAAGTCGAAGATCACAGCGAGGACAACCCTTGTCGGCCAAGAGGAATAAATGTTCCTTAACACAGAGACCAATCTATGGACACCCTCCATGGCCTTGCCTGAGAGCTCGAAAGTGGCCAAGTTTCTCAAGGGAAAATATTCCTGACCTTTATCCCTTCCGCTCCCCACAGAGATTGAAGTGCATGACCAAAAAGACTAAGAAAACATTGGTTTTCCCAACCTCCTTCTCTGAGAGCAAGCACGGGATATCTCGACTATGAACTTACTGACGGTCAAACGCGGAATGCTCAATGTCAATCAAACATGCGAGTGGTATTTCTTGCCTCTCTTTTCCGAGCAACGTACAGTTGAGTGACTACTGATTTTTGTGTATGTCCCCGTGACGCGACCAGGGCTACCATCTCGCATGCTTCAGAAAGCGTACAAGGAGAACCTCCCTCTTGTTGATGTTTGGAATGCCCCGCTTTACCTACCTTGATCTCCATACGGATGATCTGGATGGTTGGCATACCTTCCCTCCCTTGGCTACCCAAGGGCCAAGGGAACTTGTAGTTATTCGATTCACACACTGCCGAAGTGACGCTCAGCGTAAGTGATCATCCTCTCCTCGTTCGTTCCTTGGCCACATGTTCCAATGCTATAAACGACACCGACCATCAGACAGATAACTGTTCGAGGACGTGGCGCGCACCGTATTTGTGCCCCTGAAAACTACAGGGGCCAAGGACAACATGTCTTGCGGGGCGATCAAGAATCTCGAACCGAGCACCTCGTTCCCAGGGCTCAGAATCAGCATGCGTTGGTTGACAGCGTGAAGTAACACTTGGCACTCTTGCCGTTTGAAGTAGCTGGTATCGTCGCTACCGCGCCCAAGAGCCTGCTCAGGAAAAAAGTGGCCATGATCAACTTCCCTGCACTGAGTAGGTGTCCAGTACGTTGGCACGCGCCGCCAGAGTACATCCGGGAGTAGGCTGCAGATTACAACAAATCAGTCGGGCTGTTGGAGGACGGGAATCAACGATCCTTCTATCACAGAGAAACTGGAAGTATATGATGAAAGCAATCTTCTTTTTCGAAGTGTAAGGACTCAAAGGGGTACTGAGGGTTGTCAGATCTTAACTTGTCGGACATTTATTCGCCCTTACTGGCTATTCCAATGACCATAAAGACGATTGTTTTCAACGTATCGTCTCCCTTCTTCGTGGTTGTGTGTATCTTGAGAAACCACGCCAACTCTATCAGTTTCGGGAATACGTTATGCGATCGAGTCTGGCCGACGATGCACAACAAAGACAAGTGTCCGGCCTGTATACTGTCTTCGAGGTTCCAGGGTACTGGCTCGTCTGGAGATGCATTCTTGATCTTGATAGGTCGAACCCAACGGCACGGCAGGACAGGCTGGAACGAGATCCAGAGCCGGACGCTGCCTAGGGCGGCGTCTCTTGTGGAAGACTACGGATCTTATAGGAAATTACGATCTCGGCGGCCAGCCCCGGCGACGGTGCACAAAACGGTAGGATGATACGTATGAGCATCCGGAGGCGCAAGCCGAGGAGTTCTGGAAAGTACACCTGTGAAGGTGGAGTATGGTGAGCGATGGGTGTCTCGGCGCGAAATGGATGAGGGCTCTTGCGAGATCGCTGTAGACGTTGTGTGTCAGTCGATGGGAAGCAGAAGGCTGGCAATGGAGGTGGCATGGCCGAGATTGCCTCATGCGAGCGGTTTCACCCAAACCACGTCGGAGTCAGAGTGCTCCCCCTCTCTCGAGGTATTTATTCCGAGACTGTGCTGCAAGAAGGGTACAGACGCCCAGGAGATCCGTGGCAATCACGAACCCGCCTGGTCGGATAGCACGTCGTATCGACCTCACGACGCTTGCTGCTACCACACCTGTCCCGGATACAAGCTGGACACCGAGAGGCGCCTGCGGGTCGTCCACAAAGGGTGGGTCAAAATCAAGTACATCGCCTCGGCAGGGTCGAAGTGGGAACACAAACGCATACGCAGCTTCCCTATCCAGCGTGGGTGCCGAGGACGGGTTGGTCTGGATCTTGAAGGAAGAAGGTATTGACCACCAGAACTGTCTGCGATGCAATATCCAGGGATCGCTTGTCGTTGTGCTTCTACCCCGAATGCATCTCCGCCATCGCCTTCCTAGGATGTAGGGATGCTTTATTTGATGAAGCAGACAGACTTGGCGGAAAGTTCGGGTGGCGGTGGTAACAACTTAAGGACGTGGTAATGATTGGGAGGTGTTTGACACTTGCATAAATTAATTTTTGGTGGAAAGGGAATCAAACAATGCCACGTACAATTTCCTGGTATATATATTAAAAAAAATTCTGCCCGATGTTCTACCCACAAGATCAAGGAACGGGTAAGCTGGGTTTCATAGTGTGAATAACCAATTATATTATTGTCATGATCCCCGCGGCTCCGACAACTTGAACAGTAGAACTTGAAACGAGACTCTGTCCACTGTCAACGGGCAGGGAGAGTCCGCACAAAATAGCGTAACACACACCCTGTACGTGTCCGTTCTTGGAGGACAAAAGCTCAAATTTGCGACGGCTGCAAGTGTGGCATTGCCTTGTTTAGACGTTCCATCACGCACATGTGCTGCCCGTTTGCCTCGAGGCTTCAGAGTTCAACGTTCCTGCACATGGCCATCCGCACGCCCGCCTTCCCGATGACGAAACACTCCCATTTTTTCCGGTGTGGAAAGCACAGCTTCAACTTGGATCCGTGCGCTCCTTTTGAGCGGGCCACGGCTAGAAACTCGTGTTCCCGCTGATTCATAATCCTCGAGTCGTTCAAGACTCATACACGCTGCTCGCCACGCCTTTTCAAGATCTTGGAACACCCCCATACCGCGTGCTCGCTACAAATAGATTTTGCTTTAAGATGAGGCCATCACACCCTATCCCCCTGAACTGCCAATATCAACCATCTCGACCCATTCCATCCTCTCAGCAACAAGCCTTGCGAGCACGCCAGCCGTCCCGCCGCAAACGACTCTCCACTCTCTCCATTTCGTCCGTCTTTACAACGTCAGCAATGCCCTCCAAGTTTAATATCGTTCGAGCGAGTCTCTATGGTAAGTGTGCACACTGCTCACACTACGAACTTGCCATCGTGATCAAATTCTCCGCTCCCAGCCGTGGTTTTAGTTTGGACCATAATATGCCTAGCCATCGCAGCCCACTTCCAGAGTCTACTTGTCATCACAGATTTAAGTATGTGTGCTTGTTTCGCCCAATGATCTGCCGTCGTTAATCGACCACTCAGCTCGATTCGTCCCATTCGCAATATTCGTCTGCAGCGCCAGCTTACTGATCCTCCTCGTGCTGTGAGTAATCCTGCAAGTCAAATTTGTGCACATATTGATCCCCTTCAGTCTTATCTGCAGCGCTCTTCGCAACCGCAACCCCATTTCCACGAGAATAGAGCTAGGATGTTTGGGTTTATTGGGAACCTTCTGGCTTGGTGCGTCTCGATAGCGTCTTGTCGTATTGTGTGCTCAAGCAGACGTAGCCCTTGGCGCATTTCTGGCCAGCTCTGACTCGGAGAATGCGGATGTTGAGTGCTTCTCGTCCGTAGATGGCTCACAAGTCGTCGATGTAGCTGGATGTACGTCTCTGGCATCCCTTTTGATACCATGGAAGCGTCAATCACACATTTTAGTCTCTACGGAAACCTATCAAGCACAGTATCGCGTTCTCGAGGCATTCTCGCTATTCAACGTCATCCTGGGCAAGTGGCTCGTCTATAGTTTTTACCTGTTTCTGAACTTATCGTAGTATGGGGATTCCTTCTCTTCCTCCTTGGAATGGCCTTGAAGCATTATTACCGAGTGAACCGCAACGTGTGGTTCATCCCGGTCACAGCCTATCCTTGGTTCGGCCCAAGATCGAGTATGTCCAAGCTTCCAGCACCTGTCAGCACTCGCTCGAGAGGCAGAGCCTACGCCAGCGAGAAAGCCGATCCCGAGCTCTGGAGAAATGGGTCGCATCGGAACGACTCACGCTACCCCAACTGGTCATCAAGTGGCCATGCGGCACCTGTTCGGGCACACACTGTAGACAACTACAAGAGAAATGCATCACCCCGGCGGTGACGGAAATGAACTTGACGTTTATCTCCAAATCTTTCCGATATTTCGGCTAGACCAGACTTGATTCACTGTTCTCTTTGGGATGGTAACTTTGTAGGAAATTATGTATGTACTGTAGTTCACGTTGAACGCGTTGAACCAGATGTAATCTAGAGTAACATAGCAGGTGCTCCACGACTGAGGAGCATTTAGAGTCTGCAGTTTTCCATGTTTTCCCCCCATTACGTTTCGTTTAAACTCCGCTCTTATGGACCAGTATGGTTCGACTTGAGCCCAAAATATGCCGGAAGTTCAAATGTTCGATCGATTCCCAGGTGTTTTGACCGGTCTCCCATAACCCTCCAACCTTGTGACCGTAGACGAGCGGCTTACCTGAAATACTTTGCAACATTTTTCGTTGGGATGACTGTTCTTTTCGCCAATTTGAGGCTCATAGGCTACAGTACGTGTGGCGCTTTATCTGGTGGTTCGAGAGATTTATATCAGTGACCAGTATTTGTGTTCTGCCTCTCCGGAGCTGTACTCGGCTTGGCAGGAAATTTT
Source organism: Lanmaoa pseudosensibilis (assembly GCA_038092875.1). Lineage (NCBI taxonomy): Eukaryota > Fungi > Basidiomycota > Agaricomycetes > Boletales > Boletaceae > Lanmaoa > Lanmaoa pseudosensibilis. Next base: position 324,605 of record JBBPRF010000001.1, on the reverse strand, counting down.
GCAGAGCTTTTCTTGCCTAATATCAATCGTGGGTCCATTCTCGTTTATCTTAGCCCATTCTCAAGACATTCATCCCATCAGATGACTTTACCATTTTCTCACTTGTCGTGCCATCAACGACGATCTTCGCATTCTTTATTCTGTAAGCGGATTCATGTGGTCGTACCTCCTCTGTTCGAGCCATTCGCAGGTTACAGTTCGCGCAACCTATTATCGAAGTCACCGTACACTTCATTCTAGGATTCTTGTGGTTAGGTGAGTTTTTTTTGTTGCTACGCACACCTTGTGGGGTGTTCACTTCGGTTCAAAAAGCTATGGGTGCCTGGTCTGCGTAAGACTATCATTGTGCGGACGGTGGGCAGTTGAATAACATATCACAGTGATATCATTGGCTATATCCAATGCTATGGGTTAGCCGGTCAGACACGCCCGACGAAAAATGGAACGAGTAAGCTTCTGGTTCCCATACGTTCACAGAAGCTCATCGTAATGGAAACCCAGTGTCTGCAGAAACGTATTGTTATGAGATGAAAGTGATAGAGGCACTTTCATGGGCCATATTCGTGATGTGTACGTACCTCGGTGTTGGTTGAACCATGCTCTGATAACTAGCACTTCACCGCAGTTGTGTTCTTCTTCTTGATAGTGGTAACCCTTGCAACACGCGCAGTTGCTCTTGGCCGGTACTTTGATTTTGATCACAGTGCCAAATTTATGGTGGCTGACGTTTGTGTTGTAGAGTTTACGCGTGGCGGGAACACATCTCACAGCTCGGCTGGTTTGGTGAATGGCCAGCTTACCCAACAGAGGCAGTACACCCTCGCGGCCCTCCCTATGCTTATGGTCCCTACCCCCATGCATATGGGATCCCTGCAAGTGGAAACTATGTGCAACAGGTGCCTGGTCATTCGGTTGTCATCCAGCCGGGTGTTAACGGTGCACCTCCAGTGATCACCCAAGTTCCTGGGATTGTATCACCAGCCTGAGAGCATTAGGTTCATACCACTCGGCCTATGGTATTCTCGCTATGACGCTTACTGAGCCCTCAAGTGCGATATGACACATTGAAGTGGATTTGGTTGACGCTGACGACTCGATTATTACGAATGACATGATCTATATGTTGGAGACATTCTTGATTTAGTTCTATACAATAGCTGTCCATAGAGTTACGTTTCGATGCAGGCAAAATATCCCGTAATAAATCCGAACGCCTCGTGTCGGAGGTCAGAAAAAGGGCTGGGGTTCTTGTGTGGTTCCCACTCACCCCCTTATCCGCTTCCCTTGTATACTCCAATTCGAACGATATGGCACTATTCACCGAACATCCGTTCAGACACGTTATAAAAGGTGTGTGGTCGAGACATCAATGCAAAGATATGCCAGGTTCACCAAACACCCTGATCAGCAATACTTGCGTTGGTGATGGGACATCTCATCATGAAAATGTTGCCTCACTCCATTCGCAAGTCTCTATTTCCTGAGTTGCTGAAACACCGAATTGAGCCTTTCAAACTTTAGAGGTCATCCACCTGACGCAAACTTCGGTGACAGCTCTAGCAATCGGAGCTCTTATCTTCATGTAAGTGTTTGACCTGGATGTTTATGAGAAGGAGGGTCTCAACAGATAAACATTGCAGGGTGGTAAAGCACCATCGGAGTGAAGGCCGGATGCTGTCGCGGAACCAGGAAGAACTTATCTTGATTGCGGCGTTCGGTGCATTCTGGTTAGGTATACCTTTTTTTTTTTTTCAAATTCCCTTGATCTTGGGTCTGACTGAGCCTCGGGTGGTCGATAGCACTCCTTTTGGCGATGAGAGCATTCAACCAGTCTAGCGTTGATGTTGACTTGGCTCATCCTCGCCACCTTTTCTCCGCAAGCAGTGGAACTGCGGAGAGCAACGTGGTCGGCGCAGGCGGCCGGAGGGCACCCGCTGCATATAACGCACCATCTGCTGAACGCAACGCTGCTGCCTATGGACGCCCCAAGACTGGCTACCGAAAGGATTACCCGTGCAATCCGTACGACGAATACTGCGTCTCAGAAGAGTGGGCTTTCTACTGATGTGCTTACTGATCACGACACTGTCCCCGAACGAAGTAGTCCATCCAATTTGGGTAGGATCATGAAATATTATTCTGTGATGTTCTTGTTCTTCAGTATGTATATATATCCTTGTATCTTATCGTCGACGTTTGTTTTTTGGGAGCCATCCTCTGGCAAGGAATGCATTGTTTGTTCCATGGTGCGGCGTTGGCCGGTGGGCTTGACAATTTACGGTCGGTCGCACCCGGAAAAGGAGCGTTCCGGGTCCAGTGCTGCATGAGAATCACCAGCAGGCCGATAAGTCGTCATTTAGCCAGCTCTGACTCAAGGGATTCGCGTTCTGCATCCTCCTTGGACCATCAACCCAACGCAAGCTAATATGATGAGTATACTTCAGTTTATCCATACACAGATGGGACTAACATACGTTCCGAAACACTCGACGAAGCGCCGCATCGAAACCGATGTCATGAAGTTGCAAGTGCCTCTTCCTCCCGACACGTTCTCTCCTTGACTTCCTGTAGATTGATGTCGGATTACGAGGTCACCCTTGTAAACGATAACATGCGCGAGTTCTATGTCCGTTTCCACGGACCCTCAGAAAGTGTGTCATCCCCGTGTTCTCGCGACTCGTGCCACTAATCACATCTCGCAGCTCCGTTTGCAGGCGGAATATGGAAGATACATGTCGAGCTGCAAGCTGATTATCCATACAAATCCCCCAGTATTGGATTCATGAACAAGATCTTCCACCCCAACATCGACGAACTGTGAGTGGTAATTGCCAACCAAGGTAGTTGGAGTGCTGATCAACCCAACGTGAAGGAGTGGCTCGGTGTGCTTGGACGTCATAAACCAGACTTGGTCACCTATGTTCGGTGCGTGTGCGCTTTAAGCATTGCGTGCGACTCCGTGGATGAACTGTGGTCAAGATATGATCAACATCTTTGAAGTATTTTTACCACAACTCCTCCGCTACCCAAATCCCAACGATCCCCTCAACGGGGAGGCAGCGGCATTGATGATGCGGCACCCAAAGGAGTACGAAGCTAAAGTTAAGGGTAAGCAGACTTGATCGATGTTAATTCTATTGCCTAGTGCTTAGTCTCATTTCCCCCGTGTAGAGTATGTGCAGCGGTTCGCAACCAAGGATGCAGTCGACGCTACAGAAAATGGAAAGGAGGATGAAGACGAAGAAATGAGTGACGTTGGCAGCATCAGCGAGGAAGTCGACGACTCCTGATGACCTACGCCCTGTTGGCCATCCAACATTAATGCGCTTTGAACACACCACATCGACTCATGTCTCTTCCCATCCCCGTGTACATTGCTATCGCGTTTCCAGAAACATCCTGTTGCGGTTCTTTGAACGTTCAGGAAGATACCCTTTTTTCGACGCAATTTATCTCCCCTACTTTTTCTAATCGCTGTGCCACTACATACTCTCGGAATCTATCGCACCCTCGTATCCTGTTGTACCGTTATCTAGGGAATTTTTTTGATAAGTAGTACCTTGCCTCGCCGACTTGACCGGAACGCGTGTCTTCCTCGACAGCCGAGAGGTGAGGAGAGTGCCAGGCGTACACGAATTTGCTTACGCATCCAACATGGGAACACACCCGGCTAGCTGGGAGCCGGGGTCGTGGCCGCTGATGGCGAAACTAATGGTGGGACCAACTCGTCCACTTTTCTCTGAATGTCTGCAGCAGCCTGAGAAGCCATGAGTACGAACGGATGCTACAGGGAAAGAAAATTTTCACCTTCATCAGCGTGTCTATCTGTAGCTTGACGCTTTCCACGGTCGCGAGCTTGATCTTGCTCTGCTTGAGAAGTTCTTCCTTTTGGACCACGAGTTCTTTGCGTCGGAGATCGAGTCTGATGAGGAGTTGAGGAGCTACTTCACCAAAGGACTTGGCACACGAGGACATTACCTCTGCCGTTCCGCAAGCTCAAAGCTAAGACGGTTGAGCATTAATTGATGTGGGTTCTCAAGGACGTCCGGGGTACGAGCCTCTGGTGGGGCGAGTTCCTGGAACTCTGGGAGGGAGTGCAGGGGGACGTCCTGGTAGATGGAGCTACGTGGGGTCAAGGCAAGAGCGATGAAGGGGAGAGAGAGGGCATACGCAAATTGTCGACACTTGTCGATCTCGCGCTCGAGGTGCCGTTTCTCATAGAGGAGATTCTGGAGACCGAGATGTGTCTGGTCCATGTCCTGCCGGGCATCCGCGGTGGCCTGTTTGTGTGCACGGGTGGCGGCGTTGGCGGTTCTGTTGAGAGCCTTGAGACGTGCGAGGAGGGCACTGGCACGTATGTGGAGTGCAGTTGGGTCTGCATTTGCATACGCTGGAGAGACGAGGTCCTGAAAGTGTTTTATGGTTGGATCAGAGTCGGACATGGCGGACGGCAAGGAGCGGGCCGAGTGTGCATGACAACACCAACCTGCGATATTTCCGTTTCGGGTATTCGCTGACGGAGAATTGATCTCTGAGTAGAAATCAAAATCGTACTTGCCCTCTCACGTCGTTTGCCAATAAAGCCCCCCCCTTGCCACCGCAAACCGCACCCTTCTCCTCACAATGTCTGCACAACAACACCGTGCCCGCTCTGGCACAATTCCTTCCATGGAAACCAGCGGCGATGGACTCAGAGATAACACCATCATCGTAGGTGCGCCCCTGTCTCACCCTTGTCTCTGTCTCTCCTCTGATCCGCCACGTCTTTACCAGTGTTTGGTGCTTCTGGCGACTTGGCCAAGAAGAAGGTCTGCCGCATACCTCCTCTTACCCTGTGCCTTCCTCATGTGCATCGCAGACGTATCCCGCCTTATTCGGTCTTTATCGCAACGGTTATCTCCCCAGAGATGTCCACATCGTCGGCTATGCCCGCACAAAAATGGACACTGAAGAGTATCACAAACGGATCACATCCTACATCAGGAACCTGGATGATGATGCTACCATCTCAGCCAAGCTTGACGAGTTCAAGAAGCTCTCGACCTATGTCGCCGGTGGCTACGAGGATACCGAGTCGTTCGTCAACTTGACGAGACATCTCGAGGGAATCGAAAAGGCGTATGTCACCCGCGATGTCAACCGCGTGTTCTACCTTGCGCTCCCACCTTCCGTCTTCGTCCCCGTCGCGAAAAATATCAAAGACTGCTGCTACTCCACAAAGGGCATCAATCGCATCATCGTCGAGAAACCGTTTGGCAAGGACCTCGAATCATGTCGGATCCTTCTCGGTGCACTCAAGGAATCATGGAAGGAGGATGAAACCTATCGAATTGACCACTATCTAGGCAAGGAGATGGTCAAGAACTTGCTTGTCCTACGGTTTGGGAACGTTGCCATGAATGCTGCGTGGGACAGAAATTCGATCGACAATGTCCAGATCACATTCAAGGAGCCATTCGGGACTGAAGGTCGTGGCGGATACTTTGACGAATTTGGTATCATCCGAGACATTTTGCAGAATCGTGAGTGCTACAGAGGAGGTGTGGGAATGATGCACTCACACTAACGCGTGTGCGTGTTTAGATTTGTTGCAGGTCCTGAGCATTTTGACGATGGAGCGGCCGGTGTCGTTCAGCGCGGAGGATATTCGGGACGAAAAGGTGTGCTATACCACGAACGTCACAGCCACCTGCCCGTTCTCACGTGGTGCGATAGGTCAAGGTGCTACGCTCGATCCCAGCTATCAAGTTTGAGGATACTCTTTTGGGCCAATACGTGGCGGCAAATGGGAAACCGGGTTACCTGGACGACGACACTGTGCCGAAGAACTCTGTCTGCCCCACGTTTGCGGCGACGGTGCTTTGGATCAAGAACCCACGGTGGGATGGGGTGCCATTCATCCTGAAAGCGGGAAAAGGTATGTGTGGTTGACAGAAGGGAGTTCTTGATGAGTGACTAGATATGGAAATGCAGCGCTGAATGAGGCCAAGGTGGAGATTCGTGTGCAGTTCAAGGATGTGACGGAGGGGATCTTTGCAGACATCTCGCGGAACGAGTTGGTGGTGCGGATCCAGCCATCGGAAGCGGTGTATCTGAAGCTGAACACGAAGACGCCTGGATACTCGTTCCGCGCATTTCCGACGGAGATGGACCTAACCTACAAGAGGCGGTTCACGGACTCGAAGATTCCCGAGGCGTACGAGGTGCTTATTCTGGATGCACTCAAGGGCGATCACTCGAACTTTGTGAGAGACGACGAGCTGGATGTGGCATGGAAGGTGGGTGTGATGGGAAGTGGTGGTGTGGGTGGCGGCTGACGGAGAAGGACAGATTTTCACACCGATCCTGCATTGGATTGACGGTCAGACGGGTGCGCCCCCAAGGCCTCTGCCCTACCCATATGGGTCACGTGGACCGTCGCAGCTGGATGGATTTGTGGAGCGGTACGGGTACAAGCGGTCTACGTCTGAATAGTGAGTGGTTTTGTTTTCTGTTGCAGAGTACTTGTGCAAGTTGCTCATCGTGTGGTGTGGGTAGCAACTGGCCTATCACGAATGCGTCGAATCTCTGAGATATGTAATACTAGAGTAGCTGTGAAATGAGAATATCAAATCTGGTGATGCGCACGTGATGGGTTCGATCTGAGGAACAGATCGTGATGGCGAGCTCGTTGTCGCAGACGTCGAGACGGATCCCCCGCCGACGTCGTGCGTGCGTGTATGCGTCCTTGCCCGTCCGCTGTCCGCGCGTGTGTCTGATTCGTCCCCGCCATCGGCCCTGGTGTCCTCCCCATGCCTCCTACTTATAATACCTCCTCATCCCCTGTCACTCCCCCGCACCCCATGTTCCCCTCCCCCCGAGACCTCCTCCCCATCTTCCACTGCCCCCTCTGTCCCCCCGCCTCCATCCTTTCCGCTCCCACCACTCTCCGCTGTGGCCACTCCCTCTGTGCCGACCATGTCCGCTCCCCCCTGTGCCCCATCCCCGGATGCTCCACCCAGCAGCAGTCCTTCACCCCCAATATCCCATCCTCCTCCCGCGTCGCATTCCACCCCGCACCCATATCTACCCCTCTCCACCCTTCCGACGACTTCCACCACGCCCTGGACGTCAGGGTGAACAACATCATCCACCTCCTCCATGCCGCAGACGCCCCGCAAGATCCCCTCCTTCGCTTCCCCGACCCATTCGACAATTCCGATGACGACTCGGATCCCGACGACCCCTCCGTGCCCCTTCCATCCCCCTCCCTTCCCGACCTCCCTTCCCGTCACACCGGCCGCCACCGCCACCGCTCAGATTCTACGTCATTACCCCTTCCTCCCTCTCCCATCCATTCTCTCCAAGACTTTGAGAAGGCCCTCTCGGCAGAGCTTACCTGCGAGATTTGTTTCATGTTGCTCTACCAACCAGTCACCACTCCCTGTCAACACGTGTGTCTCCCTCCTCCCTCCTCCATTCAGATCTCACCCTTGCACAGACTTTTTGTTCAAAGTGTCTCCAGCGTTCCCTCGACCACAGCATGCTCTGTCCCCTCTGTCGCCAAGATTTTCCCGGTTTCGCTTACTTTCAAGAACATCCCCACAACAAGATCATTCTTTCCCTCCGTGAGCTTCTTCCCACATCCCATTGCATGCCCGTTCACCTTTTCCCCTTCAGTCCTCAGAGCTTTCCCCGACGCTTATTCCAGTCGCAGCGATGCAATGGAACGCGAAGGACGTGATGCTCGCTTGGACACCCCCATCTTCGTCTGTCAACTTTCTTTCCCCGGCATGCCCACCCTCCTCCACTTTTTCGAGCCTCGCTACCGCTTGATGCTCCGTCGTTGCCTCGAGAAACCTTCCCCCACTTTTGGAATGATCATGCCCCCTCGCGCCGCGCCGATACCTGGTCATGGTACACCTGCTGGCTCCGAGTTTGGTACCATGCTCGAAATCAGGAGCGTTCAGATGCTTGACGACGGCCGTAGCATGGTCGAGACCTGCGGAACCCATCGCTTCCGAATACTAGAACAAGGCTCCCTCGACGGCTACATGATCGGCAAGGTCGAAAGCATTGACGACTACGACGACGATCTCGCGGAATGGGCAGCCGAAGACGACGACAGTGCACCTTCGTCTTCCCCCCCTTCACATATCAACACTTGTCCTCCCTCTCCTCAATCTTTACTCACTCGAATAGCGCATCGCATTTCTCCTCCTGCGTCGCCAATTTCAGCCACTTGCTCTCAGGATTCAACCTCATCTAGCACCTCTCAACAGTTCCTTTCCACTCCAGCACTCTTGGCGACATGTCACGCATTTTTGAGTCAACTCCGTGCGGGGACGGCTCCTTGGGTTGTCCAGCGACTGAATTACACTTATGGGCCGCAGCCTCCCGATACTGATCCTGGTGCATTTTCATTCTGGATGGGGATGGTTCTCCCCATAGATGAACACGAGAAAGCAAAACTCTTGCCTGTGAAGAGTGCGCGCTTGAGATTGAGAATGGTGGTGGGTTGGATCGAGCAACTGAATAGCAATTGGTCAGTTTTCTTGCTTCCATCTACCGCGAATGCCAATGATAAACCCTCTAGGTGGTTTACGAGTGGTTGCACCGTGCTATAGACATCACCACATGAACTCCCATCTTCGTTTGTCTTGTATCTCATCCACAGCTTCCTACTTTTTTTCCTTAGTGGCCACGCTAGGCTATCACTCAGTCGTCATCTACCATTGTTAACTGTATCCCATCTTTAGCATTGTGCATCACTCATCACTCGTCTCTTTTTTAATCCTTCTTTTTCATTCGTTGCATGTCCGTGTAGTGGTAGTGATCGAGTCACATTAGTGTCACGAACTGTCACACCGACGTCACATTTAACCCTGCCTTGGGATGGCCACAACTAAGATTGTCTACTTGCCATGGCGAGGCCGAGTGGGGATCCTGGTCCCCCGTTACGTCTGTTAATGCCAACAGTCCGGTCGCCAATAACGTATCCATCGTCCTCGTTACCTTCTGTCCCATCGACGCGCTCACCACGCGCGAGACCCACGACCGGCCGATTATCTGGTATGCGTTCCCGCTCGGGCTCTACGGCCACCTCCGTCGATAAATCTGGCCTTGGATCCTTTCCGGGGATATGGCACAGCGAGCAGGGTGAGGGTGCGGATGGAGAACGCTGGATTGGGCGCAAGTGCCGATTCGAGATCGTTGCGGAGCGAACAGAGCTCGTAGGGTATCAGGTGTATGCTGTTGAGAAGTGGTGAGTACATGCACTGGTGTGCAAGGCTTGTCGCCCAACGGTCCCCTAGGATAGTGGAGCGTACGCGGCCAGTGACCGTGCTGACAGTGTACACGGGTGATCCTTCGCACAAGGCACGTCTCAGCACCGGCCGCATTCCATCTCGTGCTTGACCAACGCTTGCACTAGATCGTTGTAACTGCGCTCAGTCCTGTCTCAACCATGACCCCTGCGGAGGCGGAGGCAGAGTTCAAGGCGGCTGTACAACACCTCCGCAAGCAGGACGGTGCACGGCCCAGAGAGGTGAGTGCTATACTGTGCTCTTCCATAACATGTGTGCTCATGGATGAATAGACACCACAGGGAACACTCATGGTGACTTCCCTTGCTCACTTCCGCTCCGATTACACCATCGTGCACATTCCTAATGGCGACTTCCTCGCTGCGCAAGAACGGCTCTATTCGAACATTAATCTGCTTCGCATGGGGTGTAGCGGTCGGAGTGCAGTCACCCTTGAGGAACCAAGGTACTCATATGTCCTTACACTGTGGGCATGCTCGACCAAGCTTTCTTGGCAGCGATACAACGAAAGATCGTTTCAAGTCAACGTATTTCCTGTCCGATGGACCGCCACCTACTGGTGCCTTTCGATCTAAATCGCACTCTCGCACACACACACGGACGTACTCGCAGCCTCTGACCACGCTTTCGCTTGCTGTTCCCGAAGCCTCGACACTCCCTTCTTCGCCATCTCACCCAATGAATGCTATCAACCCCACCCATCCCAATATATCGCAGATCGGTGCCGTTGTCACGCCAGGGCCATCGCGGCACCCACACTTTACGACCTATGTGCTTGAGCTGGTCAAGCTCCTACAGGCAGCACTTGCGATTTGTGGCATGTTTCCCTTACCGCCTCCATACTCAGTAGCAGCCTTTGACGGGTTGCTGTGTGATGTAACCATTGATGGGCTACGTAGATGGGTCGCCGAGATCGGTGAAAATTTGGTTGGCTCTGAGGTGTGTTCTTACCTGCATAGGTATTGTGTGTATGATGCCCAACACCCGTGTACAGTCAACAGAGCGTATCGCAGATCCCAGCGTGATTGCTGCACTTTTATCGTTCGTCCTTTCGACGCGTAACAAGCTTGCAGCCTGGGTACCAACCATCACCAAGGACCCCTTTCTTCATCCACACGAGTTCCTACGTGTTCTATCGTCGTGGCTACACTCCCAGACCATCGCGAGCAATGGTAGCACACAGACGCTCCCAGTTCTAGCCATGTCCGTACAATCCGGGAACTCCAATACGGGGCTTGGAAGCGGAAACATATCGTTGAACACTTCGCCTATCATACCAAACCAGTCATTCATTCCTCCAATCGCCTTATCGACCATCAACTCTTCCTCGATGAGCACCCCCCTCATTCATCCTCTTCCGACTACCATCGCCAACCCTACTTCGGCGGTTGTGCCTATATTCATCACCTACCTCACGCTCGCCTTACACAAGTCATTGCTTTCTCAGCATGATGCTAAAATCCGACATTCGGACTCCCGGAAGGTCCATCGTGTTATCCTTTCGAAACTGGACCCAACCTCCGACTCCGAGGCGACTGACGAGGAGAGGAAATGGCTTGGAGGACGTGTTATGGGGCTGGTAGGGCGAGTGAGTGTGAGTGGGTCGGGAGGTGGGCCAGGGACTGTCGGTGCACCTACCGCTGACTTGGGAGTGTTCATTCGAGAGATTGTCAATGGCCGCGAGCGCGGGCACGACAAGGAACGTGAAAAGGAAAAGGATGTAGAGAGGGAACGAGACAAGGAGAAATCGGGCAAGGACGGGGAGAGCTTTAAAGAACGCGTGGATGAGAAGGAAAGAATTGGGGGTAGCTTGAAGGCGTTGTGGTCTGGCAAAGTCGAGGTCCTCGGAAGGATGCGAGAACGTGCAGAAGGGAGGGGTGGGGTCTACCGGGGAATAGATCGCGAGAGGGAGGCATATAGGAGTTGGGACAAGGACAGAGACAGACTCACATCGAGCGACGTGGACGACTCCGTGATGAAGAATCTTGGTGATGACGAACTGGCTTTTGGAGGGGCATGGTCGGGAAAGGTGCAGAAGCGACTCGAGATGTGGGCTGGGTAAGTTTCCGAGTATTGTTATCGATCAAACATCGTCTTGATGGCACACAGCATTAACCGCTCCAAGAAATCGGTTGATCTTTCGTCTCCCGTCAAATTTGGGGGACGCACGTCGTCTGTTGCCATTCCGCTGTCCACACAGTCGTCATCGTCAGGGCACGTCTACCCAACCTCAGAGCTCCGGGGTCTTGGAGTTCCTGCTGTCGTGTTATCACAGTAAGCCTCTACCTAATTGTCCATGTCCCCGAATCATTCTTATCCCCCAAGTGCAGTGATAATGGAGATGAGGACGAACTCTTGAGTAGTGGACAGGCGTCACCCGCATGTACGTTGTTCGACGGCTTGCACAAGAGTTATCGATTTACCACCAATGAACTTTTCGATCTCCAGCTGACTCACGGACTCACAACCCTTTCATTCTCGGTGCGTCCGACGTCAGTTCTGCTAACCTCGTTGGTACCGAGAATGAGCGGCAACTCGGCGACTCTCTGGGATCGCGAAGGCATGATTATGACAGCGGCGTAGGCGAAAAAGGACAATGGGTTTCGACCCGAAATGAATTTGAGCGTATCATCGGAGGCCGTGGGGAGGCGTGGTGGAAAGCACGGGTTCCACAAGACGATATCGCAAAGAAGGAAAGCAGTGTGCGTCGGACCAGACGGTGTGTCTTCTTGACTGCGTTTGCCTAGTTGATCGTTGACATGTGATCTATTGACTGACAAAAGGCACACGTTTCACGATCTTCCTTCCCTGCAACACACACCTGTGCTACGTACGGACTGGATGCGTATAGATGTCGAGCTGTGTGGACAAATTCTCATGATGCGGAGGCGAGAGGCACATTTAGAAGGGGTGGTGAAGTGTCTCGAGGTTTGTACGCTGTTTTCATTTGCGGCACCAGCCTTTGACGCGGCGAACAGTACCTCACGACGACCCTTGCCGGTGCTTCGACCGCGCTCCGTAATGCACATACAGCACATAAACCCATCATCGATGCACTCACCTCCCACCATCCAGCTGCACCGGCTAGCCCAGCTGCCACGTCCCCTACGGCTGCGATCTCACCCACCTTGCCTGCATCACTGCCGTCCGCATTCCAAACCCACACTCCACCTGGCCTCACGCCTGTTGTAGCTGCGCTTCACGCGCTTCCGGTGCCTCCACCTGTGCCAGCCCTCCGGTACGAAGCCGCGCAGCTGGGAGTAGACGACATGTGGGCTTCAACGAGGGAGGTGAGGAGGAAGGTATGGGAATTGCGGAGCGTCGTGTTCGGGAGGGAGAATGTACTTGGCGTTGGTGGACCCGGACCCAGGACGGGCAAGGGCAAGGGACGACGGCGATGGACGTCTCAATGGAGGCTTGATGGCACAGAGTGTCCTGTGGATGCCTTGGGACGGACAGAATCGGAGGCGGAAGAAGAAAGGGCGATCGTTGGGGACGGAGAACGCTCGGAGGGTGAGGATGAGACAGAGAGCGAGCGGGAATCCGGCGTCGAGAAGAGGGGTGTGCTGGGGGATGGCATGGAAGAGGGGGAGAGTGAGGCAATGGGTCCGATGTGGTTGTTGCGGGTGTTTATGAGTTGGGGAGCAAGACTGGGGATCGTGAAAGGTGAAGCAGACGTGGGTGGGCCGAGTGTGCCAGCTACAAGGGAACCCTCACCTGGTGCGATTCTGGGGGACGGTCGTGTTGGGGCTGGTGGGTCTTGATCTGTCATTACCTATTAGACGCCAGGGGATGTACTTATGGAGAGTGTATCACACATGGACGGGACTTTAAACGGTGCAACTCTATGATTGAAAGGCTGAGACTAGGATGTAGCAAAGATTATGGCTACCACCGAAGACAGGGGCAAGATTGGCGAGGGACTATGCCTTGCGGACGACCTTACCCTGAGATTTTCTGACAGCGCGTTTGTGGCTGCGGTCGAGAAGCTGGCGATCAGGATGTGAGATGGTCGAGGAGACGTGAGAAAGAAGAACAAGACCTTTTTCTGCTCGGCGGCACTGAGCTTTGCGACCCTATCTTGCTCGGCCTTGCGTTTGGCGGCCTTTTTGTCTTGGGCAACCTAGAGCAAGGGTGAGGAGAGTGGAGAATGGAGTGAGGAGAGGGGACATACCTCCTCCTTCTTGTCCTTGATCTCTTCCTCTTTGATTTCCTTTTCGACGTCTTCTCTCACCTTTCTGATCTTTGACCTTGTCTCTGGGCGCAAGACGACTTTTCCGGCTGCCAATAGATCGACGAGAGCAAAGATGGCGTCGACGAGGGGGAGGATGTCGTTGGCGTGTTGGGGATCGGGAAGGTTGATGTCGAGGAGAACGCGCTTGCTGGAGTGTTTTTGTGCGGCGTAGGAGGCGGTTGATTGGGGTCTTTCGTGGGGCTGGTCAGTTATGGAGAGGGAGCGGAGGTAGGCGAGGAAGGGGGGCGATGCGAGGAGGGTGGGGAGGGTGGTGGAGGGGCTGAGATGAAGTTTGAAGAGGGCGTCGGAGATGTCAGCGAACTCTGACATGAGAGAGAAGGCGGGGGGGAGAGAGGAGTGTTCAGTGGTGCGAGTGAACGTCTATGGAAAGAGTCAGAAAGTAAGGGAGGGCAGGGGAAAAAGACGGACGAGATCCCAGCGATTGTCCTTGACAGTGGTAAGCTCGGACTTGTTGACGACGGCCCATACAAAGTCGGGGAGTGCTGCGGCGGTGTCCGGATCGAGGAGGAAGTCGAGGGAGAGGTGGTCGCGGGGGTGATAGCGGAGGTCGTAGAGCTGCCAGAGGGACTGGAAGAGAAAATGGAGGGGGTCCTGGCGGGGGACGAGGGAGAGAACGGTGTGGAGAGAGGCAAGGGCGCGCCTGCCTGTGGAGAAGACGAAAAAATCGGTTGGGCCATCTGAGATGAGGCCCGAGGAGGAGGCGGGTGCGGAGAAGTTGCGTGCGAGGAGGGGGTGGATGGCGTTATAGAGGGCGTTGGCGGTGCGCTGGTTGCGATGCTTTCCGTAGAGTGCGAGGGCGAGATAGAGCAGCACGCCGAAGAGGAGAGAGGCCTGTGGGACGAAAACTGGACAGACATGAGAGGCATGGCAAGAGAAGGTAAAGAAAGGACATACGAGCGGGCCTGAAGACGAGGAAACGCCAGCGAAACTCTGTGCCGGTGTATTCGTCGGTGAGGAATGGGGCGGGAGGGGAGAATAGGGCGAGAAGAGACATGATGGGAGAAACAGAAAGTTGTTGGTCGTCGACAACCACCTTGAAATCACCCAAAGGCAAGTCCACCTCCTCCCATCCTCCACCTCACCAGCATGGACCCGTCCACTTTTCTTATAAACGCTGCCATGTTTCCCCCCATCCAGATACACATGCAGGAATGTCTGTCTCGTATTGTCGTACATCCACACTCACACCCGCCTTAGAGTCAGAACTACCCAACCGACTATGCACAGTTTGTCCTCAATGTCCTCGCCAAAATGACCCGCGACGCAGGCGCAATCGACCAGGCCGTCCTTCGACGCGCCATCGGTCTCGCCTCCTCCTACCTCGTCACAGACGCCTCCACCAACCCCGACGGGGGTATCGCAACATGGCAGACCGGCTTCAACAGGCTCGTCGACCTCGTCGTCGTCCTCCACCACCGTGGTGAGCTCGAACTCGACACCGTAAACGAGGCCTCCAAGGCCTGCTCCGAGTGTTGGAGTGTCGCAGCCACTTGGCGTGGGATGGAAGAGTGTCGCCAGGGTGTCAAGGAGGTCGCTGGGAAGCTCAAAAAGCTGCTCGACGAGCCCAACAGGAGGACCTACCAGGGCCATAAAGTGTACACACCCAATAGCTAGTAGTCGCTTCTCACGTAATCTACCACTCCTTTCATCCTCCTTCATGTCCGTTCGACCACCCCGTCCCCGCCGTGCCCTCCCCGACACGCCCCCGCCCCCGCCCCCGCCCCCCGACCTCACACCCCTCCGTGCCCACTACCTTAAAAAGTCCCTCGTCCTCCTCCAGCTCCGCACTGAGCTCAACGATCTCACATCCGCCCCCGCCGATGATGCCTCTGCCCTCGCCTACCTCGGCCATCCCTTCGCACCCCCGCGCTCGCGTCATCCCAGACTCGACCTCCCCTTTCTCAAGTACATCTTCCGTCACTTTGTCCTCTCCTTCCCCTTTTTGGCCGCAGCCCCAAACGACTTTTACTCCGACAAGCTCCAGCCTTTTGTCGACAGCCTCTTTGCACGCAATCTCTCCCCATCCATCCTCGATGACTCCGATTCACAAGATCCCGCTCCCCGCAAACTCATCGCCAAGGTCGAGCGCAATCTCGCCATGTTCTTCTCCTCCGCCATCAAGCTCGACGAACCAGAGGACGTCCTCAGACTCTCCCAGGCTGATCTCCAGTCCCTCGAGCGTGCCGTCAACAGGCGTCTCGCAAAGCACGACCGACAATCCAGTCTCTTCCACGTCAACATCGTCTCTGTTCGCACAGTAACCGACAGGGGCCGCATCAGGGCTCGGGTGCACGAGGTATGTCCCCCTCTTCTCATCCCTCATACCATTCGAATCCCCCTTAGGAATTCCTCATCCGCACAACCCTCTCTCGTGACAGACAAGTGTGCGTGCCCCGCCGCTACGGTGATTTCAGGACCCTTGCAGACGAGGTCCGTCATTTATTCCCCTCCCCACATACGCGCTCACACGTTCCAGCTACGCAAAGCCCACCCCGACTCTATCGTGCCATCCCCACCCCCAAAGGACCGCACAGCAGTCGATGTCCCCATCTCTCCAACCACCGCCACACCATCAGACCCTACATTTTCCCTCGAAAACCCCTCCTCAGACTCCCTGGCCCAGGACCCATCCGTCCCTGGCAACTTCTATGCCGCCTACTCGAATGGTGAACATCTGCTACCCCGTCTTTCTAGAGAGAAGAACCGCCTAACTCTCCGCGCTTATCTCCATACCTTGCTCGCAACCCCTCCATTCTCCTCGTCGCCCGTCCTCCGTTCATTCCTCTTCAGCGGTCCTACCAAGCTTTCCCCGCAGGAACAAGAAGATGCCCGACACAGGGAAGAGGCTGATCGCGTTAGGGAACAGGGTAGGAAGGAATTTGCACGCGAGATCGGTGCGAGGGTCGATCAGCTCAGAGAAGCCGTCAGGACTGTCAAGGGCGAGATCGTCGGGAGAGGTGATGTCTCCCCTTGACTCTCGTCCTCTTTCAAGCTAATTTATCGCTGGTCAGATGGTCTTAGCCACGTGTTTGCAATCATCAAGACCACCCCACACGTCAGACAATTGCCAGATAATTATCAGGCCGTCTTGGAGTGGGCGAGGATTTCGTCCGTCTCCCTTCCCTTCCCACCGCCCCCTCTACCTTACTTGTCTCCCCCATACTCCCTACAGATTGGCGTCGACGATCTTCCAGACGTTCGTGGCTTCTGACAACTCTTCAGAGACATTTGCCAGTCTGAAACGTATACATGGGCTCATGCCTTACTTTCTTCTCAAGGCAGCTCTCAAGATAAGTAACCCAGTGGCGATGATACGAAATGTCCTCGACATCTTTCTTGCACAACCCTTTGGAGGCCGTAGCCTCCTCCAACGGTATGTTTCTCACTTGCTACCGCTGCCTCCCTCATGCAAACGTCGTGTAGCATGTTCACCTCTTCCCTCACTGAAGAGGTCAGATCCTTGAACACCTACATTGAACATGTATCTGCCAAGATAGACTCTCCTGTTGTTTGCGAGAAAGTTCGCCTGTTCGTATATGCCCCTCGTGAAATCCAGGAGAAGTATCGCATGCATGCCCAGCTTGAACATACCCACCTTTTGAGGGTCGTTCTGATGGGAGGTGAGGAACCGGTGTTATCCAGGTCGCTTGCAGAGCGGGTAGACAGGGCATGGAGGAAGTGGGCCGCGTGGACGGTTGAGAGGCAACAGCAGGGGAAGAGCAAGATAGAGAGTGATAGCGAAGAAGGACCCAGCGACGAGGAAGCATGGTTGTTTGAAGATCTGAGGGTCCTCATCAAGCTATACTCGAGACTTAGGGATCGGGAACAATTGATTGCGCTCATCTTCGAGGCAAGAGATGTTGCATCATACCTCGCTGGTCGTTCGCTCATCTGCTATGTAGGGCATCACGGCAGTGTTGCTCAAGGACATCATCACTATCTTTTACACGCCACTCGCTCAAGTGTACAGAGCAGCAAGCATCGCAGAATCGCTAGGGGACATGCAGAACTTTATCAATGACCTCATCCGCACGGTTGAACAGACAGAAGATCGTGGGTTGGCTTTAATGCCGTCGCGTTTCCCCACTCATCCTATTCTTTTCTAGTCTCACAGTCAGACCCCTCTCTTACCGTGCAAGCTTTCATTGATCTCGTGAATCGGCACGAGCAATCTTTTTATTCTTTTGTGCACAAAGTCCATTCCAAGGGTCAAGGTCTCTTTGATAACCTCATGAAATGGATCGAGCGATTCCTCACCGCGATTCGTGAGGGCATCGGTGCGTCTGGCCTTGGTGGAGAAGATAACAAGATTGTACTCGAGACGGTGCTGCCTGCGGGAGGTGAAGAGAGGGCAAGGATCATGGAAGAAGTCGACAAGGTGATGCATTGGCATTACCTGAACAAGATCGCACACGAAGAAAAACTCAGGAGCAGGTTTAGACGTGCCCAGAAAGGCGCGGGGATGGACGCAGATGCAGAAGACGATGCAACACAGGTCTTGATAAACGGTTTTGCAAGAGAGTTCGACTTTGGTGACTTGGTAAGGGGGAACGCAGATGAGCTCGCCGCAGAAGAGAGCGACGAGGACGAGGACGAGGATAGTGATGACGATGACTATGCCGACGAAGATAGTGATAATGACGGTACAAGTGACGAGGACACCAGCGAGTATGAGACGGACAGCGATGAGACTGACGAGCCGATGCACAGGAATTTGCAGGTCCCCCCTGTCCGCTCCCTGACGATACAACCACCCCACTCCAGGGTTGAGACACCTCAGGCGGTGGCTCAATCGATACCTCCGGAGACTTCGAAACTATCACGATCGCAATCGTCGTTGCCACCACGGCCGGTGGATCCGAGGCCGAGGTCGCTCTCACTCCGCAGTACCAAGTCGATGAAACTGCTGAAGAAACCTCGCCCCACGGTAGACGTTCCGCCAGTTCCACCGCTTCCCGTTTACCTCGATAAGCCACTTCCGCCGCATCCTCCCGGGCCCTCTTCTGCAAGCCTTCCCAGGAGACGTTCGATAGGACATCTGGCTTCTTCTCCAGAACAAGGCCCCGGTGGTGATCCTCATCCGCCATCGTCATCGCCATCACCCCGACGACCCCCTCACAAGCCGAGGAGGAAAGCAGCGGCTGCGACGCAACCCCCTGAATTGAGGCACATTCCAACACTGCTACCAATCTTTGTTGAAATGGTATGCCATCGGTGTCAATTTTACCCCTTTAAAACGCTGATCCAGGCACGATAGATGCGTCCGCTGCTGCGTCCGCGATCGTAGGTCTATTCCCAGCTCGGCGTTGTACGAATCTATGATGAGTTGGGGACCCCAGATAACATACCTTTATAATATTGTCACTGATACTTATCCACATGTATTGTATGCACAAGAGTTTGGTCGCCCGATACGGTGCGTTTTTGCACCTCGGAAGGAGAGCCAGGAATGGATCAACTAGAGGTAATACAACCTCCGGGTCTCCTACAAGTCCCCAAACTCTGCATCAAAAACTTGTTGCGTGGCTGTTCCCTTCCGCACTTTCTTGGCTAGCCGCTCTTCCTTGGCAAGCTCATCCCAATCATCCTCATCATCCCGGCTATCCTCTACTGATTGAGACCTGACGGGTGTCGTCGCATTATGGTTAGCGGTCGCCTGAGACTTGAGCCATTGTCGCTTTCTATCCCTTTTCAGCTTCCGCATCTCCTTTTGTTCTTTATTTTCCGCTTGCTGGCTCCACGGTGCATTTCGCTTGCGCTTCGCAGCACGAGTTTCAGTCGTCTCTTTCTGGACTTCTGGTTCGGACCGTGACTCTCGACGTTTAGCTTCTTGTGCCTTGTCGGCATAAGCGTACGCGTTCCACTATGGCACGAGTCAACAAAACAAAAAAATCGCACAAACGTCACCCGGAGTAACGAAAATCGAAGGACTCACATCCAGAGACGCATCCTCCCACCCCGTTTTGTCCACGTCCTTGAGCTCGGGCATGCGAGGCAGACGAAGAAGCCCAAAGCTTTTGGCTACACCGACGAGATCGAGGTCCTTTATTCGAAAGATGTACGATGCCTCATGCTTTGAATATGCCCGCACGAAAGACACGAAGCCTTTTGCTGCCTGTGACGCGTCCTTGAACCTCATGGAACACACGGCTGGAAATCGAACCAAATACCTTGTCGTGTAGAGTGCGGTCTGTCATCACGGTCTCTCGTATTTGAGATAAAAATGATGTGACAGCCGGATCATCCGGCTCAGGTTCACTCGAGCCCTGTGCTGGAAGGATGCCACCAGCTTGGATGACAGGGTATTTTCGTATTGGAATCTTGCGTACCGCAAGAAAATCTTTGCAGGTAACGGTCGTCATCAAATACGGCCAACGACAGTTAAATTTTCCAAATGGTACAACGCACCGATATACTCGATTTCTCTACCAACGAGAAATGCATACGCTCGTCCGCTCCTCCCTGCGCGAGCCGTTCTTCCACAGCGGTGTGAGAACGCTTTGGGGTCTGTGGGTGGGTCAAATTGGACAACGACGTCGACGTGTGGTATATCCAGCCCTCTTGCAGCAACATCTGTTGCGAGAAGTATCGACGGCGAGCTCGAAGATGAGAGAGAGGACGAAAAGGCCGAAAGAGCGCGTGTTCGTGCAGCTGGAAGCAAGTGGCCATGCAAGGAGAAGAGCTTTGAATTGGGGAGCAGAAACTTTGGGAGAACCTGGCCAGTCCATCAGACACTTCACCTCGATTATAAAGGCTGCGCATGGGGGCTCACTCTGTAAAAGTAGTCCACACATGCACAGGTGGCGAAGTAGACAATGAAATGGGATGCTCTGGATGACGAAACTTCGTGCTCGATGACTCGTACAAGTTGTACCAGCTTTTCGGAAGTCCGGCAATTGATGTAAAAATTCTGAAGTCTGCAGAAAGTTGGCTAACTTTCAGACGTGAATATACAAGGTATAAGATGATCAACGCACCCGGCAGGTATCCGCCTCTCCTCGATGACTTCACCTTTTCCTGGCTTTCCGTCCGAGATCCGCTTCTTGGATTTTTTGGATTGGACTTGGACGACTACGCGAGCAGGATTGCGCAGTCCCACTCGTACAAGTTCTGACAAGGCATCGGCATCGGTCATGGTTGCACTGAAAAGTCCCGTCCGCCTTTGCTTCGGCAAGTGCGTCATAATACGAGTCAATATGTTCTGGAAGCCTAAATCAAGGAGCCTTCGGAATCGCTGTGAATGGGACAGATCAAACAAGCCCGGATCTATGGATCCTACCTATCTGCCTCATCAAGGACAAGCACCTCCAGTTCCTTCACGCTCACGACCGTTTTCCCTCTCCCTATTAGAAATTCCTCCACTCGGCCAGGCGTGCCTATCACGATATCAGCGCCGGTGTCTAAAAATCGCTGGATGTCTTGAGCCGGGGATGACTCATCGGAGGAGACGATGAGTAGCGGTGGGGGGTATGTTGGTATCAGTGTGTCTGCAGGCGTAGACTCGTCTGGACGGGGCGAGCTCGGTTGCGCAGAGAGGAATAGAGAGAATACGGAATGTATCTGAGTCGCCAACTCTCTAGATGTGAGCCATGTCAGATTACTCTCTACAAACGGATGACGTTGGTCACCTCGTTGGACTTATAACCAGTGCACCGATCTCGTTCGTCCTGAGAGTAGATCCTCGTCTCACCAATCGCTCTAATACAGGGATGACAAATGCCAGAGTCTTCCCCGAACCTGTGACAGCCTCTACGACAACGTCCTTGTGCTGCATGAAGAGGGGAATCGTGGCTGCCTGCACCGGAGTCATCTGGGAGTAGCCCATCGACTGTATTACGTCGAAACTGACAGAAAATTGAGAGATACAGGCATAAAAAATTACGATACTCACATCCATGGGGTTAGCGAAGTCGGAAGGGAAGACCACAGCCCTGCAAATGCGGTCGAGTCTGACATGACCACCTCACTGAGGTCAGGATTCAGCAGCGTTTAGATGGCTGCCGAAAAAGGAAAGTCGCGGCAACGCTCAAATGGACTACGGCAAGCAAATTTGCAAGTGACCACTTTGTGCGGAGAACAATGCACTATGGGAGCTATTATTGTTAAAAATAATAAAGCAAAAAACAAAATCATTGATAGAGGAAAAGAAAATAAATAAATAAATCCAACTTTCCGTTGGTTGTCTCAGGTCAAGCCGAGAATTGAAAAATTGGCAATGCGACATTCGAGCGAGGGCAGCCCACGGAACGCCCTAGTAAAAGGCGAGGGCGTTGTCTGTTTGTGCTACCCTCTGTCGCCGATTATAATTGAAGAGCCAGCCTTGAGGCGAACAGACTTTTGCATTTGCCTGGACACACTGGTTGGGAAAAATTGCCTTATTTGTACTGTATAGGCTCCAATGGGTTTGCCTTCAAGTTGGAGCGCTAAAGTTCATGGCCGACGACGAGTTCACTGTCACGGTGCGTTCAGCTGTCCGCGATGTATTCACATCCGGAAAGATATCAACCCCGATCAGCTCCATGGACCTTCTTCTTTCCTTGATTGCCTACAAAGCCACAGCATGCTCGTCAGATCCCCTACGTTTGACAGATCTACACCGTCTTGAGATCGTCTTGCAGAGTCTTTCCACTCGTTGGGAACATGGAAGATTGTCATTATCTCGCGATAACGGTGTCCTAACTATTACTGATATTCACCTTGGGAATGCCGTGGTGGACATGGTGAACCCTCGCAAACGCAAGCGGTCACCTGTCGACGAGGAAGCTGACTCCGCGGCTGGCGACGACCAAGACGAGCGTTCTTCCAGGAGTATCAGCCATTCTCCTCCTCCTTCTGCAACCCCCCTTGCAAACTTGGGTAAAGAGCTGAGAGAAGTCTATGCTATTCTCCAAAGGGCTACTGCCAAGGGACGCCTTTTGGCCGAGCGGGTAGGTGGTCGAATTTCAGTGATGCAGGGCTATGACAAAGATACTTTCATCCACAGTTCTGCGCGTCTCACGGGAGCTTCAATCCCGTTTGCTCTTACATCACGAAAGAGGACTGTGTCAGGACACGTCGAGAAAGCTCAGGAGGTGGCTCCTCTCAGCCCACCTCCCTCATCTGTGATCGTGTACACTTCAAGCCGCTAATTCGACCACACACTGATCCATCTCTTGGCCATTGCTCCTATCTCAATACCTGCTACTCAGAGCCCACGTATGCCCAATCCCCGTCGATTCCACCATTCCCTTCTGGGAACGCTACACGGGTTTCTCTACCTTCGGGTCTCGGGGCGGGAGGCAGGGGAAAAGAAAAGGCACCATGTCGGTACTTACACTTCGAAGTCGACTGGGACGAAAAAGATGGCCAGGTTATGAGTACTAGTGATGTAGGATGGAAGGAGGTGCAGAGAATGCGCAATCCGTTCAAGCTAGAGATTGGAATGGGACCCGATGGAAAAGATATGCAAACGGTATGCGCATACTTTCACCGGGACTGTACGCTTTTCGTCACCGTGCATTCGGATAGCTGCCTCCCCAATGGATCAACTGCGACCTTCGACGGTTTGATTATTCGGTACTTGGAAAATTCCACGTCATCATGGCGGACCCTCCATGGGATATTCACATGAGTGTAAGTCATTAACACAACATTAATCCGAACAACACGATGACGTGTCGCTCTGACGAAGTTGCCTTACGGAACAATGACCGATGACGAGATGCGGGCTATGCCTATTCCCGCTCTTCAAGACGAAGGCCTCTTATTTTTGTGGGTCACCGGGCGTGCCATGGAAGTGGGTCGTGAATGCCTCCGGGTCTGGGGCTACACACGCGTAGATGAAGTTGTCTGGGTCAAAACCAATCAGGTGATCCTTCAGAGTCCAATGCCACACTCAGACACTGAACAATGCAGTTACAACGCGTTATTCGCACAGGTCGAACTGGCCACTGGCTGAATCACACGAAAGAACACATGCTCGTTGGTGTCAAAACTCATGTTGATGAAGCCGGTAACTTGAAGTTTCCCAGCTGGGTCAATCGGGGTCTTGATACGGACGTGATTGTGAGCGAGGTGCGCGAAACGAGTCGCAAACCAGACGAAGTATATGGTCTCATTGAACGGATGTGCCCTGGAGGACGCAAGGTTGAAATTTTTGGAAGGAAGCATAACACCAGACCAGGGTAAGTGTTCATGCGATTGAACAGGATGCTTCTCACACTGACCCACCGAAGGTGGCTTACCCTGGGAAATCAACTCGGGCTCGATCAAATATATGAGGAAGACCTGGCTGCCAGGATCAAAACTCGCTACCCAGAACGCCTCTCGGGTGCGCCAGGGGGGTAGTAGACGGGCATACGTTTGTATGATCGAGTTCATTCCGTACTCGACCACTTATCCCTGAGAATGCAAGTCTGTCATGCCAATATGATTCTCTGCCACCTCTCGTAATGACTACGATTGATTTACCATTTAGGCCCCCATTCAGTAGCGGAGAACGCAAGGCAAACTCTTTGTTCATGCGGCAAGTTGGCATACTCTCGCATTCGGGTGCGGCACGGAATGACCAGAATTCGAACAGAAACGGCAGCCAGGACTTGTAATTGCGGTGCAAAGTACTACAGTACTTTGTACTAAATGTTGACTCTGCCCACTGTCTTAATCGACAAATGCAAAATCCAAGTTGATTCTGCAAAGCCCGTGCTATGTTCCACTAGTGCACTTTAAAGTCTAAAAGATCTTTGTGGATTCGCATCACGGGATGGCGCAATTGTGATGTCGTCTTGAGTAGTTAATTGATTGGTCCTCCAGCTGCCAACTCTAGATGGACCTGTCTTTCCAGGGGGGTGATGTTTGTCGTACTTGTAAGAAGACATGACCACGCAGCAGTCACGCTATGATGCCGCAGGACAGCGAATGTTTCTGCTCCGATTGCATTCAACACATGACCTACAGGGCTTACACGACGTTTCAAATATCGAGGATATGTATAACTAGAAAGAACTTGAACCAATGGGTCCTGTGAATTCCATGCAAATCTACCGTCAGGGATGGGCTATTGATCTAATGAGTCGAGTTTATATCCGTTGCCATTGTGGGTTCTATGTTAGAACAATATAGAATTCTTAATGGTATCATTACTGTTGATCAGCAAGATTAAGCTCCTCGACGAGTAAATCGTTCATGGCAGTTGGGTTGTCGAGGTATACTGATGTGACAAGATACATATATTAGGCCCAGAACAAATATGGTGTGTAGTATCCTTACCATGATGACCAGCATTAGGAATAACAAACATACGTCCATTCTCGTTACCTGCTATGCGGAGATTCTCTAAGGCTTGGAGACCTCCCACAGGATCCATCCAATCGTGTTCACCATCTAAAAATTAGTGAGTTGCAATGGCTGAGCCGGATGGGAGGTAGCACACTGACAAACAAAGGTAATGGGTATCTTCAATGCAGGTACTCGGTCAACCAAGGGCATGCGTGCGTAAGCATATGGTGCGAGAATGTGAGCTAGAGTGCATGAGATCGCAGTACGCGTAGAACTAGGTAAGCCTTACATATGCAATACTCCCCTGAACCTCTGGCAAGCGTTATGTTAAGAATGTAATCGTGCATGTCACGGGTTTCGTCTTCCGTCAAACCGGTGAATCGACGACTCGAATACTGTACGGATTCGTAAGCCAGAAGGCTCTTTGAGCAGTTAAATGTAGAGAACAGACGAACCTTGCCCACGAGCATGGGTCCCCAGAACAGTGCCGAACGTACAACCTGGAACGGACTCCACCCCTCCTCCCATAGATACGTGAACAGTCTCCGAGATCGACTTTCTTCCTTCTTGATCGCTCTCTGCTGGTCACGAATATGCCGAATTTCAGAAGCAGAAGCAGGTTCCGCTGGGGCACTAGCCGAGCTGCCAGCGTCACCAGTATCGGTCAACTCCCTTGAAGGCATCGTTAGATTGTCAGGATTGTGGGGTACGCCAGCGGGGGAGAGCAAGATGAGTTTATGAACTCGAGTGGGGTAGCGGAGTGCATATGCAACACTGAAATATGCACCGAGAGAATGCCCAATGAGGGTCATTTTCTCTACGCCCATCTTGACGCGCCACTCCTCGAGAGAATCGACGAAGAATGATTCAGCTTCTCGTACACGACCAGGGATGTCGTCTCGTTTTGCCTTAATGCGGAACGGAATGCGGGCAGAACGACCCATACCAAGCCAGTCCAAGGCATAGACATTCGTACCGTGACTACCAGCCCACGTAGCCAACGTAGGGAAGTTCCGGAAGAAGAACCCAAGACCAGCACCATAGCCGTGCAGGACAACAGCAGGTGGAGGGGCTGTCGAGGATGGATTCGTAGCCGTGATTGAAAGAGAATTGAGATAATGCTTCGGAGACGCCAGCTCTATTCGTTCGTTGCGGGCAATGACCGGGCTACCTCCAACCGCAGTAGTAGGCATCCTTTCTGGTAAGAAGAAAGGTAACCGCCTGGACGAGAAGAATAGACTGGGTTGATTTCAAGGAAGTATACCCAGGACGGTCCCCGTACCTCAAAAGTCGCTCTTCCGCTGCGGCACCTTGTTTCTCTCCGGCGGTCCACCTAGACGATACTCCCTATCAGATCGAACGGACCACCGGGACGAAAACGAACAAACCAGCTTTTGAGGCTCGCGGAGAAGGTGACAGGTATATCACGAGCAGGGGGGATAGGCAGATGTAGGGATGAGCTCGAAGCGGCCATAGAGCTGTCCTGGATGATAAACAATGACTAAGATAGTGAGATATGGAGAGGTTTTAAGAGACGACGACGTTCGAGTGCTGGAATATCAGTGAAGTGGATATATTACTCGGACTCCTTTGAGCTACCTGCGCAATTGCCGACTGCCTTGCGCAATACACCATGCAGGTTTACCACCTGCATGACTAATTAATTACCCCTGTCAACGTGTCAAGGTACGGAAATCTAACTCTAAGATCTGGTCGGACTTTTTTGCACACCATCTGATAGTGCTGGTGCGGGCTAGGAATACAGCACTTCCTAACTATATCTATGCCATCTTTTATGACACGATGGCATGGATGTGTGGGTCACATTTATGAGAAAGGGACCAATTGAGCACCAACGTCAGATATTCGAACTACGGTTGAATGGACTAGCTTCCAAAGGCAAGTGGCGTCGAGATCAATAAAGTCGTATGATCCGTACATTCTTAGGTATCTCAAGGCTCTGGTCGAACAAGGCTGCCTAGGGAATCATACAAAACGGTCGGTGGCCCAAGCTAGAAAGGATAACCTAAACTAAAGTGAGAATTACAATTACCATGATGTCGGTGACGCGTTATCAAGGCCATCATGCACAGTGACATTGCCTTCATGAATTGCCTTGAATTGCTGATTCATGACACTGGACGGCAGATTTCCTACATCCACGCCCGAGCCGCAGCAGAACTGCCATGGTGAGAACCACCGCCCGACTCGGATGTACATACTTGCCTTGGACTATGTACCTCCACCACTGAACGGCTGTTTGAATTTAATCCTACAGTTGATACTATCAACACGAATCCCCCGCTGGAAGGTTTGCCGAGGGAATCGAATGACATTCTTGAAGGGGATATGTTGATTTCAGGAATGAGGGTCTCACGGCAGAGAGGATAGCCCATCCAGACATAGCTTGAACGGCCGTTACGGGATAGGTAAGCGATCAAATCCTCCACGTCCGTGGGTGGTGGGAATTGTTGCTTTCGCTGAGTGAAACAGGATTCCAATACTGTCCGAGACCAGTACACGGTATTGCACGGTATCGACAAATTTGTTCTAGCCTGAGGTGGCAAGGCCAAAAGGGTCTAAACTGGTCTCAAAATGAGGTGAAATGAATGAAAACATTTCATCGGCCTGCGGTGATTCGGAAAAGAACCGAGTCTACGTGTGTATTTGTAAACCACGTGACCATCAGCCAATCGGAGTCTGTCTAATTCAACGCTTATAATCTTGTTCCTCCCAATTCCTTCGCCTTCCGAACTAGCCTCCCATCGATATCGCTGCATAGAAAACCGCAGACTGTAAGTATCCGATTCCGCATTGAGAGCCTTAGATTCAAGCATTTCAGTCCAGACAGTCTCCATCTCGTTTACCACCATGGAAAAGCTTGTAACCCTCTCGCGTTTTAAGAAAACATGCCCATTCCTCGGCAGGACGCGGATGCAGACACTCCGTTCCCTCTCTAGCCTTGCGTCCTCCCGCTTCCCTGCCCTTTCCCAGCTTACCGAGTCAGCTACAAAATGTCCTGTCATGGGTCCCGCTCTGCAAATGAGTTCCACCCAGATGGTTGCTGGCTATGCCAGTGTCGCGGCTCAGGCAGACGTACAGCAAATTCATCATAGCAAGGGCATATTTCCCGGCTCCGAGATCACCGACGCCGATATCGCCAAATGCCCCCATGCTTCCGCTGCTCGAGCAGCTGCTCGCATGGCCGAGGACCTCGCAGCCGCTGCGAAGGCAGAGACCGCTTCAGCCCCGAAAGCCACTCCGGCCGCCGGTGATGTGGCAACAGGTGGCTGTCCCTTCCATAAGCCTGCCGCTCCAGTACCAGTCGTTGGCGCGCAAAATTCCAACGGAAGTACCTTCGACTACGATCAGCTTTTCGCAGCAGAGCTCGAGAAGAAGCACAAGGACCAATCTTATCGTTACTTCAATAACATCAATAGGCTTGCGAACAAATTCCCAGTTGCTCACACTGCGAATGTCAAGGACGAAGTTGAAGTGTGGTGCGCTAACGATTATCTCGGCATGGGGAACAACCCAGTTGTCCTCGAAACTATGCAGTATGTAGAAACCACCATGCCCGATCCCACTCTCACCAATTCTTATGCATAGCCGAACTTTGGACAAGTACGGTGCCGGGGCCGGAGGAACGCGAAACATCGCTGGAAATAGTGCTATGCACCTCGCTCTTGAAAAGGAGCTAGCGTCGCTGCACAAGAAGCCAGCGGCCCTCGTCTTTTCCTCGTGCTACGTGGCAAATGACGCTACCCTTTCTACCCTCGGATCAAAGCTGCCGGGCTTGGTGTACTTCTCTGACGCATCTAATCACGCCTCCATGATCCAAGGTATCCGTCACTCTGGTGCGAAAAAGGTTATTTTCAAGCACAACGACTTGGGGGACCTAGAAAACAAGCTGATGATGTGGCCTCGTGAGACTCCAAAAATCATCGCGTTTGAAAGCGTCTATTCTATGTGCGGCAGCATCGGACCTATCAATGAAATCTGTGATTTGGCGAAGAAGTATGGTGCTTTGACCTTCTTGGATGAAGTTCATGCCGTGGGGTTGTACGGTCCTCGCGGTGCTGGAGTCGCCGAACATCTCGATTTCGAAGCGCACCAAAGGGCTGGCCAGAGTCCGGCGGCCGTCAAAGGCAGCGCCATGGACCGTGTTGACATCATTACTGGTAAGCTGAACACTAATGTTTGCACTTTGGGTCTTCTGATCTCCTTTATAGGTACTTTGGGCAAAGCTTATGGCTCTGTTGGAGGATACGTCGCCGGCTCACGCGATTCCATCGACATGATCCGCTCCTACGCCCCAGGATTTATTTTCACCACCTCACTTCCGCCAGCCAGCGTCGCCGGCTCTCGCGCATCGATCATGTACCAGAAACTTCATATTGGCGACCGCGCTTTGAAGCAAGTCAATGTTCGCAAGGTCAAGGAGCGCTTCACTGAACTGGATATTCCTGTCATCCCGGGACCGTCTCACATCGTGCCAGTACTCGTAGGAGATGCAGGGCTTGCTAAGCTGGCAAGCGATAAACTATTGCACGAACACCGCATCTACGTTCAGGCTATCAACTATCCTACCGTCGCTGTCGGTGAGGAGCGTTTGAGAATCACTGTCACGCCTCGCCACACCACCGAACAAATCGACGGTCTTGTTCGCGCTGTCAACACCGTTTTTACGGAGTTGAACATCAACCGCACAAGTGACTGGGCGAAGCTTGGTGGATGCGCTAACGTTGGCATTGGCAAGGATGATGTGGAACCTATTTGGACAGAGAGCCAGATCAATACTGCGGGCGTTCCACAGACCTTGCAGAATGGTCAGCTGACTGTGGTCGATGTCGCGGCCGTCGATGCTGTCCGTAAGGACCTAGAAGCTTTATTGGGACCGGTTGACGGTGAGCGTAAGGTGCAGGACGAAGTATTCAGGGGAGCAGTCAAATTGGCAGCAGGTTCTTTTGCCAAACATCCTCGGGTCCGTGCAACTGTTGGCAGCCTTAATGTGGCGGCAGCTATCCAAGTCCCTGTTTCCGCTTGACCCACCAATTACTAACTTCCGTGTACCTGGTACATTGTCTTAGAGTTCTCAATACTATATGCCTTGAGCCATGAGATCAGTCAAAACCATAGCTTTAGCTGCTCTTATGGAGCACCTGGAGGATGGATTGGGCTCGTGATGTGCTTGGTTGCTGATTGATCGTAGACCCGGTCTTGGTACTGTCGTCGGATGGATGATTGCCTTGTTCCTCGGAGGTTGACATTTTTGAAGTGCACTCCTCAATCAGTTTCTGCAATCGAATTCAGAGTCGTCAAGAACGATAAATTCCCGCATACTGGCCTCTCTAGCGCCACCCCTGATGCCAACCAGGTATCTGATCACGAGTGGGATATAATTCTCAGGTACCTGCATAACTTGGAACGTGACATTGAACAATAGCGATAACCTTTGAGCTTACAGCCTGATCCGACCAGACGTTGCGTAGCAGCCAGTTCTGTCTGGCTTTGTTGAACTTCCAGTCTTCGATTCCTCGACATCGTCCATATGCATACGACAAGGCTAATGTGTGAACTTGATGATACCATCAATCCTAGGTAGGATTGACACCTACCTCTACGAGATTGCTCTGAGAGTGATTCGTCAATGGCGGGATCTGGGTAAGGCAGACAATGCTACGTCCTTGGAGTTTAGAATCCTTTTATCATATTCTCTACTTCACTTACCACCCGATCTTCCTCTGGAAACTCGCCGCATTTTTTATTTCTTTGAGGCTCGAGCCCAGTAGCGTCTGTCCCAAAATTAACAGACTCATCAAGCATTGCATCACGATCGGCCCGTTTCCGCTTCCTTGATACCTTCAGTTTGCTAAGCGTGTCTGACGACTTGTCGAGTGGTGTCCTAGACGGTTGGTCTTCAGCCCTCGGAGTCAACGTGGAGTCTTTCATCAATTCAAGTTTTTGGATAGGAGGGTCTAATCGTTGATGACCATCGCAGAGGTCATAACTGTTTTCTGCTGTCCCCGACTTTCTGCCTTTCTTTGCCTTCGACCCTTTTTCCTCTCCTTCGGACTTTCGGTGTTTTTTAGTATCTCTCTTGATGGTTTCCTCGGACATTAGCTATCACCGACGCGTATATATGCAGAATGAGCACGTAAAGTTGGGTAGCAGTTGCAACACCCACGAGGACAAGATCTGGAGAGAAAGTAAGCAGGCAAATGTGGGAGGTGGAGACTCCCGATAGCTATGTAAGTCCCATCCTGTCTCACGCTCGGGTGTGAAAACTCCATCCAATTCATTCAATACGGTCTGCTCTTCGCTATTTTTTCCTCCATGGGTCTCACTTTCTCTTCGTTGCTTAACTCGTTCGCATCACTGGTACGATGGAGCAAGGACCAGGATGTCCGTATACTAATGCTTGGCCTCGATTCGGCGGGGAAGGTATGCTGAATGAGCCGGTATCGATCGGCAACCTCCTATGTCTTACATGTGCGTGTAGACCACGATACTATACAGGTTGCAGGTATGAGCTCTAGGACTCCAAAATTGGCTGTCTTATGATTCCGAGTAAGATTGGTGAAGTAGTCTCAACAATACCCAGTGAGTACCTGGTAGTTTGGCCGGTCAGGGTAGCTGACGTATTTGGACTCGAAGCAATCGGGTTTAATGTCGAGACTGTGGAGGTGCGTCAAAGCTCCGACATCTGGTTACTTGTTCTGACTTGTACTAGTACAAGAATATTAAGTTCCAAGTGTGGGATCTGGGAGGACAGTCGAGCATCCGGTAAGAGTGTATTCTGCCTTTGAATACGGTACACGAGTTGACCCAATGTAGACCGTACTGGAGATGTTACTTTCCCAACACATCTGCAATCATTTACGTTATAGATTCATCTGACCATTCTCGCCTCGGAACCTCACGAAGCGAGTTGTTGACCATGCTCTCGGAAGACGAACTGAGTGGTGTACCCCTCCTCGTGTTCTGCAACAAGCAAGACGTAGATGGTGCGCTGAAGCCAGAAGAAATCAGCGAACAATTGGGACTTGCAGGTGCGGAGACCGCGAGACAGTGGAGTGTGCGCGGCAGTTGTGCGACGAAGGGTGAAGGTTTAGAAGAAGGCCTCGATTGGTGAGTGATTCTTGACTTCGACTCCACCCTGCTTATCAGTTGTGGTTAGGCTGGTAAACGCAATCCAAAAGAAATAGAATCATTTCTCAGATCTTGCAGCATCTTCTTAATCGTCGCACAGTTGATCTTGATCGAATATTGGTATACCCGCTGTGTAACCAAGCACGTATCCTAATAGCTTTGTAATTTGAGCCCGGTTAACTTTGGGGTTGAGCGTCAGTGATTACTTGTCCCCGATTGAGACTAACCCTACGGTTCGCGAGGCCGGACGATCGATATAGTGCGAGACAAGACAGACTCCGAATCCACGCCCTCTACTAATAGTAGCTTTTCATGTTCCTCATCAATAATGCAAAGAGCATGCGTTGTCCATCGGTGTGTTACTTTACAAATGATCAATTTCTCCACTAACTTGCCCAGTAATACCCAGATCTGGGCGTCGATTCGCACAATTTCTACCCCCTTGCAGTGAACTGCCACTGCTGGTCAGTCGTAACAATGCTTTTTTGTCCGAACTAATGACGATACAAACCATAGCGGGTCAAACGGCGAATGCATGTACCTAAAGGTCGAAATCAAGAAATACATGTCAACAGATGTTTCGTTACATTCCCATAGCCAACGACTCCTGCGCTTCTCAACTTGAAAGAACGATTAACTTCAGTGTATACTTCGACCACAACCAATCTCGTCCTACAAACCAAGGGTTTGGCACACAGTAAGCCAGCGGTGGTCAGACTGCCAAAGATCGTTGTCAAGTTTATAGTCATCCTTGTTTGTCTTGATGTTGTATGTCACAGTGCCCGCTCCTGCCTCTACCTTCGCTTGCAAGTACTCTCGGAGCCGAGGATTGTCGATCTCGTCCGGAAATTGCTGCAAGCGCATGATCTTGACCGAGTCACCATAACGCTCCGCGATTTGGAGAAAACTGAGACGCTGGCCCTCGATGCGAAGAGTGCGATTGTTCAACTCTTGCGGAGGAAGATGCGTGACCACGTAGGCCAAATAACCTGCAAACTTTTGAGAATTTTGATCCTCACTCACAGGAAGCACGAGTACCTGCCACGTCGGTAAGCGAAGTCCACGATGCAGGTTTTTTGCCTTCCTCAGTCAAGATCACTTCATTGTTCGAGTCGATCCCCAAGAAAAATGGGATGAAATCCATAAGCAATCCCGCCTGGTATAGACGCTCAGCCGGCTCGTTGAACACAGGAAAGAATATGACCGTACGTAAAGTCGTACATATGGTATCCCAGCTGCCCTGACTTGATCTAGGATGCACTGAGCGTACAATTCAAGCATAGATTAAGATCACGTACCCACGAACTCGCTCTTTTGACCCAAGATACCGTCTTGTCCCTCGGACGGGATTCCATATTCAGACGGAACATACAGTTTTACACCCGCGTTCTTCGCGGCCTCGAGAGTGCGTGCCTGCACATCAAGGTAATCATGGTTGATTGTCGAAATGACTACCTCACAGTTGTGCGAGCGAAATTGTTCAGTAAGTGCCAGCAAGTCCGTGAAATCAACAGTCACACGAGTAGTGCCGGAGGGGAACTTCCTGTGCTTGGCAGAGGGGCGGGTGAATATGGCGACTGAGGCCCCGTTCTCTACCAGCGACTGAACCTAAAATCAGAGTGAGGGACTGACCAGTTTCTATAGGTTACGGACCTGAGCCAAAGGCAAACCGAGTGTGCCAGCTCCAAGCACAACAAATGACTTGAATGTGTTGTCTGACATTGCAACGTGCGAGCTTCGAGATAATGTGATTTAGAAAAGTATGGCGACAACGAACTTCGTTGCATTTATCACTCGCGGCCACAAAGGGGCTGCTCGTCACTTACCCCATGCATGACGACTAAACGAACACATGATGCGGTATATGACACCATTCATACGCAGGGGCTCAACTCCTGTCTTGCCAACCTAGATATGGCAGTCAGCGTCATTGGATAGTTTGTCCTGGCTCGGTTATTTGGAAGCGTACTGTACTACAGGTCTGGTGGGATAATGGCAGGACGGGTAGTAAAAATGACACTTGGAATTACCTCCCGCAAGGATATACATCCTGCGACCAACTCCAGTTCCATGTCTCCGCTTCAGGGTCCGACAAACACTTTTGGTAGACATCGTAGTTTGGTCTCCAAACCCGAACGGTACCGTCGTCGGCGCAGGTGGCCAGCATTTCGTGTGCCCAATCCACGGCACCGACCTCTCCTGTCTGTCCTCGAAGTTCCACAGCGGCAGCCAATGATTGCCTGGCGTAAGGCGATGGGGACAGGCGTGCGGCATTGCTAACATCGAATAGGAATGAGCTGCCGCTCTTTCCCGAGCACCCGCTCGCAAGCCACCGTCCACAAGGTGACCTGGCAAGTCGAACATAGAAGGAGGTTCTGAGATTTGGGTGCGTCTCCGCTTCTAATGGTATCAAGGAAGGAGATGAGTAAGTGTATAGCCGAGAATCAGCTCCGAGTGCAAAGAGGAGACCAGACGTTGGTCCAGAGCCAGCACATAAGCTAGAGATTCCGCGTGGGCGGCACGATCCGTTCATTGTTGTTGCGTCATCGGGTGATGACACGCAAGGCGATCTCATCTGTCGCTTGGGGTCGTCCAGTACCGGCAAACGGAGGTCCCACAAATTCAGGATGCTAGGTACTTCATGAACATACTGAGTTTTATAGGTGGTTGTGACATACCCATCAAACGATCCACTACTGATCAGAGCATGAGATCGCGTGCCGGCGTAAAGTATACTCGTGACGCTCCGTGGAAGTGGAGTTATCTTTCTGCGTCCACCGGTCGATTTCCCTTGACCATGTGCGCCATGGACGGTTATGACTGGCTGCAGCACTGGAATCCCTTCTCTGATCCCTGCAGAGCTGTTTGCCATTCGTAAATCCCATACACATATCTGTCCATCTCTACTGCCTGTGCTGAGGATGTCACGGTGAGATGGATCCCATGCGATGCATTTGACAGAACTAGTGTGAGTCTGAAGCAACTGCAATGGGTTTTGCGTTTCAACGGAACAAATTCGCGTGCTCTTGTCCCCGGATGCTGTTGCAAGCATGGAATCATCCAGACTCCATTTCACATCGAATATACCATTTTCGTGGGGTTGAAAAGTTGTTCGCTGAGGTTCTATGGATAGTAGTAGTAGAGCCCAGGCACTGGAGTATTGTAAGTAAGCATACCGAAATCCCATTCGCGACGTCTGAAAGTATTGAGGAATGATACAGAGCCTTCTTCTGTGGCTACGGCAAGGATGGGAGTGCCACAACCCTTAGCAACTATTATGGACAACATGAATGGAATTCTCTGCCCAAACGCTGGATTCCCTTACCATGAGAGTATGCGCAAGCATAGGGTGGTGTCACAAAAGTACGATCGGCGAGGGAGGAGCACCTGAGCACGTCAGATCTGTGCGAGGATACAAAGGACTGCAGTATAAGGCGCGAAGGTACTTTGACGAGAGTGAGCAATGAGGAATGCACATCGATGCAACGGGGGAGGGATGCATACATATGATCCGCGGAGAGCTAGATGGCGGGCGCCGAGATGATATCTGCAGCAGGCCGAACATTGAATGGCGACGAGAGTAACTTTTAATGAAACTGGAGTCCTCTGTGTCGCCATTATCCGCTTCTCCGTTTGGACGCGTTAGACGCGGTCGTTTCGTGGGTGTTTCGTCTGGCCGCGACTCTGGCGTTGGTGGTCCGCGCTTTGAGGGGACATCCTCTGGAGGTGTTGACAGCGGATGACCTTGTGTTTGCGGAAGAACATTGGTGCTGTTCAGCAACACACACTGGTGGTTGCGCTGGCTCATCCGAGTGCTCTCTAGAGTGCAAATGTCACGCACGCGTGCAGTAAGTAGATGTAGAGACCACGTGACCGTGTATCGGGAGATGTAGCAGAACTTCGCCTCGTGCACATTCAATACTCAAACTCCACAAACTGACCAAGTAGAATGGCGTTCAATGCACCTTTCCGCTCTATGGCTACGACTGCTAGGAAGTCTCTCAAGATTGGTATGATTCCCGCTGACGGGATTGGTCGGGAAGTCCTCCCAGTATGTCTGTAATTTCCGCTGCTCCTGTTATTTCCTTACCTCCCCAAGGGCGCAAAAGCTGCAATCCAAGCTTTGGGATCGTCAATACCAAAAACTGAATTCATCGACCTCCTCGCCGGTTTTGAATGCTTTCAGAGGACAGGCACTGCCCTGCCAGATGAGACCGTCGAGGTGTTGAAAAATGAGTGCGACTGCGCTTTATTTGGAGCAGTCAGGTGTGTCGTATTTCGTATGTCAGAAGCTCTCCACGAAACCGTACAAACCCCGAGCGTCTCAGCTCGCCCTCGCGCAAAGTTTTCGGCTATTCATCGCCTATCGTAGCTTTGCGCAAGAAAATGGATCTGTATGCTAATATCAGGCCTGTGTCCTCCGTGAGTACATATTTCGTTATCGGATGCGAGGAATCATGAGCTATGCTGGCAGGTGGCTCCCACACTAAACGAACAACCAACTGTCGATCTCGTGGTCGTTCGGGAGAACACCGAATGTCTTGTGAGTTTAGCATCATCATGGCAGAGACATTCCTAATCATAGTTGGGGGATCCAGTATATCAAAGAAGAAACACAGACTATCGGGGAGAAAGGTACGGAAACCCGAGCAACGCGCCTTATCACGGAGCGTGCTTCACGCCGAATCGGGGAAATGGCCTTCAAGATTGCACTGTCTCGACCCCGCAAGGTCCGTGCAGTCTAACGATTGAACCGTTGAACTGAATGATCTTGCCTCAGCATGTCACTATCATCCACAAATCTAATGTGCTTTCCGTCACAGATGGCCTTTTCCGCGAAACCGTCCGTGGTGTTCCCACACTACCTGGTATGAACGGGAAATACGATAGTGTCACAGTCGCGGAACAGCTCGTTGACAGTGCCGTATATAAGTTTGTTCCAGCCCCCTCTCGCTTGCTTATCACTGACCATCTGTAGACTATTCCGGGAACCACAGTGAGTACTTTAAAGTTGGCTCTTCCAAGCTTGGTCAAATGACCCCGATCAGCATTTATGATGTGATGGTCGCGCCCAATCTTTATGGCGATATTATTTCGTGAGTCACTTGTCATGGGAGTTTCCTTCGCCTTTATTCCACATTGCAGGGACGCGGCAGCGGCACTTGTTGGTTCTCTGGGCCTCGTGCCTTCGATCAACGCAGGGGATGGCTTCGTTATGGGTGAACCGTGAGTTGTAAACGTGACGGATGATAGGAGGATCTCATCAGACATTCCAGCGTCCACGGATCCGCCCCGGACATCGCCGGTCAAGATATTGCCAATCCGTTAGCTGCTATCCGTTCTGCCGCGCTCATGCTCCGTCAGCTTGGGTATGGAGATGGTGCTGCTCGCATTGAGAACGCAGTGGACGAAGTGGTTAGGGAAGGTAGATACTTGACGCCTGACCTTGGTGGGAAGAGCCGCACAAGCGAAGTTGTGGGCGAGGTAGTCAAAAGGATATAACCAGCAGTATGGTGGAACCTTGAAATAGGGTTATGGTTTAGCACTAGTATACTGTAAATGAAAGCCTCGTGTTCGCTCACAAGACAGTCCTTGGAGTTCCCTTCTTCCGCATTCCCTATCGCAAGCCGGGCTAAGATTGGGCCGAAGCAAGACATCAGGCGACCACTCTCTGGCCGTCGATTTATCTACGCCCTCGTTCGTGGTGTGCAGCTGCTACTAGTAAGCGCCGCTGTCGCCTTCCGAATAAGCCCCCGCGCCAGGTTTGCATGCCAATCACGGCGGCGCTGCGTTCTTTCCACCGAAAGCACGGACACCTCGAGGCTTTCATTTACTTCGCGTGTTGCACGCGTCATCGTGCACGAGTCTAGCAATTGCGTCGTGCACAAAGAATGGGGAAGAATACAAAGAAGGGCAAGCAGAAGGAACCTACCCCGGCCGTTCCTGCCACTGGTGCCCCACCCCTACATCCACCTCCACCCTCACCGCCCCTTCTACCTGCAGTTTCATCGCCGCCTGCTGCGCACCATATCCAGTATCCATCTGCAACCATCGATACGATAGAGGAACAAGAAGAATTCGGAGGCCACTTGGGTAAATCTCTTCCACTATCACGCGAAATTCTGCGGTTGTCCCGAAGCTGATAACCGGTATCATTTCCCTTCAGATGGCCCTGTAGAAGGTGCAGAGGAGGAGTCATGGCAAGATGTCGGTCTCCCATCCGATGGCTGGGTGGCCAATGTACCCAGAAATAGTAATGCAGACTTGGGTGACGACGGTTGGGAAACAGGTATCACCCAACCATCTATGCCTCCATCACCCCCTCAGCCCTCACGAAAGAAGTTTGGTGGAGGAAGAGATCACACAAAGTCATACTATCCTCAACAGCAGCTCCAACTTCCGTCATCAAACCACCAGATCCCGACGGGATTCGATGCCAACGCAGGGGCTCACAAGAGATCAGCAACCAGCCAGGGTTACGCAAAACCCAAACAACCGCAAGACACCTGGACCCCTGCAAATGATGGATGGGCAGAAGACGATGGGTGGAGTGACCAAGGTGACCCGGACGACGGATGGGAGGCAAATGATGAGTGGAATGATGCCAATAGTGGTTGGGGTCAACAATCTCATTCCGCAGCGTGGACCCACGCTGTATCTGCGCATTCCGCTCATTCCCAAGCAACGTCGCATCCACCGACCAGCGGATGGCAAAACTGGGGCGAGGAGGCGCGGAGACTACCCAAGGTAACTTTTGATCCCGCCATTCCACCCTCCCCGAGCTCCTCCGGGAACAAGCCAGTTCTATCCCGGCTGCAGCAGTCGCATATTTTGAATACGTTGCTTAATAATCCGCAACAGAATCAACAGCCCTATCCTATACCTCCGAATGCCGGAGCATCGTACCCCCCCGCGGTTGCGAACGACTGGCAGCAGCATCAATCCTCTCGCCATGGGAACAGACACCAGCCACAACAGCAGGGAGATCATCAATCCTATGAACAACATGATGGACATGAAAGCAAGCAGAATAAAAAGAGCAAACCGCAACGGCAATACCAAAAGGCACAGCAACAGCAACAGAAGAAGGGCGGTAGGCGACGACAGGAAGAGGTGCATGATGTATGGGGACTTGGTGACGGATGGAGTGATTTGCAAGAAGAAGAGGAGCAACGGGACATGACACAAGATGCCTGGGGTCGCAGAGTTCATTTCTCCCCCGGTGGGTTACGCGCGTCTATGCTTCCTTCTTCCGCCCCTTCTGTTGCCCCCTCGACTGTTGTCGAAAACTTCACTGTCAATGCTCTGCCGCAGAACAAGCTTGGACTCTCAACAATCCCAATGTCAAAGACGCTTTCGTACGCATATTCGGGTACCACACCATCCACTGAGAGCGAACCAGGTCGCGCGGCGATGCAGCGGATAACGGATATCCAATTCGTCGAGTCACGAGGCGAAGCGCTGAAGAGCGTGCAACGGGCTTTCTACGGCAAGCAACGCAAGGCTGCGGATCGCTTCCATTGGTTGTTCTCCCCGGAAAAAGACGAACGAGTCTCGTCCCTTTTAAATTGGATAAATTCTATGTCATTCGGGATTGCATCCTTCGGTGTGAGCCCCTTATTGCCCCTGTACACCCTCAGTCTCTAATGTGTCCTCAGTTACAGAAATTCCTCCAGACACGAGAACGAGGCGCTTTCTTTGTCAATGCTGCTTATCGGCCCGTTCATTCTCCCAGCGAGCCAGTCTTCGACTGGGTTACCTGGAACCAAATTCAAATGACCTTGGATCGGATTTTGCAAGAGTCCGTCGGTTATTATAACCCAGCTATGCATATCATTGTCTTTGTCCTCCTCCCTTCACCCTCCGGAAACAGTGTCGCTATTTGGAGGCGGAAGCTACCTATTCCTAGTAACATCCGTCTAGCCTACCAAGCCCAAATTACCCAGGCAATGGCCTCTTTGCGCAAGGAATACCCAGTGTTCGTGGACGAGTGCGTGCACAAGCAAGGATATCTATGGATTGTATCTGATGACCTAGCTAGATTACCGGCCCCACCCAAACCAATACTTCCCCTACCTCCCAAGAAAAAACGAAAGTGGTACAAACTTTGGCTATCTTCATGAATGCTATGTACCTTTACGCTGGGCTGATCATGTATTGAGGAGGTTTACGTATATGCTCTGTGTATGACTAGTGAAGTTGTACTTGTAGGACGGGTTGCACCCATTTGCTTTATCTTCCTCGATTGTCTCGGTATCGTGTTTCTGAGCAACTACAATTTTACAGATACAGGATCAATAGAATGTATGTACAGTACTACAGCGATGTTCACTTCCACTGAATGCAAAGTCCTTGGCAGCCCACAAATGCTAGCTGCGGCAAAGTACATGGACCCGATGTCGGGCAGATATCAAGACTGTCCCTGAGTGAGATCTGTTCGAAGGGCTTGGCGGAATAACTTACCTTGTGCGGGGTGGGTGAGATCTGCAGCTTGAGAGCCAAAGTACGCAACCTCTCAATGCCATGATTATGTATGGCAGACGAAGGGACACCCTGGTGGAGCTCCACTTCGTACATGAATGCTGCAACATCAGCTAGCGATAAGCCAAGCCGAGGAAATAGATCAAGACGATGTCTGAACGATGTGAATATAAGTAGCGGATATAGGTTGCGCACTGGAATGCACTGGAGGGCGGGGCTTGCCTCGTTAGCTTGCCCTCATCCAAGAGAGCGTGCAACTCTGCGCGCGTGGCAGACTGGAATGAATTCAGCTGAGCTTGGGTCTGTGATATGTCACGGCGCAAGAGAGATATTTCGCCCTTGGACTTCTCCAAGAGGGATGTTACACGTGCCAACTCCTCCCGCCGGAGGGCGAAGTCGTGTGCAGACTTGGAGACGAGGTTCTGAAGATCGGCATTGGCAGCGACGAGATGATCGACCTGCTGCGTGAGGCGGGAGATGCGCCTGTGGGTGAGAGTATAGGGGAGGGCAGCGACGGGGATAAGGAGGGCAGTGAGAAGGACGACGGTGGTGATAGCTGGGCGTCTGAGGAGAACGTTGTCCCTCGACGGTGTCTCCATCGATGCAGACATTGACCGAGCTCACGGCGAGCAGGGCTGTGACTCTCTGGTATGCTTAGGTAATGCTCAACGTGTGCACACGCTGTAGAACTGGGAGCAGGTCGACAGTGACAGCGACGACAACAGCGACGACGACGAGCTGATTAGATACTCGGGTCAACGACCGTCTGCGCGGGCGATGCACAATCTCCTCGGCTGATCGATCCGTCCATTGTCCAAACGTCACCTTTCTGACTTGACAGCAATCAAGC
Source organism: Lanmaoa pseudosensibilis (assembly GCA_038092875.1). Taxonomy (NCBI): domain Eukaryota; kingdom Fungi; phylum Basidiomycota; class Agaricomycetes; order Boletales; family Boletaceae; genus Lanmaoa; species Lanmaoa pseudosensibilis. The sequence goes on along the minus strand of JBBPRF010000001.1, from coordinate 283,306 downwards.
CCGAATATGGCCTCTCCCTCGCCGCCTCCGGCAGTCTCAGAACTCGCCTTCACTGGCGCTGAATCAAGCGACACTCCACAGCGCACGGATCCCAATGATACAGAGAAAGAAACCCTAGAGTCTCACGAAGTCATCGAACTTCAGGCATTCAGCGAACGCAAAGCATGGATAGAGGAAAAAATCAAAGTAAGTCTCCGCTGCAGCTCCTCCCCACCTCTCTCTTCTCACTCCATCCCCCAGTTTCTCGAGCGGTTACCTCCCATCCAAGTCTTCGTCGGTATTGACGCCGTCCGCACTTCCGCCGATTCCGTGCCTGGTCTACCATCTCGCGAACAGCTCCAAGACTGGTTGGCGGAGCATGACAGGATTGAGAAAGAAACCGAGATCTTTGACTCCGGTGAGCTCAAGAAGCTCAGAAAGTTCACAAAGGGTATGTACCTGGCCTTTTCTCTCTTCCCACTTACCCACATATTACAGCTGCCACCCAACGCCATCTGTCTCCGGAGGACACCGATCTTATCGAGCTTACTCTCACAACTATTTACGAACTCGACAAACTTCTTCACCTCCTCCGAGATCGCTCAGAAAACCTCGACCTTCTTGGTGTCCGACTCAGTTGGGAAGAGCACCGCACTGCTGCTTGGGCGGATCTAAAGAAGCTTTCGGCTGACGTCGAAGCATTCCTTACGACCCGTGCTCGGTGGTCGCCGTCTATCTACGAAGTAATGGCGAAGCACGAAGAGAGGCCCTCTACACGCAGAGGATCTATCGCTTCCATGGCTTCTGACACTTCCGCAACTTCCAACGTCGGGTTTTCTCGAACTGCACGCTTCAAGCTCGCAGAATTGCTGTCTCGCGACGCAGCCCAATTCGCTGGAAAAACAACGTCCCTGCGACACGGGAGAATTGCTGCCGCGGGAAAGGCTCTGGACAGATTGATAGACAACAGTCGAAAGCCTGTTCCAGAGGAACTACTAGATGAGCAGGATAGGCTCGAAGAGAAGGGCATCCATGAGATGGAGGACGTTGGCAGGTTTGTCATGGACGTTGTAATGCAGTGGCGAAAGTGAGCGGCCTCCATTCCTTAACGAGTTTCCGTATAATTTTCTCTCGGTAGGGCGGATGAACTGTACGTCGAGACCATGAAAGATCAGAATGCGGCGCAGAATCTCCTGGAAGAAATCGAGACAGCTAAACTTTATCACCCCACTCCTCGGCAGAGCTCAAGCTTTGCCTCTCGAGTCGATACTCTTGTCAGACGTCTCACGCTACGTGGAGACCCGATGTCTAGCACAGGCATTTTTCCTCGACCAACTCATTTGTTATTCCCGGATCAACTGTCGTTTAACAACACCCTTGTTCAGAGCCTATCCACAGAATTCGCAACTGCCGCGGACTTGGTCACTAAAGTGGATACCCTCGCCAAAGAGTACCGTTCCAATTACGAGGCCGTCAAGGAAGTTGATCTCTTCTCCCAATCTGCGAACGAGCTGTTGTCAAAGTTCAACTCCATCATCGACCACCTTTCGCATGGCATCTCCACCTATGAAGGAGATGGATCACCACCAGACTTGTCATCCGAAACTTGCCTACAACCCACCATGCATGCTACATTTCTCGCTTTACTCCCAGCTTTGTTAGAACAAGCAAAACAAGCCAATTCTGCTGCCGATAAGCTTGTCTGTTCCTATCAGCTAGCCCTCCTTAACTTGGACCGACCCGGGATCGACCTTTCCTTCAAGCAACATGCTACTAACGTATTGGATACCTTGGTAGTTGCACGCGACAGATTGCGTGTCCTTGTCAATGACATTAACACACGTGTGGGACACCTCAGAGTCGTCAGGAAGGTATGGTCAATCATGGATGAATCTCTGAAAGGGTTGCAGACCATTCAGAGTGAGGTGGGAGAAACGATGGACAGGGAAAAATGGAAGCCACCGGACAAGACTGGCACGGACCCTATGACCCCCGAGACGCCTCGGTCTCGTAACCTGGACCCCATCGTTTCCTCGTCGGACGTGCTTAAACGCCTTGACATTGTACGCGAGACTCTTTCGCATGATATCGCAGTACCCCTAGCTTCCCTATCAGGCTCGCTTGAGGCATCTTTAGACTCTTTCCTCGCTCAGACATACGGCGGACTCGTGAATCGACTAGAGAATGTCAACCGGATGGTACAGCTCTTGGATGCGGTCAGATCTCAATCTACGGCTATGGCTTCACTTCGAGAGGAAGTAAACGAACTGCAAGTACGGATTGAAGACCTCATGATCCGATACAATGCCACTACTGAAGAGGCATTATCGGGGGACTTACCCTCTGATCGCATTTCGGAGACATACTCGGAGCTACAGTTGGACACCGATTCCCTCTGTGACGCTGTCAAAAGATTTTCCAACAGTGTTGCCCATCGCGTACCCCTTGTCGCTCCAAATCCTCGCGAACAAGCCTCTACCACCTTTATCCGCAAAAAGTTCTCTTCCGCTGACTCTCAACTCGGTGCTTCTGCGTTACCCATTGCCGTCGAACTTCCTTTTTCGCTCACGGGCCTGGACGACAGTGTTCGCGCGGACTCCAACTTTCTCGTCATGAGGCTTAACGGAGAGACGGAAAGTTTACATCGGAAAGCTGACCATCTCCAACTCGCTCGTATGGCCAGGGATGTTGATACTGCAATATCCTCGACCACTCGTGACTTGCGTGAAGTCACTCAAGATCTCGAGTCCTTGTGGATCTCTGTCACCTCGATACCGCAGACCGATTCGAAACTTCGAGACTTGCAAGAACTGTCTCAAGCTGTTGAAAGCCATTGTGCCCAACATCGCTCTCGTCTTTCTCGTTCGTTGTCTCTGATCAGAGAATCCATCCGCCACATGGAGTCCATACCAGCTTCCCACGACCTACACTTCCACGACACGCTCCTCTCATCGCGCCGACGAGGTGTGGATGACTTGGAGATCAAGGTTAACTCATGGGGTGACAGGGCGGCCGTGGTTAGGGGCAAAATATCGGAAGGTCTTCTCCTCGAATCTCAAAGACTTGAAGCTCTGCGTATCCAGTGCGAACGAGAAGCAGAGGAGAAAAGACAACAAGAAGAACGCAAGCGCTTAGACAACGCATCCCTTAGGGAGGCGGAGCGGCTCGCGGCCGAGCAGAAGCGATGTGACAAGCTTGCTCTTGAGGTGACCGAAACGCTGGCTCGGGAGCCGGCTGTGCATAACGAGATTCAGGAGCAGGTAAATAGGGAACTTCAAGAGGGACCTCTCAAAGCACAAAAGTGGCGGAAGGAAGAGCAGCAAATGGCCTCTATTACCTTACAGGAAGCTGAAGAATATGGACGAGGCGAGGCCAAAGCAAAAGTCACGGCAGAGGGAAAGAGTTTAAGGGCCACAGAGTGTAAACAGATAGAAGTGGTTGAGCCTTGGGCAGACACAGTCAACAAATGGGCCCCCGAACTTGCCCAAGGGAAGGACATGACTGTGTTTACTATATCAAGTACATCTGGAGGTCTGGAAGAAGGTTTGTGTTATTTCGGTTGCTATCATTGCAATAATGACTCTTACCTCTAGATGTGTTCGGCCAACGGGTAGCTCCTTCACCTTCACCTACCAAAAGTCAAGGGAAAGATGAGTTGCTCGACAAGATCGTTGCTCTCAGGAAGGGTCTAAGGTCGATCAACATCAATGAGGTCGCCAGGCCCATGGCAACGTCAGTATTCGTCGCGCGATTACCGACCTTGGAGGAGTACGGAAAGATGAACGCTTCTTTTTCTATCATCCTCTCTGCGTTCGCGGCTTTGCCTTCTTCAGCTCTCCTACCGACTACTGATTTAGAACTCCGGTCACTGAAGAGCGAGTTAGACGCTTCCCAGGGGCTTATGCAACGCATTCGCCGATTAGCAGATCTTGCGGATATAGCTCATAAATGCGACATGGCCCTGAGCGATCTTTTGGAACACATTGACAGCTATCCAGCAGCTCCTGCAGGACCATTGTCGAGCACACACGTCTCAACGCCTCGCTTACCCCCGGAGGAGCAGCTAAGTGCTCGAATTGGCTTCACCAGGCGGATGTTTGCGCATGTAACAACGTACTTACAGCCGATTAACGACGATCCTCGCGCTGTCACTGAGCATCAACGTGTCCAGCAAACCTGGCTGGAACTGGAGGATATGGCCAACGACAGAATCGGGGGAAAGAGATCACGATCATCCAGTGTAGTCAGCTCAGGTCGAAATAGCCGTGCATCTGTTTCAGCTGTCAGCTCTTGTTCGGGAGGATCGAGTCGTCCGAACAACCCCAGGCCTCCTCACGGCAGAAAAGCTAGCAGATACTCGAACCTCTCGGTGGGTGGGTCAATCGGAGGCAAGTTCCTGACCCCAAACCATCCGTCCTCCCGACGTGTGTTATCCAGCTCCTCAAACGGTCACCACCGTTCGTCAAGTAGGCTATCCATGGCATCAATGGATACCACCCGTTCGATTTCTGGACCCATCGCATCACCATCACCGGCCTTCTCTTCTTCCGTGTACGGCTCTACTTTCGCTTCTCGGCAGCGCACGGCTAGTATGTCGTCCAGTGTCTCTAGCCCAGCCCCGACTTCGTCCCTGACGCCACGGCCGCGGGCACAAACCGGGTCCCGAGCATCTCCCACTCCATCGGAAATGTCATCGAATTCGCGAACGAATCCAACTCGGTCTACCTCGTCCATGTCAACTTGGGCTCGCGCGCCGCGACAGTCGTTCCCCGTGGCGAACAGGGTTCAGACCCCTCCCCGTCGGACCCAGCCAGCCCCTAAAAAAGCGTATGTTGCTAACCCGAAAAATAAGCTCGACGTTGCCGTAGGAGACGTTGTTAACAAACTTCCTGTGAATATCAATGTCGAAGTCGTTGCTGATACCTGGAAGGATCAGAGTGGCAAATACTGGATTGGCGATCAAGAGCCTAAATTATGCTTCTGTCGAATCCTTCGATCGCAAACCGTAATGGTTCGTGTTGGGGGCGGATGGCAGGAATTGTCCAAGTACGTAATACACTCACGATGAATGGTTACCTCGAACGTGCGTTGACGCTTTTCTAGGTTCATCAAGGACCATTTTGCAGACCAGTTCCGCATAATGCCTCCTGAATCACCACCATACTTCGGCTCACCTCGATTCGGATCCAGAGAGGAAAAGTGGATTAGTTCTACGACCTTGTTTGAAGCCCCAGAAGCTATTACCTCTCCCCCGCACCCACGTACCCCAGAACCTTCGGGTTCTTTCATTCCCTCTTTCACCCTTTCTACACCCGACGCTCGTAGCCCACACACTGTGAAGTCTTCCTCATCATCAGGGTCACCATTGGCCCCTTTGCAATTCATGCGGCGTGCAAACCCAGATGGACCACCGATTCGTCCGATCACACCTTCAAAACCACCTACCCATCGCCCTCGGGCAAGTATACCCAGTACACCAGCTCGACATACATGGAGACCCTGATAATTGATTATCTGCATTTTCATCACACCTTCTCGGGACTTATGCGGTTACATCGACGCCTACTACTAATTATTACATTCATGTTGAATTCGTGGGACAGGGACGCTCGCTGGCGATACCGTTGCTTACTGCTACGCATCTTCGTACTGTGTACTTGTGTCTTTTACATAAATTTATTATTGACTCGTCCATACCAAGTGGTGTGAGAGAGCCAATGAGATTTCCAGTTTTTCGCAGGGAAGGAAATGTGCTGATTTCTATTTTGGGTAACCCCTAAAAGCATCCACGTGAATCCAAGCATATCACTTCAACCTCGACGGGCTGCATCCAAATTGTACCAAACAAGATACTTACACCTTCCCCGAGTCATTGTACCGTCCAATGGATTCCGACCTAAAATGTAACCGTCTCAACTGTAGGAAAACATTGGTCGACAAAGCGGTAGTGGTACGTAAGGAGCATTGATCCTTTCTGACACTCCCTGTCGTCCTGTTCATTCACAAATGTATGAATTACGCAGACGACATGTAAGTCACCGATAATTCTAACAGAGAGCCAAAATCAAGCAGCACCATGAGGATAGGCTCGCATATATTCTGTCGTAAGTTGGTTGACATAACTTCGATAGCATTTCAGAATGATCTACCTGCTCCCAAACAGTGGAATGTGCCAACGAGTTGTTTAATGTGTCTCGCCTCTGTCCAGGTGAAGTTTCATCGTGGATTCTCGACGATTGTCTAATCTACATAGCTTGCGAGACATCGCTTACCGAGCCGTGAGTGGACATACTCCATCTCATGGATCTTGTCTTCAAAACATCACTACTAGGGATGATGTGGTGGTAATAAGCTGAATTCACCGTCATGGCTGTACTGACGAGAAAGAAGGTTTGTTGTTTGCACCCGACAAACGATTACAAAACGGTGCGTGGACGCGCTCCGATATGTACTCTCTTTAATCCCTCTGCAAGTCCGTTCTCTCGGGGTTGAGCCCTTCTATCATCATGGAGATTTGCAGTCGGTCAGTGTCGTTCTGATGTTGTGTTCTTCTAAAGTTCACTGTCATAAAGCGCACTGTCATTTTGGCAGTATCAGATACATCAAGAAAAGTGCGTCACTCTGGTCGTTTGCCGTGTACACTGCATGTGTTGTTTCCATGCAGCTCATTCCAGCATGCCGTTACCCGGAACCTCAACGATAAAAATGCTCAGCTACAGAAACAACTGGAAAACGTCATAAGGGAAGGTACGTTCCGTCTCGTCGTCGCGGGGCTGCTTCACGATTATGATAATCCTAGCCAACGGGGAGATTAATCTTCTTGGAAGCAAAGTTGCAGGTAAAAGATAGTACGATCCAGATGTCATGACGTCTTTCTTGTTTTGGAAACAGAGTTGGAGAGAGACCTCGAATTGGAGCGCCGGAGGGTCCACGAGTTACAGGATACGTCAAGAGAGCGAGAGAAGGAGTATCAAAAGCTCAAGGTAGAATGCATCAAACTTGGATTAACTTCAACTTGACAAAAACAATCTAGGCTCAACTTGACAGAGTAAAGAGAAGGGCTCTTCTTGGCCCCGATGCTTCCTGCACAATCCAACCTCCCGTATATGGCTTTGGTAATTCTCACCGTTCTCTTGACCAGCCGAGACAACCGGTTGGAGAGGTTGACATCGGAGCTGTAGTGGGTGGTATGGAGGTTATCGGGGTAAATCCAGGCTGACTTAATTATGTCTGAACATCCATATCTGACAATGCGCTAGATACAACGAACACCTCTCGTCAATCGCGTTACGAAAGGGAGCATTGGGGTGCAACAAGGGCGCACCGGACTACAAGTAATACCACACTCTAATACACCCAATCGAGCTGCCTCCACACACCGTCATCCACTGAACACAGGCAATCGCTCCTTCATGGCTAACTCTATTTCTGATCGATCGGATAGTGCCCATGAAGTGGAAAATCTGCTTCTTCCGAAGACTGTCAGAGGGGGGCACTCTGGAGTACCACCTGGTTCGAGTGGATGGGGAACGGGATCAGCGAGGTCTCACGCAGTCCAGCAACGGCGTTCGTGAGATATACTCCACGCCCCATGCTCTTTTAATTCTTTCATTGCAGCATTCAACCTCTCAACAAAAAAGGGATTCAGACCTGCAAGATGAACCCACCTTGCCTCGCAAAGCAATGAGTCACTCGCGCACATCAAGACCTAGGATTCCGTACCCATTAAGTTAGACTAGTGAACCAAGTAGAGGACAAAGCTACATGTATTGGTGTGTGAGCGTCAGGAATTCGCATTTTAGTAGTGTAAGGTAGTGCGCGATGAATGTCAGCGTCGATGATAGCGCAAGCAGAAAAAGAAAAAAGGTAAGATTAAAGTAATATCACTCATATCGGATGGTTCCATTCTTCTCGTCCTCGAGGTATTGTCCAATGGCCAGGATATCCTGGCCGGCGCGGCGTAGGTAAATAGCAAGCACATTCCTGTCCGCCTTTGGCAGAAGAGCTGCGAGTTTATCGACTTGTCGATTGAACTCCGCTCCTGGAATTACACTATTATGTTGCTGCGCACTCCCACGACCGTCGAAAAGAGAGGGTCTGCGTGCCATCGTGCTGGAGCGTTGAGGGCTTGCTCCGTTCATAGAATTCTGGGAAGTGACAACAATAGTCTGCGACCTTTGCATGCGATTGGGAGGTGCGCGGGGACCGCCGGGGACAGATGGTGCGACGGGTTGTAAATTTACTGGGCGTGGGCTAGGTTGCTCGTTCCCGTTCCTGGGGGGGCTTTTGGACAGCGGCTTCGCAGGAGATGGAGGAGTTAATGGCTTCTCCTTCTTGATGCTAGCCCTACGTCCGAGCGAAGCGAAGAAGTTGCCAGGCGACTTTGCAGCCGAGGAGGGAGCAACTGAACGACCGGACGAGGTCGATGATGTTGCAATCATTGTAGACGCTCGGGAGGGACCATTGCGGGGAGCTGCGGCTAACGCAGGATAAGGAAGAGGAGGAGGAGCATTGGGTGGGCTGGCATCTCCGGCGATACGCGGGGCGAGATCAGTCGCAGAGTAGGCATCAGCTCTTCTTGGAAATGTGACACCTGAATCAGTGGAAGATTGAGAGATATGACGTGGTGCAATGGATGGAGAAGAAGTAGATGGAGCACGGGGTCCTTTTGAGGGATTCACAGTAGAACGTTTCGCTGACGAGTGGGGGTGGAGAGCTATGAGATGAACAATATCAGCCAGATGTCATGAAGTGGCAATGATCTAACCTACCTCTGTATCTTGTCTCGGCAATCCAATCTCCCAGACCACAGTCACAGTTATACAGTTCGTTGATTTTGTAAGCATAACCTATTGATCGTTCCAGGGAAGTCCGTTTCACCGCCACATCTGCAAAATACATCGCAGGCGGGTGTGTCGACTTCGTCCTCCGCAGTGGCGGTTTCGGTTGTGACACAGAATGAGCAACCGAAGGCGAAGGTGCCCCAGAGGAGCGCTTGCTCCCGACGGACGGACGATTGAGCGACATCAGGGATGGCGTGCGTGGTAGAGACGAGAAACGCTTGATGTTGAGCGCATTCTTCAGCGACTTCGTATCCAAGTAAGGGAGATCGTTCTTCGCTGGAACGGGAGGTACTGTCTCTTCTAAGCGAGTCAGTGTTTTGTCAGGATCCACCCAATCCTGTGCCGCGCTTTCGTCAGAACGAGGCGAAGATGGGAGCGGGTCGACATGGGGTCGTTCTGGACTAAGACTACGCCTGAGGCTTAGCTGGAGGTTGTCAGCGCGACGGATCTCTAGACCTTTTCCACCGTTCCGTCCTTCATGTCCACGGGGGGGTTCAACAACGGTTGGTGGTGGTACATCGCAGGAGCTTATGATCCCCATATCATCGATTGCGAGACCTATAGAAGCTACCAGATCGTCCATTGAGTCAAGACGGGGTAATGAGGCAGCGATCTCCTCGTGCGGGGAAGTTGAGGCCTCAGAATCCGACGTGCATAGTCTTGACGGAGGAAATGCGCCTTCCCGGACATGATGAGGCTTGGGATCAGAACCAAAGCTTTCATACGAGCTGGCCCAAAATTTCTCTCAGGTGCGGCTCGACGGCAAGGAGAAACTGCGTACCTCGGAGGACTATCTGTGGGAGGAGCAACCGCGGGAGGAACCGTTGTAGTCACCTTCTGCGGACTTGTAGATATGGCTTCTTTCTTGGTTGATGGTGACGAATATTTAGCTCTGAGAGCAGCAGTGACATGTGATGGTAGTTGTAACACCTGCTTCATGGCTTCTAGGTCATCCTTCCTTCGAATAGGCGAATGCCTGGGAGGTCGTGGTGGGGGAGGTGCATTAGGGTCAATGTTAAAGATAACTTGGGGTGGTGGTGGAAGTGGTCCCGCAGTAGCATGAAGACCAGGCTGGTAGTGCAAGTATGGAGAAGATGTCGAAGCAGGCGAAGTCAACGCAGTTGATGGAGTCAGAGGACTAGAGAGATTGGTTCTGGGAGACATAAGGTCTTGTGCGCTAGAGTGTGGACTTGAATATGCTGGACTAGGTGACGGGGATTGAGGAAAGAGATTGATGACAACGGGACCAGCAACGCGATCACTTATATGCTTTGACTCGCCTATGTCCGGTGTTCGTACAGGAGTAGAGAATTCTCTAAGCTCTTTGACGGGGCTGACACCAGGTGTAAGGGCATCTCTTCTCTGACGTCCACTGGTTGAACAGCCCGAGTCAGATATCTCGGAAAGCCCGGGAGATGGTGACCTCGACTGCGGTATCTGAAATAAAGGTGGCCTGAGTGAATCAGTGGCAGGCGGGGTGTTTGATGGTCGCTGTAGAACCGATGCAGAGCCAGGGAAGCTGGTCGTACCAACAATGGCGACCTCACGGGAGGACTTACGGGGTACGTGTCCGATACCTTTGGGGAAGGCTCCAAATGCATCCGAGGATGATCGTGCGTGGCTGCTGTTGCTGGAAAGAGGATGACTAACAGTAATGGAAGGTTGCGGCTTGGGCACAGGAGCAATCCTGGGTGATGTCAAAGCTGAGTAACTCTGAGGAGACGCGTCTGGCGGTGCAACCAATGCCAGACCTCCCAAGTGGGCCTCAAGGCGGGAGGGCAAATTATTGGGTGGACCGCCACCGGAGTCGGAAGGCCGAATTCCATGTTCAGTGCTTTTCTCTGATCGATCCTGGACGGATGGCCTGGGTGCGTCCATCTCCATGATAGCGAGACGCCTTCTGTCAGTGCCTCCCTGTGAAGGGATGTTGGTCCGGCGAAGAGCACCGGTGGATGAGGAACTTGCTGCGGGAGGCGAAGCAGCGCGTGGTTGGGAAGGTCCAAGAGGGCGCGAGGATGTGCGCGTGGCATTGTTGGAGCCGGGGCGATCTTTCGAGGGAGGGGATGACGTGGTCGCGAATGGACTTGACAGCTCCTGTCCGGACCAGTCACCATCAACTTCAGACTGGTAGTAGGACAAGATGGCATCGGTGTCTTGTTGTGCTGGGTTGGGACGGTCACCAGGTCTGTCTAGCGTAGAGGGAACTTACACACACCGAGACTGATGGCTGGACTCGTTCCGCCTGCGCGCATCGTGCTGAGGAGTGAGGAAGAGTGGTGATCTATAGTACAGCGAGACACGGAGACATCACATTCGCAACTCCGAGAAAAGGCACTGCTCAACAACGTCAACGTTGGGCACCATGCTCAACACGACAAATATTCTACGCAGGCGTCAATCACAGCCAACGGCACCGCCTCGGTACCGCCCTGGCCCCATTTCCACTTCTCCTCCACGAGTGCAACGCCTGTACCGTCATCTCTAAACCGAAACTGCCCCACTCATCACTACGAAATGACTCGGGCCCCAAGGTCCTGTGACTAGTACTGGTCAGCGCCTGTGAAGGTGCCATTTCATGGATCGACTGACATCACTGATCTCCCAACCAAGTTCTTTCCCCGCCCAAAATGGCCGAATGCTTTCGTCACCGAAAGACCAGGTATCTTCGACCCGGTAACACCTCACCTTTGCTAGCACGATTTTTCGAGCGTTGGCGCCAGCACTGCGCCTATAGAAAGCCCGTCCATAATCACTCACGAAATTCTGGAGCTTGTCCAGTGCGTCGAACGACTCTAGCATGTGTGCGACAAAGGGCAATAGGATCGGTGAGGTGTACACCCCTGCGGCACAGGGATGGACGGGTGATGCCACAGACTTGGATTGTGCTGGGTGAGGTGCTGAATCTGATCCCAAGAAAAACCTCGGATGCCCTGAAATTTAGGGGAAATTTCACACTTTTGAACGCGACCGGATGAAAAACAATCCCACCCTCAAGTATGACCTCGCGCAATGCTTCACGGTCACTCGGATACTTGGCAACGGGTTTGCAGTAATTCCAAGACTGGCCCGCCCAATCATCGACTGTCATGGCGAGGTGATGTGCCGTGATCGTGCACGCTACCGTACTGCCAAGCGACTTGACAGCTTCGACCGCTGCCCGAGTTGTTGCGTGCTCGAGTACGATGCGTAACTTGGGAAAGGTCTGGTGGAGCTTTTTCAGATGTGGAAGGAACCTTTCCTCTGCATTCAGTACACAGGTGTTCTGTGATCCATTTAACGTTGTAGGTAACGATTTACCATCTGCTTACTGAGGTAGCATCCGACGGAATTTCACCGTGCAGATTTAGGACGAGATCACACTTCTCCATCTCCTCAAAGACAGGGTAGTAGACTTCGTATGATTCGATCCCACCATCCGAATTGGTGGTGACACCTCTGGGGTATGACTTGACGCCAACGATGCCTGCCTGCTTTGCCTTTCTGACTTCTTCAGGGGTGAGGTCTGGCGAGAGATAGAGGGTCATCAGATAGTCAACGCTATTGTCGATCGCTTGTAGTTGCTTTTTGTACTCTACTGCGAGGTCTGTCTTAGTGATCGGAGGTGTAAGGTTGGGCTAAATCTCGGCTGAGGTGGGATAGCAGTGGTCTCGACGACGTCGCTCACCATCACATAGGCCAAGTCAAATCCGCCTTTGCGAACATGTGGTGTGACCAGCTTTGAGAGCTCTCCCTGTCGCAGATGGACATGAAAATCTGCGGGGGACTCTACGATCAACTTATCAGTGGACATGGTGGCTCAATGTTAAAGCACGATCACGTGATCCAGAGCAGGACGCGTTTGGTTTTCAACTTGTCTGACTTGGTGACGACACGCTCACAATTCTTTGTATCCCGGGGATCCAGCTATCGTTCATGGTTGCAGCTGGCTCAATCACCGTCGCAGGTAGGCATGGTCCTTTGTAGCTTATCACGCACTGTCTTCTGACTCCACCAACAAGTCCGCGTAAGACCTCCAACCTCCTGGGAGGCAGCCCGCCTACCAGAACCATGTTATGACACGACTGTCCGCGGAGACGGAACTCTCGCGACACCCGGTAAATCAATAGCAACTTCAGCACCCCTCCGCGACATCGTCCAAATAGTGGACGATCGCATTCTCACTTTCGATCCTGATGAGAAGGACAAGGCACGTGCGTTCGTTGAACGGGGTTTTGTGCCCCCCGGAACGAAGCGGTACAAGGACAAGAGGTTCATGTTCGATAGGGTTTTCGATGGGGAGGCACGACAGGGGGAGGTGTATGCGGCTACCGCAAAGCCGTTGCTTAATGGGCTGCTAGACGGCTACAACGCTACCGTATTTGCGTACGGCGTACGCTATTCAAATACGTTATAATGCTGTACTATCCCTAATCGCTTTACAGGCAACAGGTTGCGGAAAGACCCACACCATTAGCGGGACAGAGGCAGATCCAGGCATAATCTACCTCACTATGGCCGATCTCTTCCAACGCATAGAGGATCGCAGAGATGAGTGGAACACCGAGGTGGTTGTCACCTTCCTTGAGATCTATAACGAAGAAATTCGCGATCTTCTCACCGAAGCCGGTACTCCTGCCCCACGAGGCGGTCTCCAGATCCGAGAAGACAAATTTGTCAAAGTCGTCGGCCTTGTCGAGCTACGCCCTACCAGCGCGGAAGAGGTCAAACAGATCGTCCTTCAAGGCAACTCGCGCCGAACGCAATCAGCTACGCACGCGAACGAAACTTCATCTCGTTCGCACGCCGTTCTCCAAGTACATGTCACTCAATCACCGCGGACTGCCTCATTGACTGAGCAGCGGACAGTGGGCACACTCTCCATCATCGACTTGGCTGGAAGTGAGCGGGCCGCCGCTACATCTAATATGGGTCAGCGGATGGTCGAAGGTGCCAATATTAACAAATCTCTACTTGCACTGGGTAACTGTATCAACGCACTCTGCGAGAGTGGCGGTGCCATTCGTCATGTCCCGTACCGCAATAGCAAGCTTACCCGTCTGCTTAAATTCTCCTTGGGCGGAAATTGCAAGACTGTCATGGTCGTCTGCGTAGCGCCTACCTCTCAACACTTTGACGATACCCACAACACTCTTCTATACGCCGAGCGTGCCACAAAGATCAAGACGAAGGTGGTCACCCGCAATGTTGTCAATGTTGATCGACACGTCGGTCGATATGTCGAAGCCATTAATCGCCTCAACATCGAGGTTGCCGAACTCAAAGCCAAACTTGCGGGCAAAATTTGCACCGAAAATGATATCGCCAGACGCAGGAGAGCGGAAGCCAATGCCGAGGTTGAACGCGCGAAGCAAGATATGCAAGCGCGAATGGAGCAGACGCAGGCATCAATTATTGACGGCGCGTCCTGTGCTGGCAAGATATCTGCCGCAGAGGACAAGCTATTTGCCATCCGTGCTCGCGTCGCCCAGATCGACGCGTTGATGGCTGGTTGTTCTTCATTTCCAGCTTCCCCCGATCTCGAAGCCGAACGGACCCTCTTGCAGGCTCTCGCGGGTCCGGAAGAACAGGCAGTTAAGGCAGACTCTGCTTTAAACGCACGCCTAACTCGCTCACAAAATTCGCGCAACATTTTCGAGGCTACTCTTCGTGCCGTCAGTGAGCGTCGCTCTGACAGACTCGAAGAATTTAGCATCGAGCATGTCAAGGCAGATGCGAAATGGCGAAAGGCAGAAATGGACCGGGTCCGGGCAGAAGCTGAAAGGGACGCTCTCAAAGAAACCTTCCGTTCACAGGCAGAGTTGGTTGTGACCCTTCTTGGGATGATTGGACGGTGTACCGTAGTCCTCGGGGAGGCTTCACGTATTTTGAAGACGGCAATGGAGGACGGGAAAGATGGGTTTGAGGGAGCTGTAAAGGCCACTGCAGCATCGTTGAGTGTCACTGCAGGGAAAAACAACGACATGCTTGCTGTTCTAATTGGACAGACCACGGCGATGTACGCTGCTCACAGCGGTGGCATCTCCATCGATGGGATTGCCAACCAATCTACTTTGCAACCGTTCAGTCGCATCGCCTCTGGCTCAGCCTTGAAGCCCGCCACCAAATCCTCAAGACGGTCATCATATAACAACATTGCGTCACCACGAAAAGCGTATAAATCCCCGCGCAAGTCACTGCGTCCTAGTGTCGGCCAGTCGTACCGTCGAGTTTCTGACAAGGAAAAGAAGGTTGTCCAATGGAGGGATGAAGCAGGGAAAGGGGACCTGGATGATGCAGGACAGAAAGAGAATCCACCGATAATCTCCATCATTTCGAGTGACAGCGCAGAGAGCATCGGTCGCAGTCACTCCGTTGCAGGTTCAGAGAGCGAATGGGAAGACGAGCGAACTGATGATAGTCTCAACCTTAGTTTTGTCACCGTTCCTAACGCAGGGTCGTCATCTTTGCCTTCCTCGTCCAGACTGTCCTCGGGTCTGTGGTCCGGTACTTGCAGGCGCCCTAGGCCAAGTCGCCTTGACCCTGGGTTCCTCAAGACAAAAGGCGCGACGTCACTTGGATGTCTACAGGAAGCGGAGGAAAATGGCTCACCAGTCGGGCGAGCGCCGCCACTCTCTGAGAGAAGCATGAACTACTCTGCGAACGACGACCACGCTTCCGCCCTGCATGTCCCCAAGAAAGGCGAGCACAGCGACAACCCCTCTCGTCGCCTTCCCACATCTACCCCACGTCTCGGCACATCTTCCACTAAGGGTGCACGCAGGCGGTCAAATGTTGGTCCAATGCGTAGCGAGAGAATGCGTCGAAGGTCAAGTATGATTCCACAGCCGTCACCAATCGCAGATGAATTCCCCGAGACCGGCGGTCCACGACGCAGTGTGGAAACCATTGGCAGATCACCCGCAAAGCGACCCAGGAGACTTTCGTTGCTGGGAAATGCGTCAAGATCCTTGAGGGTCAAGGGACCAAACGTGTTGTCCAGCGTGGCTACACTAACTGTTCCAGGAGCAGATCCAAATACCAGTATCAGCGCAGATACAAGCATGAGACTTCATTCAAAACCATCATGGCGCTAAATACCACTTTGGCCTACTTGTTCCACTACTACTTATCAAGGGCAGAGCTCTTGCATTGTACGATATGTATCTTTTTGTTGTCATTCGCCCATGATTATCGTTTTTGTTTATGCCCTCATGTCTGTCACTATTTGATGAACGGAGGGAGCGATCTGTTTTCTGTAGCTTCTATATCCCATATGCTACTTAACCGTTGTTATCCTAGATCTATGCACGTTGTTATGTACGGTCTTTGTTAATGCGCAATCATTTCGGATCCGGTGGTGTTCGTGTATATCGAGCATTGAAATGATTCAAAGCGTCACGTGCATGAAGGGTGAATTAAGATGGAGGCCGAAAAGTATACACGATCAAATTATACGTTTTACCTCGAAGAATGACTGGCAAATCTGTCAATAACGCGAGCACTGAAGATTTTGTGGAACTCACCTTTAGATAATATACTTGCCATGCAACAACTGAAAAGAGGACCACAGCCTGCATGACGGACCACCATTTGACACGGTCATTGGTAGACTCGGCAGTGTCACGGTGCCGCCTCTCGCGCACGACAATGTACTCCTGTTCATCCTTGACCGCTAGGAGTCCAATTGCTAGCGAGCGGATTTCGCGCTCGACGGGTGCAACGATGTCCTCTGCCGCCACGGTGACTATAGTTAGCAAGGACAGTGATATAAAGAGCAGACTAACCATCTTCCGAGATATATATGATACCGTGAACATTAAAACTATAGTATGCATTAACAATGCGTCTAGGTGGGCTGTCCACTCTCGGGAGCAGTGCGCATACCTAACTTCCTTGTCCGCCATTGTGCTCATCTGGTTGGAAAAGCAGTACTCGTACCGGCCGTCTTTCTCTGCTGTTATTGAGGTTGAACCTGTGCTGTATCTGACGTGCTTTGTCAAAATGCCTCCTTCCGGGTCTGTGAGCTGCAAAAGAATAGATGAGCAGGGAAGAAGTGGAACACGGGCATATCGTACCCAGAAGTCAATGTCGAGGTGGCCACCTTCTCCAACTTGGTATGTGACAGTCATCTGGGATGGCCAATTAGAAAAAGCAACGCACAGTGAGATAATATGCACCTGGTCATGTTCGTGAAGGTCTTCAAAGAAACACTCCTTCGTCGACGCCGGTATGTGAATCTTGTGCGCAAAAACGAGAACAGGAAAGAGTGTGAGCAGCGAAATACAGAAGAGGGCAAGTTGTGAGGGAAGCTGTCGCCGCGACATTGAGACTGGGGCTCTGGGAGGAATGGTAGGGTAGTAATACTACTGAGTACTTAGCAGGACAACTCCTGGTTATGCGTGGTGCAACATTTCCGTTTTCGGTGAAGTAAGGACCCCGGACACAATTGGATAATAATTTTGGACATCGCAAAAAAGTGATCGTGATAATTCCTCTCTCCTCCTTCGCTAACAGATCTCCATAACTTCTGCTCTTCTCCACCTTCGCCATGGCAGATTTGAACGATCCTCTCGCACCAAAGGTCAGTTCTCAGAACCGTAGCATTACAAATCCATGTCAGCCCAACACCCATCGAGGCAATCGTGCCACTCATTTCACGAGACCAACAATCTAACGCTGATCTGACACGGATTACAGCAGGAAGAAGAGGCCGATGCTCATTTCGAGCCAGTCATTAGGCTCACAGAGCAAGTAGAGACGAAGACTCATGAAGAAGACGAAGACGTCCTCTTCAAAATGTGAGCGGGTTCCGGTTATCATTTTCATCGTTGAATGAATCTTGTTGTTGATATGATAATCTGCGAACTTCAGGCGCGCAAAGCTTTTCAGATTTGACACCCTTGGTAACGAGTGGAAAGAACGAGGCACGGGCGATGCCCGTCTGCTTCAACACAGAGAAACGAAGAAGGTCCGTTTGGTCATGAGACGTGATAAGACCCTCAAAGTCTGCGCCAACCATGCCAGTGAGTATTCTGTCACTTCACGTCCCCAGCTTCGCTAATAACGCGTTTGAGTTACCTCCGACATGCGCCTCCAACCAAATATTGGCTCGGACAGGAGCTGGGTGTGGAAGGTTGCTGCTGACTACGCAGAATCCCCACCTACATCTGAGACCCTCGCAATTCGTTTTGCAAACTCGGATAGTAAGCCGGGACAATTCTGCATAGGTGGTCTTACTAAGACTATTTCGCAGACGCAAAGGAGTTTAAGAAAAAGTTTGAGAACGCTCAGATAATCAATGCAGGTGGTACGCCTCCAGCGGATGACGAGAAGGTAAAAGAAGAGGAGAAGGCGGAAGTGGAGGTGGAGGTGGAGGTGGAGGTGGAGGAGAAGGCGGAGGAGGATGCTGAGAAGGCAAAAGAAGCTGCCTCGGAAGAGAATAAAGAGGAGTGATCATCAGTGACTATGAAGATCGTCTTACACGTCTTCTGCAGCATCCCTTTAAGTCTTCACGAGTACGCTTCGTTTACGACGGTGTTTTTGTCCCACCATCCGCTTTTCATTTTACCACCCATTCCTGTTTTTCAACTCGATAATGTAGACCACCTTGTTCCACATTTACCTACAATGATCATGAAATACCAGAAAGTTGTCGACTATATTCTTACTATTCGACCCTTTTGTACAGGGTTCCTCGGACGGTACGACACGTTGTGATGTGTGATGTCAACTTTGCGAAGGGAGTGTTTCAATAGACCAATGGACGCTTGTAGACAAACTACATCTGTTGTCTTGGTGCCAGCTGTTCTTCATTGGCCCATGCTGCCCAAAAAGCAGGGCCCTCCCCGCGTGAGCAATACATCGCCTGCTTCTTCCCGAGTACGACATCCTCGTTAATGAGCACATAACGAACAGTCTAGTAGACATCAGTGTCAACGCAATGCGATCGGTGATACAACCCATACCGATCCCCTTCGTAACACGTTAGATCGAATGGAAAGAGAGGATGTCAATCTACCAATACTCACGGAACTTCGTACATCGGTTCCAAAAGCAGTGCTTCCTAAGTGATACATTAGATCTTGTACAGGTATCACGCACATAAAGTGTTATAAACTGACCATAATCCCCCTGAGGCCTCTGGCGCCACCACCCCTCTCGGAAGCCTTGCGACATATCTGGTCGAGGGCCGCGCTCGTGAAGCGGATTTCCACGCCTGAGTAGCCAAACAATGCGGTGTATTGTGAGACAAGGGAACCACGAACTTCAGTAAGGATCCGTCGTAGGTCAGGGATTGTAAGGGGGGTAAGGGTAGTTATAGAAGGTAGACGCGAGATGAATTCGGGGATGAAACTATATATTGGTGAGGTAAATGAAGTGGGAAACGGGAAGTGTATTTTACCCATATTTGACGAGATCTGCGGGTGCCTGAGTCAGTGGAGGTGGATTTGGAAAAGGATACTTACCTGAAGGCTCTACTAGATCGAGAATGTTGTGCGACGATCTCCGGTTGGGAGTGAAAAACGGCAGGAACCCTTTGCTTTCTGTTTCGTCGTCTTTAGGCGCTAGAGTAGCGGTAAAGCCGATAGACTAAGAAGTATTGGTAAGATCTCTGTCGCTGGTAGTCGAGTATAAAATGGTCACATACGCCTTTCGACACCCTTCGCTTCACTACAGTATCCAGACCAACAAATGCGCCGCTCAGTATGAACAGGACGTTCGACGTGTCGATATTATACGTGTCTGGCCGTGCTGTCCATGAATCAGTGGACATGTCAACGAAGACAAGACACCACTCACGTGGGGCGGGGCTCTGTCCCCTTGTCCCAGGTCTCGACCGTCCCTCTCCGGCTGCACTCGGAGGAGGTTCGAGGCCGGATGATTTGCCCTGGACAGTGATCACGGACCCTTCCATCATGCGTAATAAAGCCTGCTGTACACCCTCTCCGCCGACGTCGCGGGAACCTTCGACACCGGTACTAGCTTTGCGAGCGATTTTGTCTACTTCATCAATATAAACTATGCCAGAGCTGGATTAAATGCGTAAGATGTACAATGAGATCGATCAGGACAGTCTGATGGTACCTGGCTCGAGCAGGATCCCAGTTGGCTGCCTGTAGCTGTATAATATTCATGTTATGTCTTGGTCTTCGACGATCAGCAATACACACCAGTCGCTGGATGGCCATTTCTACATCTTCTCCTACATCTAATGTGAAGTTAGTGGAAAACCCGACATTTGCAACTTGCAAACTAACATCCCGCCTGGCACAATCATTGTCAGGATGGCACAAGTGCAATAAGTGCAACACGGACTTGCGTAAATGATGTTGCATCGCTGACAGAGAATGGGACATCAAGTACTCTTGCCAATGTGCGTGCCAGTAGTGTCTTGCCTGGTCGTGAGGATCAGTATGTTGCACTAGTTGATGTATGGTGGTCTTACCCGATCCTGTCGGCCCTCTGTAAAATTGACTTAGCAACTCTTGCTCCATTGCAAAATATTGGTTTTTTTTTCACATTACCAGGACGTTGCTCTTTTCGAACAGAGGGTATGTATGCCGATGCTGCAGGGGCAAATGGGGTGGGGTAAGGCGTTGGGGATGTGGATGTATTTGCGCAGACGTGACACCAAACCGCGCTATCAAACGCTCTTTAGGTTGCGTGTGCTTTACCAACATTGTTGGGACCCACCATCTGATGGATTGACTACGTCCCAGCCCTGCGGGTCTGGCTGATCCTCTGCAGCAGCGAGGTTGGCACGTACTCGATTGTAATGATTGAACACACTGCGGCTTGTTAAACCTGGCTGCCAAAATCTAAAGCGGGAACACGCACGCAACGGACAGGACCTTCTTCGCATTCTCCTGTCCGATCACGAATTCGTCGAGGTATTTCACGAGCTGTACCGTGAACAGTGAGTCATCTCCTTCCCCAAATACTCGGAGAGGAACACCTGTCTCGGAGTTGCGAGGCCTGCTGAGCGCATGAGGGGACGGTCATCTGGCTCCTCTCGTGTGGCATAGTCATACGACTGCGCCTGTGTCCGGAGGCGACGTGCGAGGGGTTGAAAGGAACGAACACGTCGAGCTAGCTGGCTGCCAGATATCATTAATGTAGTACAGTAGTAGCGGTGCGGTGAGAACGTGAGCTGTGCTTATTAGGGTCCTGTCGGCACTTCAGGTCACTCCTACGCTTCACTGGCACCAGTCAGAGCCACTTCTTTCTACCATCATGACCCGTCACCGTTCTCCTTCGCCTGGGTACAACAGAGAGCGCGAGGGTGGACATTACGACTCGCATACCACTGATGACTACAGGAAATCCCCGCCCAGCCGTACCAGTGACCACCACCGCGACGACCATTCAGGACGTAAAAAGGACCGGAGCACAGGTGGCTACGGAGAGGACGACCGAAGGGAAAAGAAGTGAGTTTCCAGGTATTACCACTCCAATCGTTCAGCTCAGCTCACTGTCATTCAGACGAAAGCGTGACAAGTCAGAGGAACGGAGAGCCAGAAAGGCAGAGAAGAAGAGGATAAGGGAAGAGGAAGAAGTCCGTCGTGTTGCAGAACTCAGCGTTTACAGCGCAACGGACAATCCATTCCACGATGTCAATCTTGGGCAACAATTCCGTTGGCACAAGAAGACTGAGAAAGAAAAGAAACAGGGATTATCCTTAGCGGAAGCACAACGCAGGGATGCTATTCGAAAACAGGAGGCAAAAGAGGAGTTGGAGCGGCTGAACAGGAGAAGAGCAGCCAGGGAAGTAGAACAGAGACTGCGGGAGGAAGAAGAGATCAAGATGCAGAGGTTAGCTGAATCCGCTCAGATGTCCGAGTGGATAGCCAAGGACGGCGAATTTCAACTCCAGCAAGAACGCACTCGTGCAGCAATTCGCATCAAGGAGAAGAGAGCAAAGGCCGTTGATTTTCTGGCACTCAATCTTCGCTATGTGCACCCTGTGAAAGATGGAGAGGAGGTCGACGCAGGCCTCGAAATCGACCTCGATGAACCCTACAACATTTTTGACGTACGTTTTTTCTTCTTGGACGTGGACTGTTACCAGCTGGGCTTATCTGAATCACAGAATTTGTCACCGGACCAAGTGGAAGAGCTACACGACGACATCGAACGTTACCTTTCACTTGAAGATTCTGACATCAACATCGACTTTTGGACTGTACGATGAGATTCACTTTGCTCCTCGTTGCTTTGACTAACTTCTCACTCCAGAACATGATGGTCGTCTGCAAGGATCGTCTAGACAGAATCAAAGTTAGTCAACGTATGGGTGAAGCCGCTGCCGCTGTGGAGGCGGACATAACCACACTTCTTTCTGGCAAGAGCTATGAACACCTTGCTGCCCTGCAGAAACAAATCCAAGCCAAGCTCGCCAGCGGGGAACCTGTTGACACAGATTATTGGGAAGGTCTATTAAAGAAGCTACTCGTCTGGAAAGCCAAGGTACTTTCGGGTCCTGATAACGTGGGATTTATCATTCACATGGCTTCCAGGCTAAGCTCAAGAGTTTGCATGAAGTTGTTGTTCGCAATCGATTGGAGCAACTCCGGAAACGGCAGCGAGATGAAGCGTTGCTGGCACAGGAAGAGCTATTGGCAGGTGTTGCTCAGTCAGCCGTGCAAGGCATGGCAGATGCCCGTGTTGTGTCCGCCAGTGCTCAAGGCGAACTCGACGTTTCTGCAGAACGCATCGAGCCTTACGATCGTTCCATGAGCCCATCCCTCATCGATATTACCAAACTCCGACCCGATGAACGCGAGCTTGATATTGTGACCGAAAAGGACGAGACACGAGCACTGGTGGGTTATTTACAACATGGTGGTCTTTGGTTTTCCTGATTCTTCCGTACAGTTGGAACAACGCCGCGCAGTTACCGCGTCTCGCTACGTGCCAAAAGCTACCCAGCCTGTCCCGCAGGTGGAAGTGCCCGAAGTCGCAAGCGGTGCCGATCTTGTCTCTGAGGCTTTATACAGGGCAGAAGCAGAGAGAGAACTTGATGAAGAAGAGGAACTATTCAATCTCGAGGAGGACATTGCCCAACCTACATCTTACAATTGGGAAGATAAATACCGCCCACGGAAGCCGCGATACTTCAACCGTGTGCATACTGGGTATGAGTGGAACAAGTATAATCAGACCCACTACGAGTATGCATTTTTGGTCCGTGACGTAACTGTCGAGCTGATTTTTCGTCTCCTAGTGTGGATAACCCTCCGCCGAAAGTTGTGCAAGGTTACAAGGCATGCGCCTCTTCCCGAGATGGTAGTCAGGCTCTAACGTCCCCCCTCCTAGTTCAACATTTTCTACCCGGACCTGATCGACAAATCGAAGGCGCCTACGTACAAAATCGTGAAGGAGCCTGGCAACGAGGACACGGTGCTGCTGTACTTCAGTGCAGGACCTCCTTACGAGGATATTGCATTTCGAATTGTCAATCGAGAATGGGAGTTTTCTCATAAACGGTGAGGGACACGCAACCTACCTGTAAGGTTGTATATCGTAACGCTGATTCTCTGTTAGTGGTTTTCGAAGTAGCTTTGACAGAGGGTGTCTATCTCTCTGGTTCAATTTCCGCCGTAATGTGAGTATTCTTACTTCTCCAGCGTGTTGGAGTGTCCGACATTCCCTCAGTTTTATCGCAAGTAAATTTCTATCGATCCTTGTAATTGGCATGGAATACGTATCATTCCTAGGCTCCATAATGTAATGTCGCCTTTTTCATCGTGCTTCTGCGGTGCTCACAATGTCGAATGAAACACCGATTATGCGGCACAAGTGTTGTTGCCAAGGAACAGATGGACGGTTACCTTTTTAGGTATCCAAAGGATGTCCAAAGCAAACGCGATGATCATCGCGCATTTTCCCCTGCTTTGTTCATCTTATCAACAGCCACCACACCCCCCTCTTCCGCACGTTATCTACTGATGTCCACAGCGTGTTACTTTCTTTGTTGTTGCTTCAGTGCGCCACCCGCTTTGTCCGACGGGCCTCTTTAGCCACTGAGGTCAAAGCACAGATCGAAATTTGTGGCAAGCTCTGCGTACACAACGTCAAGCGGTTGACATCTCGAAGATGAGGAAAAGTACAAAAGGCTCCAGGAATTTTTTCCCTCACTAACATTCCGACCATCATTCTCTATTTCGCCCTTACTTTCATGTTCTCTGCACTACAGTCTTCGACAAGTACAAAGGATACGGGTCATTTGGATCTCGTTCTCAAACCTCCGAAGGATGATTTTAACACACGCTGCTCGGTGCACCCACCAAACCCCTCCATACTCACTGCGCGCAACTCGTTGACTGACATATCCAACATTGTGCATCACCCACCTGCTACTGCCTCAGTCGATGGCACATTCGTGAATGACTTATCCTCCCTCTTGTCACGTTCCCATCTCACAATTCACTTTGGCCGCGTGGCCTCAGTGGATTGCCACGATACGGACGCATGGACCCAGGAACGAAAAGTGCATGACACTAAGCTCAATGCTGTGGCGGCTTCATCCCCTCTTGGTTCCAACGGTACTGTTCCAGACGACTACTGCTCCGTCGACGTGGCTAGCAATAGTCTCGCTCTAATGGAACCCCGAGCCCAAGGGCTTCGGACCGTAGAGAAATTCCTCAACGCCGCCCAGCTCCGAGAGGACACTGTTATCCGCCCTCACGACTGGACGTCCCTCGTCGCACCAGGTTCGGGAGCCTCACTCGTTCGGCCCAATGTCACCATCGATCCATGTTTGTGTGAGGACCTTTCTGAGGGTAGACGCCGAGTTGGGGAGATTCTTGTCCGCTGCGGAGTCATCAATGTCTCAGGAATGTCGCCGATTGATTCCTTTACTGTAGGATGTGGTGATACCTCCGGCGCGAGCTCTGTCAATGCTCCCGTAATCTCTAGTGTGACTGCCGAACTGCCCTCTGGTGAAAACGATGGGCTTTTGATCACAGCTTTGGCCGATTGGACCTCCGAATGGGTGCATACACTTGTCATTCAACCCTATCTTCAGGGAAGCTTCCGTTTCCAGTATGTCATACAAGTTCTGACTCCTTCAAATCTGACTTTTATATGATCTAGATATCAAGGAAAGCCGAGTAGAGCTTCCACTTCAGTTGCGTTACGGATCCGCCGAGCGCTTAGTGATGTGTACAACCCGGTGCAAGTCGCTATCCACGCCCTATGGTTCATCGGTATTCTCACCAAGAACGGTGCGCATGAAAACAATCCACCTGCGCCTTTCTTATCTGTTCCCATCTTTCGATACCTCCACAACAATGGAACCTTTGTTGCCGAAGACTTCATGTTTCGCACTTTTATCACTTGTGCTATGATTGGCGACAAAACGGTCAACGACGCCACGCTCTCCACAAATACCTGGTGAGTCGTTTTCCGTAGCACACGGCGCATGAACGCTGACCGGCTTCCAGGAACCGTTTGACCCGTGTCCCTCAGGTTACTCTCAACGCAACCGAGAAATACGCCCTAAGCTGCCTCAAATGGAACGTAGTGATGACCCGGATCCAGTGGCAGGATACCATTATCTATCTCCGATCCTGCATCAAGATGGGCTCGGCCTTCGATCCCTTCGCTTACGACGAAACATCACCATCCGGTACAATGGCTCGTTACCTCGACGAACTGATTAACGTCAGCTATGCCGATGAAACTTATTCACCTCAGCAGGGGGCACTTGCAGTGGAGATTCTCGCACCACGGCCAATTCGGCACTCCACACATTGGGGGGTCTTCGACACTGCAGGATGGTGCCCCGAGGATGATCCTGTAATCAACCAGAAGCCACGAACTATTGGTGTCGCCCCTGGCACTGACTACAACTCGAGCACCCTCAAGGTTGGGACGACGGCAAAGGATTTACTTGACTCAATTCTTGGGTCCAGTAACGTTCCCGACCTTGCCCATGTCGCACGACCTGCAGGCACATCCTTCTGTGGCTCATTCGGCGCCATTGGAGCTCGTCTTGCTCACACCGTCAAAATTACTAGTGCATGCCAAAGCGCTTCTTGGCTTCCTTCTCATTGCTAGCCCTTAGTAAACGTCCATGACACATCGAGCTTGGTTCCCATCAGCACTATCCTTTTTGCCCCTCAGTCGAATGCAGGGTTTTACCCTCTCCGGCCACTCCCATAGTCAGGGGAAATCAACCAGGTGGATGATCCTCAAAGCAGATTATTGGTCCACCCCACATGCTTGTGATCGCTCTGGCCCCAGCCATCCCTGTATGACTCGTCTTTGGCTTCAGGCTGGTCACTTAATTTAGTTCCTCTTGACACCATGCCAGCTCTCCTGTCTTCCCCCTCCTCAGAATACCCGTTGCATGTACTAGTTTCTGTTTCTCGGACAACATGATTAGTTTTGTATTCTTTTTGTTGCTGAAACCTGAGTTTATGCTGAGCTTAGTCATCAGATCGCTTGTGCTGTACGTCTCCGTATGGCGAGTGGCATAGTCTGGTTATCTCAACCTTTGCCCTCACTCGCACAACCACCTAATATATAAACATGTCCGATGCGACTAACCTTACTTCGAAGATGGATGTTGACGAGGCCGCCATCGACGAAGGTCTCTATTCTCGCCAGCTGTGAGCTTTCTGAATTATCACCCCTCATCGCGCTGCTTAATCGCTCGTCCGATATCGCTCACCGGCCAGATACGTACTCGGCCATGAAGGTAGAATGCCAAGAAAGCCCTCGGGTTAGACGTCACTGACCCTGCTTCCCAAGCGATGAAGAAGATGGCTACCTCAAATGTACTCATCGTCGGGCTTCAGGGCTTGGGTGCTGAGATCGGTACGGCGTAAATCTCCTGCGAGAGTCTCATTCTGACAACACGCGACGCATATACTCAAGCTAAGAATGTGTGCTTGGCTGGTGTTAAGTCAGTGACATTGTACGATCCCGAACCCGTTACCCTCCAGGATCTGAGCACGCAGGTGAGTATCATTTGTGGATAGACGCCATTATCTACATGGTTTTTGTCAGTACTTTCTTCGCGAAGAAGACGTTGGAAAGCCACGCGCAACTGCCATGCTTCCTCGTATCTCTGAGCTCAATGCCTATGTGCCAGTGCGTAATCTAGGAGGAAAGGCGGGCCAAGAGATAACTGTGGATCTCATCCAACCATTCCAAGTATGCATGTGATCGTTTGTCTTTGGGTGAGTTCTGACCACATTTAGGCTGTTGTGCTCTGCAACGCGTCTTACAAGAAACAACTGGAAATCAATGACTGGACGCATCAACACGGTGTCCACTTTATCGCTGCAGAAACACGAGGTCTTTTTGGGTAAGTCCAAAGCAGGCTGTCATCCAGGAATCTTTACAGATGACTTGAAGCTCCGTGTTCAACGACTTCGGACCCAAGTTCACCTGCGTAGATCCCTCTGGCGAGCAACCGTTGACCGGAATGATCGTATCAGTGGCGAAGGTGACATTCGGTATCTATCCGGCACTACTCTGCCGCATATCTGATGAAAAATCCAGGACGAGGAAGGTTTAGTAACTTGTCTTGATGAGGCACGCCACGGCCTTGAGGACGGCGATTTTGTGACCTTCACAGAAATACAAGGCATGGAAGAATTGAACGGTTGCAAGCCCCGGAAAGTATCTGTGAAGGGACCTTATACGTTCACCATTGGCGATACCTCTTCCCTTGGTGACTACATTAGAGGTGGAATTTTTAATCAGGTCAAGATGCCCAAGATCCTTGAATTCGTGAGTCTTGCATATATTCTCTTACGGGACAAACCAAACCTTCAAAACAGAAATCGTTGCGAGAATCTTTGCATGCACCCGATTTCTTCATCACCGACTTCGCCAAGTTTGACCGTCCCGCCACGCTCCATGTCGGCTTCCAAGCTCTTTCAGAATACAGAGAGCAGCACGGTTGTCTTCCCCGCCCACGGAATGCCGAAGATGCGAAGCGATTTGTCGCACTTGCGAAGAAGTTGGATAGTGATGCCGACGAAAAGGTTCTCGAGGAGCTCGCATATCAGGCAACGGGCGATATCTCTCCTGTCACAGCCGTCATCGGTGGGTTTGTAGCCCAGGAGGTTCTTAAAGCATGTTCCTCCAAATTTCACCCCATGGTTCAGCACCTCTACTTTGATTCGCTTGAGTCGCTACCTTCGGTCCTTCCTACCGAGGACGACTGCAGACCTATCGGCAGTCGGTATGATGGACAAATAGCTGTGTTTGGAAAATCTTTCCAAGACAAGATCGCAAACCATCGCCAGTTCCTTGTTGGTGCTGGTGCCATCGGATGCGAGATGTTGAAGAATTGGAGCATGATGGGCCTTGCAACTGGCCCTTATGCGTCAATCCACGTTACTGATCTTGATACTATCGAGAAGAGTAACTTAAACAGACAATTCCTCTTCCGCGCGAAAGATCTCGGGAAATTCAAGTCAGAGGTCGCTGCTGCTGCTGTTGCGGACATGAACCCTGCGCTTCAAGGCCACATACTATGCAAGCAAGAACCAGTTGGGCAAGCGACAGAGAGTAAGTTATCAAGAAATTCTCAACGTATTTGGTGTCCTTAAACGTTAATAGATGTATTTGACGACGGCTTCTTTTCATCGCTTGACGGTGTCACTAACGCACTGGACAACGTCACAGCTCGTAAGATCATGTTTCCGCGACCGTTCACTCACACTGACGTTAATTCCAGGTGTGTACATGGACCAACGCTGTATCTTGTACGAAAAACCTCTACTGGAGTCCGGCACGATGGGAACGAAAGGCAACGTCCAGGTTGTTATTCCCCACCTTACAGAATCCTATTCGTCATCACAGGATCCACCAGAAAAACAAACGCTATCCTGCACTGTCAAGAATTTCCCTAACGCTATCACTCACACCATAGAGTGGAGCAGACAAGAATTTGACGCCATGTTTGTCAAGCCCGTGGAATCTGTCAATCAGTATCTTTCAGAGCCCAACTACTTGGAGAATTCCCTCAAATACTCCGGTCAGCAGCATGATCACGTCGAGCAAATAGTTTCCTATCTGGTGACCAATAAGCCACTGACATTCGAGGAATGCATTGTCTGGGCTCGCCTCCAGTTTGAAGAGAAATTTAACAACGCCATTCGACAGCTGCTGCATAGCTTGCCCAGGGATCATGTAACAAGCACAGGACAACCATTCTGGAGTGGCCCCAAACGAGCTCCTGATCCGCTTACCTTCAACTCGGCAGACGTAAGTTCCCAGACGATGAGATTTGAAAAAGTCACTGACCGATGAACACCAGGCAACTCACCTGGCCTTTATCGTCGCTGCTGCGAATCTCCATGCCTACAACTATGGACTCAGGGGCGAAACCGATCCTGTTATCTTCAAGAAGGTTGCGGACTCGGTCATAGTTCCTGAATTCTCTCCGAGGAGTGGAGTGAAGATCCAGCTCAACGAGAATGACCCAGTCAACCAAATTGCAACTGGTGAGATGGGCGAGTATGTGTAAGCTTCTTTGTTACTAATACTGAATGTAGATCCGGATGATATAAGTGAACTTATCAAGAAGTTGCCTCCTCCATCCTCTCTTGCTGGTTATCGTCTTACACCGGTCGAGTTCGAGAAAGATGACGACACGAACCATCACATAGATTTCATCACTGCCGCTTCTAATCTACGCGCAATGAACTACAACATTCCCATCGCAGATCGTCACTCAACGAAGCAGATTGCTGGAAAGATCATTCCTGCTATTGCTACCACTACTGCCCTTGTCGTCGGATTGGTGTGTTTAGAGCTCTATAAAGTTTGTATTTTCCATACTGGCAGATCGTCCGCTGATAGCGAGTTAGATCATTGACGGCAAGAGCAAACTCGACGAATACAAGAATGGATTTATTAACCTCGCTCTGCCTTTCTTCGGTTTCTCGGAGCCTATTGCGGCCAAGAAGAATAAGTTTGGTAACACGGAATGGACTCTGTGGGACCGCCTGGAGTTCAAGAACGATCCTACTCTAAAGGAGTTTGTCGCATGGTTTAAGAGCAACCACAATCTCGATGTCAGTATGGTCAGCCAAGGTGTGAGCATGTTGTGGAGTTCCTTCACAGACCGGAAGAAGGTTCGTGCCCACGCTTAAGGAGCATGTGCCTGGCAGATTTTGACGCCTTCTTAGAGTGCGGAAAGATTGCCGATGAGATTCAGTAAACTAGTAGAACATGTGAGCAAGAAGCCTATCCCACATCATGCCAAGCATCTACTGGTTGAAGTTATGCTGATGGACGAAGAAGGGGAGGACGTTGAGGTAAGCCACAACATCCCTTTAGATTCAAGTCCGGCTTTACCTTCCCCGCAGGTACCGTTCGTGTTGGTACGTATTTGATGAAGCACGGACGAGAGAGATGTACGACTGTATGTAATGTAATAGAGCAGGAACCATGCAATGAGTTGATCAGTCACAAGTCGCTCATGAGTTCGGAGGATGGCTTATCACCTAGTGCTTTGTAGTTTAAAATTGGTACTCAGGAGCGAACTTCGCGAGAAAGCATGTATTTCGGGAAATCGAAAAGTTCAAGTACTCTGATGACCTAAGTACCCTACTGGTTCTTTCCCGGGAGGTATACTATACTTACCCATGAAGGCGCAGGCGAAACGAGCGAGAAAGTGAAGCGGCAGTATTCGAAAGCAATCACAATCCCGAGGATCGGCGGGCTGCAGGAAGGTGCGTCGGCGAAGAGCCGAGAGCAAGTAGCAGCGGAGGATGATGGATGGAAATGGTAGAAAGAAAGAGGAGCTAAATATTTTTGTAATGTGACTTGGTAGTTTTCTGCATATTTTTGTGGTTTCGTAATGCATTTTCAAGGGAAAAACGTAGCAAGAAGAAACAACGGAGACGAAAGGCACGAAACGAAGTCGTCAAGAGGATGATTAGGTTAGCGGCGTGAGGGTACTGAACGAGAATTCGATACATCAACGATGAAAACAGCGAACCAAGTGGCCGTGAATGTTCAATCCATGAACAATGATATGGGACAGGGAGACAGTCCGAGGATATTAACCTTCCTTCAAGCGACGACTGGGTCGGACCAGAAGTGGTTGGCGACCCGCATAAATAGCGTTTACGCGGTCGAGATGTCGAAACAAGTGCATGGTCCCCGAGACGGGATGGATATGTCTTCATAGCGAGGGGACCCGAAGTTGTATAAAACAGTGCTGGAGACGAGAGAAATCCAGTATTCACAAGCCTCAAAAGAATGGGCATGCATGAGTTAGAGAGCGGAAATTAGGGCACCGTACGCGACACCGGGTGCAACATTTATGATGGCGACCGAAGCTGAAATGAAACGAAATCTATGGGCGGAAATCGACCGACTATAGCTGAAAAGGGAATGGGTGACTCTTCAGGCTCGTATCCAAGTTGATTGATAATTCAGTGGTGGAGGATAAGGAGCAAGCGACAGTCTAGATGTGAGATAACCATACTGGTGCAGTGGAGTCCAGGAAGCCGTTGGTTGAGTGTGGCACCCAGTTCCATCAGATAACAATCGGATGTCACTGCACCTATAGTCGAATCCTCCAAGGGAGTATCCGCGGACATGAATAGGGCCTGCGGAGTAGTCGGAAGTGGATACAGACTGAGAATGCTGCACTTGGGGAGGACAGTTTATAGGGGCCCAATAGCTATATTGTGGGATAGGAAGACTGTTCACCGTGTAATCGCCCTCTGGATGGTGTCCAAATGGAGCGTATGGTAGGGCTGTGGTAGGCCAAGGATGATAAACCGTTGGAACCGTACCAACATAGTGCGGAGCAAGAGGGGGCTGAACCGGCAGATACATCGGGCCGGTACGACCACTTGGGCGGCATATTGGCTCATCACCAGCGGGACTCCACTTGGCAGGAGGTGGCAAACTGATACTGCCCTGGAGAGGTAACATATGGTGATGAACCGAAATTCCGTTTTGGGGATCGTTACGAAGCTCTGAACCATGACCACCTGAGGAACCTCCATTGCTAACTCGGCGCCTGGGCAAATACTCTTCCCTAAGAGGACCATCCTTGTCCAAGTCAATGTCGAGGGTCTCGGGTTCGTGCGGAAGAGCGGAAAGCCCGAGCTTCTCCTTGAGCCTTTGCTCGACACCAAGGAATACTGGCTCGTTCACAGAATGGCCTAGAGGGGCCTCCATGATTTCTTGTATGGTTTTGCGAATGAACCCACTGGGGTTGGATGCCGGGCGCGCAATGGGTTGAGGGTAAGTGGTTGTAGTGAGGGAATGATGGTACGAGAGTAGGTGACTGAGCCATTGGGACCAGGCAGACGACGAAATCGACAGATCGTACGAAAGGATATCCAGGGCAAAATACTCGAGCTTGTTAAGTAATTGCACGGGGACGTTGGAAATTGTATGCCTGTGAGCAATATTAGTAAAGAGAATGCATTATTTTAAGACGTGCTGACCAAGTCTTGTTGGAAAACGTATGGTCATCCAGCCACTTATTTGCTAACATGCATCCTAGAACAATCAGCCTGAAGGTGGCAGTGCCCTCAAGGGATTCGCCGTCGACGACGTCGCGTGCATCACCGAGCAACTCAACCCTAAAGCGCCGCTCCTTCACATGTTCTGGACCTAAACCAGGCGCACCAAAGTAGACAGGTAACCGCACGATGTACCACAATGCTAACAACATTGCTGATGGCTGGAGAAGCGTTGACATCAACAAGGAATGTACTCGAGCAGTGAGGTACAGCGGCATGGGCTGACGAAGCTGCGGTGCATTTGGAAGTCTGAGAACACTGGTCAACACATAGTTAAATAACGGATAATGACAAACCCACGTGTAAGGGGCGATCGTCTTGGGGAGAACTAGCACGTTCGTGCAAACCTTCCAAACATACGAGACAAGCCATTCAGCCATGGGCTCGGCGAGTTGCTTGTGAATTAAGCTCGCGGTTGGTAGCTGTTCATTCATGGTGACAACCGAGTGCTCCTTAACCTCCATGTGCGGATAAGGATGAAGGTGACAGAGCTGGGGGTCGCAGTTGACTGAAATGGGGAACTGTAATTCCTGCGATCCGGAGGGCACAAGTGGATCGTGAAGAACTGTGGCATCCGAGGCAGCCACCGCTCGATCGACATAATCTCCGAAAGGTGTGACTGGTTCGATGGGACTCGATCCTATGTCACCATTCATCATGTCAGGGGAATCATCTTCTAGAATCGGCGCGAATAGGCCACCATCATCCTCGAGATACAAATCCGAAGCATGAGGCCACGCACGCACACCGGGGACGTCTCCCCCGATCAGCTCCGGCGGAACAGGAGAAAGACGTGTCCTAAGCTCGCCCGATGGTGCCTCCTGAGTATGCTCCGGACCGATGGGCTGGTCACAGGGAGGAGGGTTGTGTGAAGGCATTTCCAAATGACAGCTGGGCAACAAGGTGTGTAGGGGCGGAATACACGTTTGCACGTGGGTTCCTTTAATGGCGGGCGCGTCGACCGCGCCAGCCAACCCTTTAGAAAAACCCTGACGAGCCGCTGCCGATGCTGCGGGGCCAGAATCGTTCTCCCAAACGTAGCGGGTCTTGGTTCTTCTCCACGAAGGAAGAGAGCTGATCCACTGCTCACGACTGCCAAAAGACGGTGGTGGACCTGTTGGAGACAATGGAAGCGAACGCTTCAGAAGGTGAAAAACAGAAGACTGGGGGTTTGGGAAGTCTCCAGATTTGTTACACTTGTGAACAGAGTGCACGGTAGGGACAGGAGGGACAGGGACTGGCATCTGCAGGTGGGGAAGGACAGAGGCTCGACTGCCAAGTGCGAAGGCACAGGGGCAGACCGATCTCTAGAGTAAATAAGCCTGGCTCCTCGAATCAAAGAGCGAAGGCAGAAAGGGTCGTAAGATGAGTCGTAAAAAAATCCAGGGATATGGAAGACTAGGATAGGAGAAAAAGTGGAAGAAGCGATTGCGGTAGGAGTGGCTAACGCGCAGCAAAGGCGTGCCTTTTGATGTTCTCCAAAGGGATTTGCAGAAGCAGGGGATGGCCTGGAGAGCGAAGGGCGCTGCCAGATAATGCCTTGTGCCGCGGGTGGGAGGGTGAGGAGGGAGAGTGTGTCGACGTTGCCGGCGATGACCTCGTCTAATCTTCTTTGTCGATCCCAACGACACCGACGCTGTCGCAGACGATGAGCCGAGCCAGAAGAGAGAGATGTTGGCAAGAATGAGACCCGACTGCGAAGTCGATCCACAGCCAAAACAGTCCTAACCAACCTTTGCCTAATTTTTTGGTTATATACCCACCCACTGTAACCACAGTTATGTCATCATTTCCCACGACTCGGCTTGGCGAGTACATGCATTTTCCGGCTGATTTTGGTTGATTCTCTTACCAGAGTCTTACGCAGTCTCGCAGCAGCAAAGCTTATCACTTCCGCTGCGCACTCCGCGCCACGCTGCAGACGCGTGTCTTCTGCCGCCGCCGACGACGACGATGCTGCCGCGATGAACGGAGCACCGTGTACAGCCATGAGCTTGTCAGTATTCCCAGAGTGTGCCCCAATTAGACACAAAGTCAGGTACCCCGCTGGCCATCGCCGACCGGCCACGTCGTCTGACTAGGCCTGACTCAGCTGATCAGTCGTTGATACTGGATGTCAGATTACAATTTCGCGTACAATTTGATTCCGGATGCATTTACCCTTCCATGTGCCCCACGTTCACGGGACTCCACCGTAATTGGATGGGGTTATTTAAGATGGAGGGCGCGATACCCGCATCTCAGCCCAGCTGGACAGTCATTCAAACAAAGTTCTGTAGCACCACCGACTCAGTCATCCTCAGGCGGATTCCCGCACCCTTCCAGAATTATAATTCATTACTAATTAGTAACTTAATAGATTAGCTCCACATCCATAAGTTGTTTGCTTCTGTTTTCTCTTATTGAATCCTCAAGCCTTTGACAAACAAACACCCCAGTGCATCCCTAACCGTCATCATGAGTATGGTATTCGCGCCTCCTCCGGGAGGTGACATGCAAGACAACACCAGTATACAGCAACTTGGGCTGGATTCCATCACTCTCGGACAGCTCAGGGCTATGGTCACCTCTGCACCCAAGCCCAAGGCAGGCTAATGTGTATCTAGTCCACCCATCAGTTGTTGACTGTGTGTGTATTTCACAGCAATCATTCTATGATTTTCGCTACGATGACGAAGACACGGTAATGAACGAAATTGACGAGTTCTACTCGTATGTAGAAATGCCGCAGGTGGCGGAGAATCTGAAAGCCTGGCAAGGTTCATTCCCTGGAGGTACGTTAGTGAGCTCGGCGATCACTGGATTTTATGGCTATTTTACCTTCTTCTTCCAGAATGGACAAGTCTCGAAACTACCGACGCGCAAAGAAGGACGCATGTAGAGTTACTCTTAGAAAGCCTCGAGCACCGTGATGCCGAAATTCGATTCACGAACGCCCGTCGCCTCTTTTACGTGCTTCAAGGTTAATTTCTTCCGAAACCGTCGCCAGAAGGCTCATTTATGTTGCGTTCCAATCAGGCACATTCGCGGAAACAACATCTCCGGAGCACCAGCTCCACTGGATTTACGAAAATTGTAAGGTGGTCCGCAGCGCGAATGGCTTAAATACAATTGTGGAGTCTATGAAGATTGCCAGCCAAAAGCACGATCTACTTTGGTATGGATCTGAACTCGTGTTTCTGCAACTTTTTCGAACCACACCAGTTCGCTTTCAGATGCAGATGCGGCTCACTTCCAGATTACCGCTGCAGAGAAGGCCGACTTTTTGGAAGAGTTCACTACCGAGATATCGGTCTACCTCGGGATGATGTATCATTTAATTGAAATTTTCAAAGAGCGGGATGATTTTGCGGATGAGCTCAGTAAGCCCTGCGCAATCGCATTCAGACCCACAGACTCTAATGCTAAGTACAATTCCCAGTGAGCATGGACCCTCCTTTACCTGTCTATCTGTTCAACGTTGTATCCGGTCTAAAAGACAAGAGCGCGAAGGGCTATCCAATCAAGAAGGTATGATTCCCCATTACACAAGCGCCGGACACTCTCTTACCGTCCGCAGCTCCTTCTTGTCCTGTGGAAGGCTTTGCTTGCATGTTGTGGAGGGATCAGAGAGTTAGCGCGCGTGAAAAAGCTCGCTCGGGAGCTTGCATCGCTACCGCCAGTTCCTGATGAAGGTGAACTCGCTTCGTTCAGGCGGCATTGGTTGATTTCACCGCCCTTTTAGCCGTCGCCATAAAATGCACACCATTCGATCTTGAGGCATTTCATCAAGAGACTTCTGTCAAATACCCAACTTTTACTCCTCCACCAGTCTCAACCATCCGCTTTACGGAGATTGCTCAAGAGAAATCTACTCTATCATTCCCCGCTGTGAAATTGGCACAGGCATATTCACCGATTCCAGTTCGCCATCACTATCACCATGATGACCCGGAACATCAATTACCGATGACAGGTAGCTTGAGCCAGGCGTTCCAGCAACATCCCCAAAGTACGGGATTTCGCCCCAATCCACAGCCTGCGACGCCTGCACCCTCACCACCACCCTCGCCGAAGCCGAAGAAGCAGCAATATCAGACTGATCAAAACCGACCATTTTTGTTCCCCTTCTCTCGTAAGAGTCGTTTTGGCGCGAACAATGTTCGGTTGGTTCCCTTCGCTATTGACGAGGCGGACAAACTCTACAACCGACATATGTACGTGAGTCTCTCATTATGGCAGATGTGGCGCACGAGGGAGGAGTGCATGACTACAGAAAGCGGATTGGAACATTTGCCCGGGTCGGAAGGTGACGCTGAATCCTCCAGGACGACATCGGAGGTAAATTTTCCAGCCACTTCTTCGAGATTGTTGGTTGTCTAATGTCCATCCCAGGATCCTGAGAATGCCGAGGCGCTGACCGATGTTGCGTTGCTTGATGCCAAAATTGCGGAGGCCGAGGTGGCAAATGTCGAGGCTAAATCAAGTGCGGAGGAACGAAAAGCCAGGGAGAAAAACGAGGATCTTAAGCGTTTGAAAAGAGTCGAAGTGATATATGTAAGCAAATGCTTAAGCATTGTTACTGGACCCTGATACCATCTCAATCCTAGAGCTCTGTTCTTCCAGTGCTGTCAGGTTGGGTACTAGTGCTACTGAAATTGTTGTTGGCAACCGTTTCGGCCGGAACAGGTCAACAACAAATCCCGCAGTCTTCTACCTCTTCTGTGTTTCCGCCTGGAGTGGCTTCGCGTAAGTCTAACAGTAATTGATTTTCCCGTCTATCCCGTTTACAGTTTTTACTTAGCGCCTGAACAACCCCCACCCCCTCCACCAACGCTTGACGACCTAGATGTTACCCGACACCGCGAGATTACGTCCAAAGCAGTCTCCGCGATCTTGTTACTGACGTTGAAGTGGTTCAAAGCATCTCGTAAGTATCTTGCTGATTCATACTCAAACATTTATGCAAGTGCATGTGGCTAGATGCGATGAAGTTTCATCATCTTGGCCAACTCTTACTCGATACGAACTGTTTACTCCTCATCTTGAAAATGTTTGGCTTGCAGGAGGTTTCAGCATCAGTTATTTCCAAGGCTGATTCTCCTGATCACAAGTGAGCCCAAACCATCGTCTCGAGGACCATCTGAAGTAACCGGTACCAGTTTCTTCCGATACTGCCAGATTCACTATGCACGTGTTGCCCCACGTATGCAGGACGAGAGATTACGTGCATCCTCCCACATCGTCTTGCAGTCCAAGACCTTGCCAAATGGACAGAAACATGATGAGGAAGTGGAGATGTTGACTGAATTTTCGTGGCGAAACTTTTTCTCGGCCATTAATTTTGCAAAGATCATGCAAAAGCTGTCGAAGAGTCGGTCGCACCGCATATGGATGTTGGTTCAATACAAGAGCTCTGTGAGTGAAGGAACGTCGAACAAGGGGCCGCGGCTGATCCATTCCCTATCCTAGGCTGTACTCAAGCGGGTGCTTCGCGTCCCTCATCCGATGTTGCAACTCCATGTTCTTAAGCTGATCAAGAGCCAAGTGCCTTTCTGCGGTCGCAAATGGCGGCAATGTGAGGGAGAATATTGCGTTCATCTGTCAGGGATTCTGACGACTGGGCAGCAAACATGAAAGTCATTACTTCTATTTACCTCAACTGTAGACCCGACTTGCGCGATGAATGGCTCACTGGCAATGAGGTTGATGATGTTTCTGATGCTCAGGTACCGCCCCTTGCTCGTCACTTTGTAGTTGGCTCACATTAGAACACAGGCACAGGAGCAAGCTCTCCGCCATTTGGTCAAGTTTTGTAAGCCATTCTTCGTACATAGGCAGTACTTGAAATTCTGAATATTGCAATTGATAGACAACACCAAACGGTATGGTGCACAAGCTGCAAATCAGCACACCCAAGCCCATCGTCGTTCGGTCAGCATATCCCACAATTTAGAAGGTTTACCTCCCGGCTTGGACCTCGGAAACATGATTCGACCTCTCGGAACCCCGAATATTGTCGAAGTTGATGTCTTCCCACCTCCCCGCTCACAAGCTCCAGACCCATCGATTTTCTTACCTTACACCACGGAAGATCTCGCTTTCGAGGAAGAATATGAAGAATACTTGTCCGATTTAGGCTGGTCGGACGAACAGATACTTCCGCTACCTTCGGCTTCGAATTCGGCATGGCATCGGCTCCCCGAATTTGTATCCAATATGGCAGACAATATCAGCGACAGCGAAAGTGTTGTATCTATTGGTGACCTTGGTGATGATGCAAGGCTAGAAGGTAGAGAAGATCGTGATATTCCGGATGAAAACTTAAACAATTGGGAGGTGAGCGCACCGCTTTTTTATCCATGAAGTAGGGTTTTTACAATTACTTCTGTGGCCGATCAGCACATGAGCCCGAAGACCATGGCCGCCCTTCCTAAGTCGCCCGCTAATCGCCGATCGAGCTCTGGAGCTGGTCTTCGCCCTGTGCTACCCTTCGGTTTGGACGATGGCAGTGCTGTTGACGAAGATGACGAAGATGAACCCGAATTGGGTCCTATGCCGAGGGAACAGTCTGGTCCCTTCGCTTCAGGGGGTGGGGTGGACGAAGTTGAGTATGCCTATGGGTATGTTTTGACTTCCGACCTTGGTTTTCGCCAGACTCATGTGTTGTTGTAGTGTTTAGCGTTTCGCTCGTCAATGGATGGGCTTGTGTGTTTTCAATCTATGATCTGTTATAGCCTACGCACTACGTCTTATGTACTTGCATAGCAGCTTGTTGACCCAGGGGAACCTGGCAACTCTCGGAAGAACCTTTTATTCGTTCACAGTTAGCGCTAGCAAATCTAAGGCACGAACTATCAACTAAAAGAGACACGGAATGATACCCCTGGATTACTACCACATTTACTAATGACCTTTTTATCGTAGATATTTATTTCATACTACTTCCTCAAAGGAACCGAACTCCACTTGCCACTGGCAGGCAAAATTGCCACAGAAAAACGCAAGGACCAAAACTTAATTTTCATAGTTCTCATCACTCGAATTTGAGGTGGCTAAAGGTAAGAACGGCCTCTTTAAAACCTGAGGATAACCGTCCAAGAACTGGATACATAACAAGCACCATCCCTTCCACAACCCGAATCCCTCGGCAAAGCTCAGGTAGGCATGTGTCATGACTGGCCACTCCCGATGGGTTCCGTGCATTTGGCTGCAGAAGTGCCCTCCTGCACATGTCTCAAGTCAGACAATTGCGTTGTAAGAGCTACCCGTGCTACTCACAATATCATAGCAGCAGAGCTTGGTGTAAGCACACTTCCCGTCAGACCCGACAGGCGTACAGTCTGATCCCTGCCAACCACTAGTGGCCTAGTCGCCCAATCGTCAACATGGCTTAGCAACAGACAGCACCACGACTTACATCCCCGGCAGACTTGCAGCACACCGTCGTGCAGCTGGGGGGAGCAGGATCAGCGACAACGGCGCCAATCATAGCGAACAATGCAACAAAAACGGGAGCAAGACGAGCAAACATGTTTAAGAAGACTTGGTCAGGAGAGATGGGGATCGCCACGGACCAGAGTGGGCCCTTTTATAAGTTCTCGGCTCTCCGCTTCAAGTTTGGGCCAGAACTACTATGTTGTAGCCGAATCCCGTCGAACGTTACTAGTTACGGTCGACCCACATTTCCCGTTATAATTATGTACGCGATGGTTCGCTCAGGCTAAAGAGCCGAGACGTATGCTGCAGTGACTTGAGTGTCAGTGCCAGTGTGAC
Source organism: Lanmaoa pseudosensibilis (assembly GCA_038092875.1). NCBI lineage: Eukaryota > Fungi > Basidiomycota > Agaricomycetes > Boletales > Boletaceae > Lanmaoa > Lanmaoa pseudosensibilis. The sequence continues at coordinate 243,234 of JBBPRF010000001.1, read as the reverse complement.
ATTCCACCAACCTCGAGCGTTTGAACACAAAAGCCAGTACGCAGAGGAAGAAAGACTATAGGAAGAAAGACTACACTGCTTGCACTGGATTGCATTCAGTTCCTTACCTCTAATCCGACATGCAGGATTCATAAACGTTCTGTCCTTCCGTGCCGATATAGTATAAATTTTCATCACTTCGGGCCGCTCTTAAACGGTATGTACATAAGCACCTCAAAATGAGCCTTTCAATCTGGAAACAGCCCATGGTGTGCCAGCCTCATAAAAATCCATTGGATACGTTGTTTTCTTCATCTCCCCCCCTTCAGTTGCCTCGCCCATCCATCCATTCGCTCGTCCCAATGCCACATTAGTCTCATACGGACTCAAGAGGGGCCGAGCGAACGCATAACCCCAATCGATAGATAACCTTGGACATGAAGTTTGTACGAACGTCGAAATATGCGGATTGAACAGTGAGAGTTTCGCAGGTGACACCTCGGAGAGTAGGATTGGCACATAGGGTATAGAAACGCGAGATGTTGAAAGTTGATTTGTGATTGCTTGAAGTTGCTTGAAGCTTCCCTGGCGTCCGAGCGTTCCCAGAATAACACCCCAAAGCTGAGGGTGTCGTACTGGACCGGAAAGCTCGGCTGTGGGATCTGGTTGGGTCGAGTCAAGTGATGGAGGGAGAGAGGCAATGCTCTCGCGGGCAGATTGGACAGCCTGGTCTCGGATTCTTCGCATCTTGTTATGATCATAGTGTTCTCGAGTAAGTTTCTTTGAATAGGGATCATATCGAAACGCGGGAACAGTAGGATTCGCAATCATAATCGACTCGAGGTGAAAACGACCGTCCCCAAGGTATCTGCGCCGATTTAGCCAAATTTGAAACCAAAAAATCGGAGACATACAGCAGTGCGTCAACCTCGTGGAGAGACGGAGCTGTGCAGCCTAATATTTCCCCAGGAGAAAGTGGTTTTGAGCGGGGTATTATGGCTTCGTATTTACCAGTCCGGCGACTGGACTTCCCATCTGATAGCGAGCCGGGCGTCTCACTACCTTCATGTGCCAGAATGAGGTCTTCCTTGAGCTTTTGCAAAGCCGAAACGAACTGGATAGTTGAAACTAATGCTAGTCGAGTCGGTTCTTGCGGTGATGTCTGCGGGCGCTGCTGAGTATGCTCGTGTTTTGGAAAATCACTCGTGGACGATGACCCCTGGATGCGAAGGTATCGGGTTTTCCCGATTTGCTGGCCCGCAGGTATATCCGCACCACTCTCCTCGGAATCCATGAGCTGTTCATTAAATGCAGCCCGGTCACTTGGGAAGTTCAGGCGAACAGTGTCCACAAGATGTGTGGAGTCGATGGCTATTTCGACGAATACATAGAGCGTCTTGATACTAGTTTGATCGATCGGGACTAGGAACCAACTCAGACGATGTAGTTCACCTATCTGTCAAGAAGACGGACCAAGACAGCTGTGTCCATAATGGACGAGCATATCGCAACCCAAGGCAACTGCGGTGTAGTCGTCGATGCAGCACGCCCCGTATGTGACATCGCCCATGATGACAGTTAGTGCATCGGTGAACCTGTACGGGTTTCGAACAAAAATTTAGATGAGAGACGTTTCGGTAGACAACCTTGTGATCACCTGCGCACCGCTCGATGATGTCTGCGATGGTACATGCAAACATCTGGAGACCCTCAGGCATCTGAAGAGCGACCATGTTGGCTCTATTCTTGCGAACATGGTGTATCGTCTTGTGGATTTCAAAAGAGTAGTTGGTGGGCAATTGCTTGATTGCTTGGTTGAGGAGCGGATCTGTGAGGATTTCTTCTGAAACCTGAATCGCGAATTGAGTTGGTGCAGAGTTGCGCTTCGATGGCGCAGCCGACTTTGACCCTACGAAGCGTTTTTTGGGTTTTGAAGCGGTATTAGATTCCACCATCGCGAGAGTCGCTGCTTGGGAATTCCATCCACAACAACGCTTTAGATGCGAGAGGATCACGTGGTCATTGCTCCTCAACCCGTTCTGCTTTCCTGCTTCGCTCCTGCTTATTTGGTTGGCCGGCACAATGGCACTCTCCGACACAGGTCGATGTGCTATGAGGGGCGCTTGTGGGTCCAAAGGCTGGTTTGGACAGCAGTTGCCATGCCCCTACGACGGTCCACCAGTCGAGGTGTGTACGTTCGCTTTCCTCAGGATAAGCTAACAACACCATCTGTCTCAGCCCGAGAACCAACATGCTAGGGATCTCCTCGTCTCTGTTTGCGGTGCAGAGTACGCCGAAGGATCAACTTGTTGTACTTCAGCCCAAGTTGAAACCCTACGGGATTCTCTGGCACAAGCAGAGCTTATCATTTCATCCTGCCCAGCCTGTCGCAACAACTTCAGGTCGTTTTTCTGCTCGTTTACTTGTTCACCAGAGCAGGATCTTTTCCTGAATGTAACCGAAACACAGAAATCTAGCACCGGAGAGACTGCGGTCAAAGCTGTGGACTTTTTTGTCGGAGAACAGTTTGCTTCAGGTTTCTATGACAGCTGCAAGAGTGTCCAGGTCGGAGCTACCAATGGATACGCCATGGACCTCATCGGAGGTGGCGCAAAGACATACTCACAATTCCTCAAGTTCTTGGGGGACGAGAAGGACCTCGGCAGTCCCTTCCAGATCAATTTTCCCTCCATTACCCCCCCACAAATCACCCATCTAGACCCAGTCCCAAGGAACTGCGCAGACAACGACTTGGCTAGTCGATGTACTTGTATCGACTGTCCAACCGTCTGCCGGGCGTTACCCGAGGTCCCCGTTCCGGGTCAAGAGCCCACTTGCCATGTCGGTCTTATCACCTGCCTGTCCTTCGTGTTGATACTGGCATATGCTCTTGCTGTCGCATCGTTTCTCTTCGGATATGTTTTGCAAGCCACAATTCGAAGACGAAGAGAAAAAAGATACGAACGCATGGCGTTATCTGCGGACGCTGCATCGTCTACCCTGTCACCCAGGTTACATACCCGCGGGTTGGTGGGAGCCATCTCACTTTCCCATGATCAGGAAGAGTCTGTTGGGGCACCGTCCACAGAATCCCGGCCACTTGGTCGTGGAACATCACTCCTGGATCCTATCGGGGCATCTCAACCACGACAGTATCGCTTGAATACTGTGCTGAGACGTGCTTTCTACCGCGTCGGCCTTTGGGCAGCTTCGTCGCCTTTCCTAACGTTTTCGCTCGTATTTACGGTCGTTGGCTTGCTCAATCTCGGTTGGAAGAAGTTCGGTATAGAGACCGATCCCGTGAGGCTATGGGTTGCCCCAGATTCCGAGAGCAAACTGCAGAAGGAGTTCTTCGACGAACACTTTGGACCATTCTACCGCGCCCAGCAAATCTTCGTTACAAACGTTCCAAATCCATCCATGGAAGACCACAGCAATGCGTCACTCACGTCTGTCTATCCTGGCGTCCTTTCTTACAAGCATCTTGATTACTGGCTCGACGTGGAGAAAGATATTCGTGCTCTCCGTTCTCATCCGCATGGTTATCGCCTTACGGACGTATGTTTCAAGCCTGCAGGTCCGCGAGGCGCGTGTGTCGTACAGTCGATTGGCGCGTGGTTTGGCAATGATTTCAGCGATTATGACGAGTTAACCTGGGCGGACCGTGTATCACAGTGTGCACGGTCTCCGGTCGACTGTTTACCTGACTTCCAGCAGCCGCTTGGCCCGCAGTACGTGCTTGGTGGCGTACCTGAGAGCACACAAGGCACCCCATCATATCTGGAGGCCGAGGCATTCGTAGTCACATACGTGATATCAGACTCTCTGGACTCCGCTGAGCGATCGAAAGCCATGGAATGGGAAGAAGCGCTCAAGGATTATTTACTTGGTCTCAGCGACAGAATATCGGAGGCTGGCATGCAGATCACATTCTCAACAGGCGTCTCACTTGAGGAGGAAATCAGCAAGAGCTCCAACACAGACGTGAAGATTGTTGTTCTCTCATATCTTGCGATGTTCTTTTACGTATCCTTGACGCTGGGCAATGGGATTGCAGGGCGGGAGGAAGATGGCCTAGTGGCTTCACTGTCACAGTGGGCTCAAAACTTTCGTCTGTTGTTCAGACGAAGAACTGTCGTGTCGTCTTCAGTATCCATCGATTCACGGACCATACCGCGCATTTTCCCCCGTTTGCCTCGCAACCTCTTCGTGAACTCCAAGTTTACGCTCGGTCTTTTTGGAATCGGACTAGTCATCCTCTCTGTTTCCTCCTCAGTCGGCTTTTTCTCCTTGGTCGGAGTGAAGACAACCTTGATCATCGCTGAAGTTATCCCATTCCTCGTCCTTGCCGTCGGTGTCGACAATGTTTTCATCCTGGTGCATGAGCTTGATCGTCACAACTTGCTGCATGGTGCAAATGCCTCGATAGCATTGCAAGGCGGCAGTATGCCGACGCCACGTTCGTCCACTCAATCTCATCGTTCACCATTTGAGTCTACTCAGGACAACTCGGTGGACGGTGGATCCCTGCCGTTATTCCTGTCTGTAGAGGAGCGCGTTGCACGAACACTGGCGAAGATAGGTCCGTCAATTTTACTCAGCACAGTTACGGAAACTGTTGCATTCGCATTGGGTGCTTTGGTTCCAATGCCAGCTGTACGGAACTTCGCGCTCTATGCCGCTGGTAGTGTGCTTCTGAACGCATTGCTACAAGTTACAGTATTTGTCAGTGCACTTGCGATTGACTTGAAGCGAGTTGAGGTGAGTAATGGTCAATTATGCGTGGCTCAGCTACACGACAGTTATAGGCTGGCCGCGTCGATTGTTTTCCTTGCATACGGCTGCCATCCCGTATTGCGCTTCTCGATGCTCCGGTAGGGTTAGGCACAGTGGCCCGTTTCATTCGTAGGCACTATGCGCCATTCCTCTTGCGCCCAGCAGTGAAAGGCGCTGTTCTCATCACATTTTCGGGGTTATCTGTGCTATCTGTGCTGTCTATACAACATATCGAACTTGGTCTGGGTGAGCGGCACTTGTAATCTGCTCAATTTTTCCACTGAGATATTGCATTAGACCAGAGGCTTGCTTTGCCTTCAGATTCATACCTGAATGCATATTTTGACCACTTGGATGCATATCTTGACGTTGGACCACCTGTATACTTCGTCTCGCAACAAATTGATGTCACACAACGAGCAGGTCAGCAAGAGCTTTGTGGTCGTTTCACCACTTGTCATGATCTCTCGATTGCCAACGTTCTGGAGGCCGAACGCAAGAGGCCCGAAGCTTCCTTCATCTCCCAGCCAACTGCTTCTTGGATCGACGATTTTCTCAAATGGCTCGACCCCGCTATGGAATCTTGCTGTCGCGTTCGCAAAGCTGATTCCTCGAAATTCTGCAGCGCTACAGACTCCGAGAGGCTATGTCGGCCATGTCTATATGGGCAAGATCCTGCATGGAACATCACTATGGTCGGGCTTCCTGAAGGAGAAGAGTTCATGCGCTATCTCAATCGATGGCTCATCTCTCCGACTAACGAAGATTGTCCCCTCGCGGGAAAAGCATCGTTTGGGACAGCCCTTGCACTTGACCAAGCGGGCACGAGTGTGGTTGCATCGCACTTCCGCACGTCCCATACTCCGCTGAGGTCCCAAGCGGACTTTATCCACTCGTTTGAAGCCGCACGCCGCATAGCAGATGAAATCTCAGAGTATATTGGGTACAAGGTTTTCCCATATTCTCTCCACTACGTGTTCTTCGACCAGTACGCCCATATCGTTGCCATCACGCAAGAAATTCTTGGACTGGGGCTAGCAGCCGTGTTGATCGTCACCGCATTGTTCCTTGGTTCATGGAGGGCTGGGTCCATCGTCACGGGCATTGTTGCGATGACTGTCTTGAACGTGATGGGTGTGATGGCAGTATGGGGTATCAATCTGAATGCAATCAGCTTGGTAAACCTTGTCATCTCGCTCGGTATTGCGGTAGAATTCTGTGCACATGTCGCGAGAGCGTTCACGAGCGCAGGATCAAGCTTGCCAGCAGATTTTCCGGCGGGACAGAAAGAGAGGGATGAACGGATGTGGACTGCGTTGGTCGATGTTGGTCCTTCGGTAAGGTGTTTCTGCGAAGAGCTTACTGGTGAACTGATGGACAACTGGATTCCCTAGGTACTCTCCGGAATCACTTTTACAAAGCTCATTGGAATGTCTGTCCTAGCTCTAACCCGTTCACGGCTTTTAGAGGTGAGACCTGCTCACGAGCTAACCATGTTTCTTTGGCCACTGACTAGTTGTCAGATTTACTACTTCCGCATGTGGGTAACTCTGATCATCTCCGGAGCCCTCCATGGTTTGGTATTGTTACCAGTGGTGCTGAGCATTGCGGGAGGTCCAGGCTTTGCTCAACAAGAGTTAGATGAGGAGTGGATGTCTAATGCTATCAGGAATGACGCCGAGTATGGGTGAGCAGCCATCCAGTTGCATTTTCGTCCTCGCAGTAATGAATCATTTCGCTAGGCCCATCCTCGCTGACGATTCATCAATTGCGAGCAATTGAATCTGGAAGAGTTTCTTCACAGCACACGTTGAAATATATACAAACACCCAGTATAATTTTGCATGCAATTATAGTTGATACCAAGAAATTGAACAGACTACGCTGGAGACCGAGACCTACTATCTCTGATATCCTCCCTGCTGTAGCTCCTTCTCCCCCGACTAAGGGACCTAGACCGGGACCTACTCCGACTGTACCTCGAGTATGACGAATACGATGGGGAACGTGAGCGGGTTCGGGAACGCGAACGTGACGGAGTCTGCGAGCGAGAACGACTAGACCGCACTGAGTAACTCCTGGAGCGACTGCGCCGCCCCCTCCCGTACCCTGTACCGCCGCGTTCGTAGCTCGGTGATCTCCGTCTTGGTGGGAGGCGGTCACCACGCCTTACTGGTGAACGCGAACGAGAACGAGAAGGGCGGTATGTGTCTCTTGGAGGCGGAGCACGGCGACCATAACCCCTTGCCCGCCGGAACGTATCCGCATAGCGCGGAGGCTCATATACTCGCCTGCGCGGCGGTGGGGAACGCGTACGGGAACGAGAGCGGGAACGAGAGAAAGACCTGCGGTCCCGCCCGTTGCGCACGGGACGTGGACGGGAGCGGGAGCGAGTGCGGATGGGAGCGTCGGAGAGTTCCACTTTTAAAACGAGACCGTCCAGTTGACCACCGTTCATGTGGGATGCAGCCCTTTGTGCTGACGACGGATCCACATACTCCAGTGCAGCCTTGCCTCGATTTTGACCAGCTAAACAAAGGCACTATGAGACAGGAATGCATACGAACAATGCATGGACCATACACTTTGTGTAGAGAGGGAGATCTATTTTGACGATTTCGCCGTAGAACCCAAATATTGTTTGAAGGTGGGTGTGGGCAACATTGCGCGAAAGGCCGTTCACGACGACAACTTTAGCATCTTTCTTGTCGTCGCCGTGGTCCATATCAACATCTGCATCGTGAAGACGTTTTGGCGAGGGAGAGCGACCTCTGTCCGACATTGTTGGATGGGACGAAACGACCACCCTAAGAGAAAATGGGAATGTGACTACGTGACAATTCAATTTTGTGACGGTCACAAAGTACAACACAGGAGATTGTTACTGTAGTCTCGCTTTCTTCCTAGATTGTTTCACAACACCAGATTGATTCTCGTCTCTCAGCCCATGCGTCCGCTTCACATGCCTTTTGACAAGATCCTGTCTGACGAAACTTTGACCGCAAATGTCGCAGCTATAAGGCCTACATCCGCTGTGACTGGCCTCGTGCCTTTTGCATTCGTTTTTGCGCAAGAACCGCAGCGGACTGCGAACAAGTATTCAGTTGATATACAAGAATAACCAGTCTGGAGTCAACAAACCACATGGAACAAGCAAAGGGTCTTTGTCCAATGTGGGCTCCAACATGGACCAAGATATGGTCCCTACGCTTGTTCCGCTGATCACAACCGATGACATAACATCGAAAATCGTTCAGAAGCTCGCCGCGGTCTGAAAGTTTGCCGGCAAAGTGAGAGAGCCACGTTCTATCGATATCTCGTTCGGGGTATTTGGTTCTGAAACGTTCTGCTCTAGATATGAGTTCGCTTAGTTCGATGCCAAGATGCGCATTCAATACGGGGGATAAATGGGTGACGTTGGAATACTCAAGGCTGCACGGAGCAGGTGAAGGGCGGTGTTCACTATCAGGAGCATTGGTTGGTTCGAGTTCGAAGGAAGTAGAAGATCTCGGCACTGCTAGTTGCGATGGCGAAAAACTTGATGCGGACGGTGAGGACCATGGTAGAAACGAGAATTCCGGAGCAGGTTGGACCAAGATGGACATGATGTCCTGGATGACTCGCGGAGACGGACTTTGTTCAGCCTTCGAGTCCGTCGTATAATGGATATCGTCAATGTGATGGTCCTTGGGCGCCAACGAGACAGGCTCTCCGTAAGAAATCCCGATATCGTGGAGTGATGTGCTGCAGATAGTGTCCAAAGGGTTGACGCCGGGATGTGGCAGGTCCAGTCGTCGAAGTTTATCATACATATTGACGTCGGGGATCAGTCCAATAATGTCGCTCGCCGTGGGATCAATATCGCTATCGAAACCGAGTTCCATACGGCCAGTAGGCTCGTCACAGAGAGAAGGGACAAAATTCGGGGCAAATTGGGCCATACGACGGTCTGCCTTTGACTCAAAACCTCTGTATGGAACGGTCGGTGAGAGAAGATCGTCCTGTGGAATGTTGGTGCCGCGGATCTCGGCGGGCAAGGAAAGTATATCTTCATCGCAGTCGACTTGCATTCGCAGCGCAGTGTCTTCAGGAGCGAGCGGGTGATCATGGAGGACTGCAGATGCATCGCGGAGATGAGTGATGCCTAACCCAGCTAGAGGGGGCCGATAGGAGGGAGAATTGACCCAAGCGTTCGACTGAAAGTCATCGAGAGCATCGCCGGGGCCAAGAAGAGGTGTGTTAGCAATAGACCTGAGTGGGGAAAGGAGGGTGGGAATAGGGTGTCGCAGCGCCAGCGATGCGTGTATAGAAAGAGGGGAAATGTTGTGTGGATAGCTGTGTGTAGGGCTACGGTGATGTTTCATAGTTTGGGTTGATAGTATATCATATGTGTCTGTCAGCGTCGTGAAACTCGCCGGGCTGTAACTCTCCTCTTCTCTCCTTATATATCTTGTTTGTCCTTGTTGTGCAAAGCCATTAACTAATTACCTCTTTTGGAAATACCTCCGTCGATATGTTTTTTGTCCGCCACATGGGTAGAGCATCGCTCTCAACCCCGACAACAAGACTTAGTCTTGTCAAACCCGTGCTGCTCCTTTCCGGCGTCTCTGTCGCTGTCACCACCTATTATTCACTCCTGTCCGATCCTACAGATGCTCTTCCTCTGAGCCCCTCCCGCTTCACGCCGACCACCCTCATCGAATCCGTGGACGTGTCATCCAACACGAAGCTTTTAACTCTCTCTGTCCCTCCTCAACTGCTCCCACATGACCCTGGCGCCTTCGCACCCATATGGTCCATCTTCGTCAAGGACAGTGACATCCAAGTAGAGCGTCCCTACACTCCCCTCGAAGGCATCGATGAAAACGGTCACATGAAGTTCTGGGTAAAAAAGTATGAACGCGGCGAAGTTGGTCGGTGGCTACACTCGAGACAAGTTGGTGACTCGATCGAGATCCGTGGACCCGTAAAGACTTGGTCAAGCTTGTGGCAGAATGGTCATTGGGATGAAGTTGTTCTGGCACGTACCTCTATTCCCTTCTCATCTATGAACCAACTGACTTCTATCGCAAGATCTCTGGTGGAACTGGAATTACACCTTTCTACCAGCTACTACATAGTGTTCTCAGAACACGTGACACCACCTTCAACGCTCGTTTTACATTGATTCACGGATCCAGATCGTTGGCGGACCTTCCTCCTTCGAGCATGATACAATCTCTCGCGACACTCTCTCAGAAACATCCAGACAGGTTCCAAATGCATCTTTTCGCCGAGTCCACGAATGATACCCCAGAAAGCCAGTCCCTAAATATTCAACGTGGCCGGATTGGCAAGTCCGCAGTACAAGACGCATTGCAACTGACGCACAGCACACCGTGGTGGTGCAGGTTTTTCGGGTTATTCGCCACAACACCATTTGCACCAGAGAAGAGGGTCCTTGTCTTGGTCTGTGGTCCAGAAGGGTAAGCATTACACAACTCCTTTTCGCCGCCAACGTATTCTTAAGCCATTCTGACCTAGGATGGTGAATGCGATCGCTGGGCCATATGGCCGCAACTACTCCCAGGGTGAGGTGGGAGGTATTCTAGGGGAGTTAGGCTTGCAATCTCATCAAGTCTGGAAGCTCTGATCGATTGTAATAATATATAATCTTAGAGTTTATATCCATCAGACCGGACTGGTGCCAGTGAATCTACCATTCAACCTCCCCCCGTGTCGGCCAATCAGGCAGGTCACCCCGATCGTATCGGCAAGCTTAGGACAACGAGATATGGTAATGAAACTAATTACACAATGAACAGTATCCCGCAGACCAGGTATTGGATGCTGTATGAGGTTGCCGCCAGAAAGTTTAGGTCACGGATTGCCACTCACATTATGCGGCCAGAGCAGTACGCCGTGCCTTGTACATTAGAGAAGGTGCCCAGGTAAGTGCGTCATGAATTCACTTAATACGCCACCAAGTGGATCGAAATACTTTTCGATGGGATGATCGTCCTCCACCCAGTATCCGGCCAATCACTACACATGTGTGCAAGTTTGTATCCGTCGATGTTGTTGCAATGCACGATCTTGGGGTTTGGACACTTTTGGCTGACGGGGACCAAGTCAACGTGATGGATGTGCGTGGGTCATCGGTGGGTATCGTTTACCGCTGAACGTTGGAGGACTCTCGATGTTATTCCCGATGAGGATACTTTGTCGTGGAAACGTTAAGACGATGCTGATATGGAAATTTGATTCTCTTTGTGTATACACACTAACAATACGACCCATGTGAAGCGTCAAGGAACCTAGAGGTCCAGTACCGACAGTGAAAACAACTACCCCTTTGGGAGGATTGCAACCGCGTGTGTGCTCATTGAGATCCCCCACGGATCTGCAGTTCGAATCTCGATGTGTTTTCGCAGATCTTTCCAGCGATTCTTAGAGACCTCGTGATGTATAGAAGATGAGTAAACTGAAGATAAGATATGTGATGCCCTGAGCCTGGTGCAAATTAGACGCGTCTTATGCTTCAGATCTTCTCTTAGACGTAGGGTCGATGCATAAGTAGGACAAGGTACCTTCCTGAGAGATAGAAGAGAACAGTCCAACGGGGACAGCCACGGACCCGAGATGAGAAGCTTTGCTCCGTAGTTATAGTGATACGAGAAAGTCAGATATCTTGCCTTCGAAGGTCCAAGAGGCCCTTCATGATGAACTGAACCTCAAGGACAGCATCAATAGCCGAGCGGACGGTATTCACTTGCACTTGTCCAGCAACAGGAGCAGCAGTATTGACTTGAGTGGCCGTTTTGACTTCCACCTCCCACAGGGTGTCGGCGTGAGCAGGGATTGAAAGCGATGTCCTCGGGTCAACCTCGATGTGAATGGTAAGTAAAAGGGATCAGTTAAGCAGTCTGGTTGGCACCTGCTCTTGCTGAAACATCTGGATAATGAGCGGTCCACGTCGGAAAGCATATCCACGTTTGTATATCTGAGAGCGACGGCTGGCGTAATCCCTTTAAGTGCCACCTATCTCATGAAGATGTGGACCAACCATACACGTATCCGAGTGCGCTTGCAAAACTAAGAGCATCTCCGAGGACCTCGCAGACCGCCCACGGACGAACGGTTGCTTCGGGATGTACGCGTACAGACTCTGGCTTTAGATATGAATATAGAGTCCTGAAAGATTAATCTGTACAAGAAGACAAGAACGGACGTGCACTTAGGCTCACCATCCACTCTCCTTTCCATCACCAAGCTCCTTCCTAGCTCTCAATAGGACTGGTTCATCACCTTGAGAGCCGGTTTGAACAAGGCCCTGCGCACCAATGTGTTCAAATACGATCTCGCAGGTGTGCATGGGAGCAGCGGACTCGGTATGCAGGGTGAGTCGATTGAGGATAGGTTTAAGGTCGCGAGCGAAGAATTCGCCGAAGAGGGCTACTTCGTAGTATGCATTCGGAGCGGGAGTTTGAGTGACTGCCGACATCAGATCAAGCTGGACACGAAGCAAAGATGGTCTCCTGTCAGTCTCGGCTGCAATAAACTCAGCCTCTTTCATTACGCTCATTCTTGCTCTTGCTCATTCTTGGTGTATGTGTTCCGCATTTACCGTGGCTCCCACAGACCCTTTATCTTGACTGATTCGTTGAGTTTTCTGAACTAAACATCACAGAATGGTTGACAGCTTCGCATCCTCTGGGTCGTCTGCCCAATCCGAACTTCAAATTTGTTCATTATGCACCACTCCAGCCCGCTATAAATGTCCTCGTTGTGCAACTCCTACTTGCTCCCTCTCCTGCTCTCACAAGCACAAACAAGATACAAGATGCACCGGTGAGCGAGACAAAGCCCAGTATGTCCCCATGAACGCGTACGGCTGGGGAACCATGATGCGGGACTACTGCTATCTTGAAGAAGTCGGCAGAAAAGTGAGTGCGTGGGGAAACGAGATTGTTCGCTGTGGGTATACAGAGAATATCGGCGCAAGCAAAGCTGCAAGTGCGCGAAAGTTCTCAAGCAGGAGAAAACCAACGACAGCGAAATCGAAAAGAGACGTGCTCCGGGCCCATCTCGAAACGCTGGGTATCGACATTGAGTTATTGCCGGCAGGCATGGAGCGCAGAAATCTGAACCAGTCAACATTCGATCAAAAGTAACGATCTATACTCATTGCTATCCTCACCCAGACTAACATTATACCATGTACAAGGTCGAAGTGTTCTCTGCTCACGATCGAGTTCGTATTTTATCCCCCCACCACCCTTGCATCCATCTCGTCCTCGCCACCACCATCCTATAAGATACTCTCGCACCGGAATGGTCTGTCAGGGACACTTCTTACCGTGCTTCAGCGTCAGGTGTCCTTGACCCTCTCAAAGTCACAAAAGCAAAAAGGAATCACTCCCGATTGGCTACCCTCCCTAGTCACCCCTCATCCAGAAGCTTCCGAGTGCTTCGTTCCTCCCCACTGCTACATACGCACGAATACTGAATTTCCCCACGCTCCCAATGCTGTTTATTACCACAAGCTAGAGCCGACCCTATGCCTCAGCGAGCTCCTTCGAAGAACTTCTTTCATAGAGTTCCCGACTATTCACGTTTTTGACCCAGAAGCGTCGTCGTTCTGCGGCACTGTCATTGATAAATCTGGCTCGATAGTCCGAGTCTTGGAGAACGATCAGGTAGACGTTGCAAGGGCAGTGAAGCGGAGGAAGCTAAATAAAATGGCGGGTCTAAAAGCAGTTTTTAGCCTGATTGGTGGGTATGGGAGCGAGGGTAGTTCTCACTCAGGAGAGGAAACGGCAAACGAACATACCACTGGTTTGGCTACGCTAGAAGCGTATTCAGGGAGTGATGATGAAGTAACCCCCACAAACGCTGAGGTGGAAGAAGACCAGTCCCTGGATTCCGATGATAATATACCCGCCGAAGGCGACCAACTCGATCCAGCCAGACTGCTTGAATTTGTGAAGCAGGCACGGGGTGCAGCCGATGAAGATATATTAGACTGGGGGGACCAGTGGGATATTGATACAGAGGAACAGATATTGAACATTGAATTCTAATTGTGGTTCATACTTTGATGAAACTGAAGGTTGCTCTCATCCACTGGTTAAGAGATTGTTGTACATGTTGTGCAATTTCTAGAGAATCTTGACCTGCCAGTTCAGTGCAAGTGATTCAGTACAAAGAAAGTTGCGTATTAGATATCATCTGGTCTCTTCTAAGTAGACCAGAGAGGCGAAGGAAGGCAGTGGTTCCCTCTCAGATATCATCCATACCCAAGTCAATCTCAACTTTCTCGCCAGGATTGAAAGCAGGAAGACCTAGGAGACTTCACATGAACCACGGCCAACCTTCTGAAGATGGGTAAGACACACCTAGGTAGGGGCAGCTCGCACATCTAAATGCGTCCCCTAGAAAACAGCTCCCACAACTGCTCGTTGCCTTTGGAGCAGCCTTTGCTGCAGTAATCAGTCGCTCTTTCTCCGTTTCACCAGCCCCAACTTCCACCGCACCGTCCACGTCCAGAAGAACGACCTTTCCTGACTTGGCTTCTTCAGCCTCGATCTCGGCGAGCCCACACGTGCAGTTCTTGCACGCTTTCTTGCGTCGAGGTGCACCCGAGTTTATAGGCTCGCAAGTTGGAATAGGACGTGCGCGATCGGTAGCGGTCAGAAGAGCTTCCGCATCAATAGAGGGGGTAGAAGGAGATGAAAGTGTCCAGAGAGCCTTCTTCGAAGACTGTCGGGCTGGATCGGCCCTCCGCCTTAGAGGGACAGCTCCATTAGAGAGAGTGCTTGGTGTGATGCTAAAGAGTGTGGGACTAGGTTTCTGAGCGATCACCCGGGAGTCTCCGCCTTGTAGGACACTTTCTAGGACAGTAAATCCAGCGAGAGTAAGTTCCTTGGGAAGGTGAAGAAGACCTCCAGGAAGGTTGAGCAGATAAAGCTTGCCGAAGGGACTGAGGCCCTCGAGAAGCTGGCTGAGGAACGGCTGTAGATCGGACGAGAGAGAAGAATACTCTGGCGGTGTGAGCACAACGTGGATTGATGAATAAGAGGAGGCAGTCAAGGTAGTAGCTAACGGGTGATGATTTAATGCGTACGTGTTGGTCAGAGAGGAAATGACACTACCTCCACCAATCAACCTATCAAGCATCTGCCTCTCTACGGTGTCTCCACTTGCATTTGCATCCAAGTTTGTGATAAGTGCCTGATACTTTCCATTTTGCGCGGTGCCTAGCGATCCGATGACCAGCACTGACTCAGTGTGTAAAGCGACCCCGAGGTCTGTTGGCTTGGATATCGCGGGGACGGGCACTGCGGCAGATACTGCGGTGGGCGCCATTGGAACGAGTGAGAGAGAAACGAAGAGCAGATATGCATGATCAGGTATCGTCCTTTGTCATCAGATTGTCTACCTTAGGTAAGCAATCCACAGAGAAAATGACCCATTCTGATATAATAATATACAGACAATGACCAAACAATGACTAGAAGGATATAGAAAAATAAATGCACGAACCGCTTCAGTACTTGTTAAAACGAAACATATCCAACCGATGAAGAAGACCGAACCCCAACTACTTGCATGTAGTCCCATACTATTTACTGCTGCATCTCTGGATTCGGTGCTGGGTGGGGTGGCATCCCAGGCGGCGGGTGCATACCATCATGGTATGCAGGGGCCAAGAGTGCACCGCGAATCCGCAGCAGCATCATGCGGAACCAGTCTTCGTCGGCACCCGCCTTTTCCTGTTCTACTGCTAGCTGCTGGAGATTGCTCAGCTCTTTCATTAGCGTCAGGCGCCAAGAGAGGTTGCCGTTTTCGTCCGCCTCTAAATTGTCTATTGGCATAGCAGGGTGCGGAGGGAAACGCAACCCAGGAGGTGGAGGTGGAAGCATAGGAAAGTTGGGGTCAAAACTAGACAAGACGTGCATCAGCCAACAAGTCACACGTGGTGAAGGGACATACGCAGGTGGATAGGGAGGCGGATAAGGAGCCTGTCTGCTCGGGCCAGCCTCATCGGGGTGCATCTGAGGTGGGGGTGCTTGGACAAATTGCGCGTGGGGGTCAGCGAAGGGTTCGTTCGGACGATAGTCAACATCTTGCTCTTCCGATTGACGTCCTTTGGCACCTTTCGGCTTCTTCTTTCTCACACGGTGAACTCCCGTGCGTGGATCAACATTATCATTAACGGTCCAATATGACCCCTTGCCTCGATCGGTGAGCGGACGGGGCACTTTCTCAAAGCATGGGTTGAGAGAAAGATTATGTCGGACAGAATTCTAAAGTATTCGATAGTTAGTTTTGTTTTGTTTTGCACAAGGGATCAAACAAATATGAACACAATCAAACATCAACATCGCGGTCGCGTCGCAGGTATGCAAGGACGCGGTGCAGCGTACAAATTATCAACCACGTTTGCAAAGTCTCACTCACTTTCCAGCCCGAAGGTGCAGTTCTAAAATACGGGAACTAGATGACGTGACGTCAAAACTAAGGTAAACTTGGGGCAGCAACAGAAAATACGCACGCGAGATTCAATCGCGTAGTAGATGTCTTCCAGGAGTAACTTTTGGTTGGGCGAACCTTTGATCGCATATCTAGAATCATGACGAGTTCGAAAACCGACCAAGCAGGAGTGGACGAGTGTCCACAAAGAACCAACATACCGAATGAGGGTTGAATAAGGGTAGAATGGTTTGCTTCCTGGGGGTCCGTCGCGCAGAGAATCAAGGTTAATTGGCAAGCCACCCGTGAGGTCGGCTGGTTCCTGCGGGTAATATGAATTTGCCTGAGCGAGTTCTGCCTCACCCGGTGGTAGCATATTTGATGGCATGACTGTTTGCTGTGTCTGCTGCGACATGACTCTACTTAGAGCTATAGTCCAGATAATCGGGAGACGAGTTCACCGATGGCGGCGTGCTTGTTGACTGGAGAGTTGAAAGGTGTAGGAAAGGAACGTTGAAAGAGCTGCTGTGGCTTATGTCATGCGTGAGAAATCAGTCCGCGCACGGGCCAGTTTCTCCCCCATCACGCAAGCCAACGACGTTGATGCTGCGATATCCATCATGTAAAACGACGACGACGAACGAAAGAGAGTAGAGAAAGAGTTGTTTGTTCGATTTGCTAACGCACACAGTGATGCTTGGTCCAAATTGTGGAAGACATTGTAAAACAAAATCCAAACCGACCACGCTCTCCAATACACAAACAAAGTGAGTCTATCTTCAGAGCATCTCTGAACTTTTGCATTATCGTGGCCCACTTCTAACAACTCCTTGTAGCGGACACTCCTCCGTGTTTTGGCTGGTGGGAACATCGTTACAGATGACATCGATGACCCACTACATCACCCTTAGATGGAGGCCTGCGCCGTGCATGTTCTACGTCCAGACCAATACTTCTCTCCTCAGGCTCGCTTTAAGTACCTGCTTCAGTGGGCACTCCTAAGGAGAGTGCAGATAACGTTGACACGCTGGTGGTCCTGCAACTCGAGCTTCTGGGCTACAGGGCCACATCAGTTCTCTGTCTGTCGAGATTCAACTGTTTGCCCAAGAGTGGATCATGTTGACGTAGTACGAGGCAACTGCATAAAGTTACAAAGTAGCTTTGCATTCAAGCAGGTGATAAATTGCGTCTACATGGCTCTCAATTCTATGTACTTAGATCGTTGTGTTACTGAAGGACACTATACAGCTTATGTAATAAGTCCCCCATGATCACGTGTGTATGAATTCTGGCACAACAACATTTAACGTCGAGTGCATCACCATGTTACTAACACTCAGCAAATCCTTACAATGTCCCTCCCTGGCATTTGCAGGCAGACGCTGTGTTTCATCCGAGGCAAAATTTCAGTCGCCCCATGACAAGAGGATGGAAGCGCTTGTCTCACTTTATCACCAGTCCAACACCTTCATCACCCCCGAGAATCTGTCTGCTGTCATTGACCAGGCGTTTACCCAACCACTGCACATTGCAGAAGACCAAAAGAAGCATTCTATCGCTGAACTGTTTAAGATGAAGACGCATCACAGAGAATCTCCCAAGTTCTTCCTCGGCAGAGATGACGGCTCTTCGTCTCCACACAGTTCGGAAAGCATGGGACCAGGTTGGACTGAGAGCAGATCTAGGAGAGTAGACCGGGTTCACCGAGTTCTGATGGGTACACAAAGGGACGGACGGCCGTCTTGGTTAGCGTTGAAGGAGAACAGCAAGAGGGTAAAATCTCAAATTGGCAAGGACAACCGAGGGTGAGGCGGTGGCTAAACCAAGGCAAGTTTTCGTTCCGGTTGCTCTAGTGCGTTGCTAATATATGGCCCCAAGACTCCCCATTTCAGCGTCTGCACTTTTCCATAGGGCGCCGTAGCGTAGTGGTGACCACGGTGGTGTGAATCTCGCGTATCCTACAATACTAGTCTTTTCTCGGAGAATTTTCCGTATGATGATCAAATCCATGATTGTGTCATATTCCGGCAACGTCCCGACTTATCTGATAAACAGTTTTTTGTACACAGCTTGAGATAAATCAAACGGATTTCCAGCTAATACCCCCTCCATACAATCATACCCATGACTGTGCTTGCAAAGTTCAAAGCATTTTTTGCGGGCTCTCTTCCTCCAGACGCTCAAAAAGTCTACGACGACCTTCGGGCTGCGGATGTCCCGGTCTCCGACGCGGTCTGTCGGTCTTGTCCCGATCCCTGCGATCAAGGTCAACGCCATCTATTTCTGTTTTTCTATTCTCAAACTCCATTACAGATCACGATGATTTCTCTAGGAGGATATCTATTGACATGGACTCGGACATGTTAGGCTCAGTGAAACCGTATAGACGTCAGGCAAGCGCCTTCCTGTTTACTTCGGCGCCTTCACGAGACAATGCCTACCATAGGTCATAATCTCTACTGGCAAATCAGATTGGCCCAAGGAAGTTACGGAGGCCGACGGCACTCTAGCCGCATTCTTGAGCAGTGCAAATGAGAAGCTCCAGGCTGGCGGTGCGCAGAACGGAATAGAGAACGCCGAAAACAGCCGAGCACTTCTCCCTGCCGGCTTGTTTACGCAAAATGACACCAACAGGCTGTCGATCCAGAATGGCAGTCATAAATCATTCTCAGAGGATCCCTCCCAAGAAACAGTCATCGTGCTTCCTGACTTCAAGGTCATCACTGACGTCCCCCGATCACCCGCGGGTGCAGAGACGTTGTGGACAGCCACGCTCGACCCCTCATATAGAAGGCTGGGCGCCGAGTCTCGCTCCGACTCGCTCCGGTCTTGGGCGTTGCCGTATTCTTGTGCCATCCTACTCTGTAAAACTGCTTTTTTCGCAAAAAAGTCTACTGAATTTTCCTGACACCTTCCATACACAGGTTCACACAAGAGGCGTGACAAACGCTGTGCAGTAGCTGCTCCCGTCCTTGAAAAAAGTGAAAGATGTCCCCCGAGCAGTCCGTGAGCTGGCTGGCTAATATGATATATTGTAGCATTTATTCATTACCTGGAGCGCGAGGGCTGGGCGGTTCATACCGAACTGGAAGATCTTTCCGGAAATCCTACCCTAGAATCTTCGTTGGTCAGTGATCCAGAATCGGAGATCGCATTTGAGACACAGTTGAAGGCGCTTGGAGGAGAGCATAAAGCTCTCATCCTGCGCACTTCTCACGTTGGTGGCCACAAGTTTGCAGGAAACGTTATCGTATGTCTCACTCCGATCCCACCCTCTTTTAGGATTAATATTCTGCGCAAAATCCTCACAGATACACAACCCCCAAGGAACGAGTGTCTGGTATGGACGAGTGACTCCACACGATGTCGAATCTATCGTGAAGAACACCATCATCAACGGGCAGGTACTACCTCCCATCCTTCGCGGCGGCATGAACCTTGCAAGACCAGGATGCAAGGCACTCCTTGACTGGTGATCTGACTGTGTACCTAAACCGCGATTTACTATCCTTTTTGGCGATGGAGAAGATACATGGATTATTACATCGTCGATATATGTGGTAATAGATAGTATAAAGGGTGGCAATGGATAAGATGGTGGAACATAGCCGGCTCACAATACGCGGCGTTAACAAAGAGAACAAGGGGATGTACATATACAGCGGCATAAGAGGCAGGGCTTTAAGGGATTGCAGGGTAGTAACACGAACGCAGCGAGTCAAATACCTGAATCTCCACTATTGGTCCAAGTACCAGCTACAATGGTGCGTTTGAAACGACAAGTAGAAAGAAGCGACCACTGACATAGTTCACACGTCTACAACTCATTCATACTGCTATCTCGTCGTCCACCCCCTTTCTACCTTTCGAATAACGTCCTGCAAAGCTTTCCTCATCCTCGAATTCATCTTCTGTCGTCATCTCGGGGGTGTCTTCGTCATCAACAGCTTCGTCCTCTGACTCTACTCTCCTTCCAAGCATTCCCATTGACGTTACCACGCTTTCCCCGCCGGAGTATGTGAATCCACGGAAGTTCTCCTGCACGCTATTGGTGAGGGGGGACCCAGCTAAATCGCGCTTCTTGCTGATCTGAATGCCCTGGGATCGACCAAGGCCATTCGACCCATTCTGCGGGTGGTTGGCACCAATTGTCATGCGATCGCAACCCAGTGGGCCGTTTGGCGTATGCGAGAGGCCCTGCGCACCAGCCTGAATCCAGGCTTCGCTAGGGTCTTCTTCGTCTGGGCTACCTGTTCCATCCAACCCGTTGCCTGCTTCCCGGATATCGGCGGTAGTGAACTCCGGATCAAAGTTTGCTGTCGATTCGTCCGACTCGACGACAGGTTTAAATGGCGGCGTAACTTGTTTCATGGACATCGCCTTCCAATCTATGATTGAGAAAAACGGATGTTCCTTGAGCTCCTCTGCATCTCGTCGTGCACCCAGACGGTGCTTTGGGTTTCGGTTGAGAAGCTAAAGCACAGGCTCAACAAATACTGAACCCAGGTGGTGCAAGGAACGTACATACCCCCTTGACGAACATCTTTCCCTCTTCACTGATTACATTCCGAGGAAATCGTATCTTGCCAAAACAGATGTTCTTATACATCTGCTGCGTATCCTCTGCATAGAAAGGGCTCCATCCGCAACACATTTCGAATAAAAGTACACCAAGAGACCAGAAGTCGACCAGTTTGCTGTAACCATGCTCGTCCAGTAGAACCTCGGGGGCAAGATACTCCGTCGTACCGCAGAACGTGGTTGTGAGTTCATCGGGTCGGAGATCTGCCTTGGATAATCCAAAATCACAAAGTGCGACATGTCCGGTGGCATCTAGAAGGATATTCTCTGGTTTGAGATCACGGTAGACAATGTTATACTTGTGCAGGTGTTCTAGTGCGAGAACGAGTTCCGCGATGTAAAATCGAGCCCGTTCTTCGGTAAAACGTGTCTCCTTCTGCAGGTGCCAAAATAGTTCGCCGCCGCTCTTGAAGTCAGTAACGAGATACAGGTCCGTATCCGTCTGAAAGCTAAATTTCAACCCAACAAGGAACGGTGATTCCAAAGAACGTTGAAGTATCTTGCGTTCTCCAATTGTATGTGCTACCTCTTTCTTGGCAATAATCTCCTTCTTTGAAAGTACTTTCATGGCATATATGCGCTTCGTGTCCTTCTTTCGGACCTGAAAGACCTTGCCAAAGGTACCACGACCTATGAGCTTAAGGAACTCGAAATCACGTGGAGTAAGCGCTCGTTTAGTCTACCACGTGGAAATAATAGGGTTAGCATCGTCGTCAAGAACCACGACTGTGCGAAGAGGAGGCCGAGAGCGTGGCAGATGGTGGGAAGCGACGTGACACGTCGCTACGTACCTTGAATTGCTCGAATGTGATTTGTACACGCATCTCCCCGCTCACGATTTCGCTCTCAAACGGCCGGAGCCTGCGTTGGCGATTTCAGTAAGAGGTAGCAATGAGGGATGGAGAACGGGATGGGTAGTTAACAGGGAACGGACTACATACTTGAACCATTGGTCAACAGTGTGGTCGTGGATCAACACGGGTTTGATCTGGAAGGTCCCAAGGAAGAAATGGTCGGCAACGCGATCGTAAACGTTGAAGGTGATTAATGACTCTTCGGAAGTGACATCGCTGTAGATGAAATCAGAGATCAGAGATAATCGATCAGCTGAGAGAACCTACAAGGACACCTCATGTTTCCACACAGGATTGTGTGCTGACGTACGTCCAAAAAGCCCTTGGGTGGAAGGATGTGTGGGGGATGGTACTTTGCTGGAAGACGAGAGAGAGGATGAGGGCGATGTATTCGTACTCGACTTCCCAGGCGGTCGCGATACACCGATGGCATTGAGTGCGGTTAGGGCGTTTGAGGAAGATGTCCTCGACAGAGCTGTGGCAGTCCCTTTCACTTCCTTGTCTGTTTCTTCCGCAGGATCGCGACTGACGAATTCGTTCTGTTCGAACTGAACCACCACATATGGGCGTGCGTGTATCGAGGATACATTGAGGCCGCGTGCGGATATGAGTTTGACATGGATTTGCCCCTTGGATGTTGCCGATGGAGCAGGCGGTTGTGTTACATGCGCAGCACCGACAGTTGTACTTGAGGACGTCCTTGCCGAGGTGGACGATGACGATGGCGCACTGGGCTTGTTTTCCATAGAGTCAGAGGATTTTTTGATGCTGCGCATGGAAAAGTCTGGTGCATGTAGAGATATTTGTGTAGTAGGAATGCGAGCGACAAAAGCTCCGGATTGAGGTGTTATGGGACCTGGCGGCGTAACATCGGCTTGTACCGGGATCGCTCCCGGAGTCGTCGCCAGTAGGTGGTGGTGGACGTAGCCAGCAGTAGAGGACAAGGTCTGTATCTGTA
Source organism: Lanmaoa pseudosensibilis (assembly GCA_038092875.1). NCBI lineage: Eukaryota > Fungi > Basidiomycota > Agaricomycetes > Boletales > Boletaceae > Lanmaoa > Lanmaoa pseudosensibilis. Next base: position 220,632 of record JBBPRF010000001.1, on the reverse strand, counting down.
AATCACTAGTCTGTGGAAGTACCAGAGAATCTGGCGATGAAGACGACAATGTGGCGTCTGTGGCCTCCAGGGCATCGAAGGGATTTTGGCGCTCACGGCCATCGGCGCTGGCCCGGGGGGTCAGCTGCTCGAGCACGGACGGCCACAACTTGATCATCGCTTTGGAAAGCGGTAAAAATGACAGCGAGGACCGTGACGAGGGAGACGGAGAGGGTGTAGGTGTAGGTGGTTGTGCCGCAAGAGTCGCCGCAACTGACATCTCTGAGTGCGGAACGGCGGGAGTAACCATCATCGCTCCTCCGTCATCCGCAATAAAGTGCGAGCTCGATAAAACAAGAGGCCATCGTTCGCCACGTATCTCGGGGCAGTCGCAATACGTACAAGTGCACAGACCCTCTTTTTCATATATATATTTTCTGACAGCGATCAATCAAAGCTTTTAACTACACACCCGTTTCTGAGGACCCTGACTGGACAGCTTTCAAGTAAGACCTGGCCCATCGGAGGAACCCCATCCCCCCACCCACCACCCCGCCAAGACACATAGCTTGACGACCTGATCGCCACGGAAGCCGATCTAGAATGGTCCAGACAGTACAGCAATTGTCGGCGTTAGCATCGTGCATTGACGGCATCCAGACAACTTACACACAACCGCAAAAATGCTTGCCGCCCCAACACCGGCCCCCAGTTCTCTCGCCTCGGCCCACGGCTGTCCACATCGTTCCAACCCGTCCTCGATCCCTACCCAAACCAGTGCAGCGACACCTAATTTCGCAGCATTCAGGCCGCCTTCCTGCAGCCCTGTAGCCATTCGCCGGTAGTTTTTGGTTTTATTGTAGAAATACCATCCCTGGACTGTTGTAGGTGGTCGGTGCGCATTCTCAGCCAAAAACCGCAGTGACGCCCGACGGGAGCCTCGGACTGCACCAATCAGTGTACCCATGATAGCAGCTGAAACTGGGAGAACGAAATAACGAGAGTGTAGAATCGGTGTCACGTCGTATGGCCCATCAGAAGGCACCTCATCGTTGGTAGTCATCTTGAGTGGAGTCGCAATTCAAAAAAAGAATAGCGGGAGACGGTACAGTATCCGTTCAACGTTGCGGTAGTTTACGTGAGAGCAGTGAATGTCAAGAGTCGAATGCGGTTGGTCGCTGTCGTCCTTATGGAACACTTCAGTCACCGAGTCGAAAGTTGCATGTTGGAAGTAAGCAGTACTATTGTGCCAATCACGCGGCATAACACAACCATAATAACTACATATCGAAGCAGGTGGGAAGGAACAATCATCTTTCTCCTTGGTCTGTGTGTGGGCGACCCTACAACAAGGGCTCATAGTGCCCTAAAGATGAGCCTTTATGCCCGCTTTCTGCATGATAACCGCCTCCTTTTTGCTAAACTCCACTGCGCGCTTGTGCAACTCCGGCGCCCGCTTCAGTTCCCTTTGACCAACCTGCTGAATATGGACCTGGGGAAGTGAGGTACATAAAGCCTGCAGGTGTCAACCAGGCAATATACTTACTGCATCGGGTCCCTATGACGGGAAAGTTATCAACCATGAATGATAATAAGAGAGGTAAATAAACCCGTACATCAGCCAGCCGCAGTGTTCGCAACTGCGCATACATGCTTGCTAGCCCTTGGTCTTGGCTCAGCCCTTCCGCTCCAAATGCTTGCATCGCACGATCTACAACGTTGCACGCCATCGTGGGAACCACAAACTAAAGGTCGCGTTCCAGGACTTAGTGTTAGCATCACGGACAGTTAACCGAATCGGAATGCGAGTACCTTGGCGATACCGATTTCCTTCAGTGCACCTTTAGCCTTGAATTTATCGATCTGTGACGCTTATTAGCCCGTGATCGGTGCTACACTGCCTGAACATGCCTGAAGAGCGGCACTGAGAACGAGCAATCTCGCCGACTCAATTTCTGCTCTGGACTTTGCAATTTCGGCTACCACAGTGCCTAAATGATCATCTCAGTCCAATGATTTCTGCTAGATATCCGGCGTATTCACCATGCTCGTAGAGGAATTTGCCGAACGTCTTGCGCGAAGGATCCGTCACCCGTTGGATCATCAAGTCGAGTGCTCTCGAGGCTGCACCGATAGAGCGCATGCAATGATGGATGCGTCCAGGACTGCCAAGACAGTTAGCGAAGTCTGCGTAAAATGGCCAAAGAGGATACAAACCCAAGACGCCCTTGAATGATCTAAATGATGTACATCACACTGACATCAACGGCACGGGAGGAATGACCTACCTCGAATCCCCTGCCCCATCCAAGTACTAGGTTGCTCAAGGGAACTCTCACATTCTCATAAATCACTTCGCAATGACCTTCCGGTGCGTCGTCGTACCCGAATACTTCCATCGGACGCACAACCCGAACGCCAGGGATATCTACAGGAACAATGACGACACTTTGCTGTTTGTATCCGTCTGGGTTTCCCGGGTCGCTCTTGCCCATTACAAGGTGTAATTTCGTGCGGGGATCGCCGGCACCTGATATCCACCTAGAGAATAAAAAACCGGATCGGCATCGTAAGAGGCCGGCAACGATGAGATCAAAAGGTTTGGCAACCATTTGTGTCCATTAATCACAATCTCATTACCTTCCTGTCGGATGGAAGTTTTGATATTACGTGCGTCCGAGGACGCCACTGCATGCTACGTGTCAGTTTAACATATGGTACATGGAAGATGAGACCACATGCCGAACCGTTCTGTCATCGCGAAAGCGGAGCGGATTTCCCCGTTTAGCAGCGGTGTAAGCCATTCCTTCCGCTGTTCGGGGGACCCGTACCGAGCGAGGACCTCTGAAGGGCCTCAGCAAGCATTCACAGAGGGGGCGGAATGGTGTACCCATGTTGCCCGTATCTGGAGCAGCACAATTGACTGCCTCAGACGCCAGATGTCCCCCTCGACCAATTACCTCTGCCATAACAGCGTACTGTTGTCCATGTCATCAGTTGACAAGGAGTCAACGAATCAATAACCATACCTCGAGGTTCGAGAGCGGAACGCCATGTTGAGGATAATGTGACTTGCTAAGGAAAAGGTTCCAAAGCCCAAGTTTGCGCGCTTTCACCTTTAACTCCTCGATAATCGGCACAACAGTCTTCCATCGTTGTACCGGGTCTTTGGGAATCTGTGCATGATAAAGCTTGGCGGAGGGGTAAACCTCATCCTACCCGGCGTATTAGAGTGACACTGACACAGAAGATATCCACTGTCTATACCTGGAGAAAAGCAACGAGTTTCGCTAGAATCTCCTTCCCGTATGGTGTGAACTTGTCTTCGATCTTCAAACTGTTACTAGCCTGACGCTAAGTACACACGAACATGACACGCACAAGGTTCCAAGACGCTGCAGATGTGAGCTCGACTACTGGGTGGTTTACCATGGCGTGAATCCCAGAACAAGAATGAGCGCCAAAATATGCATAACCAGTGAATTAGTGACTTTTCAACTGACCGAGACTCCCAGGAACCGGTTACGAGACTTCCCGGTGCTGAGCACTAGGAGTACCGTACGAGTCCTGACATCACAGATTATTGTTAAACTTGCTGGAGGAACGGCCGCCTCCATTAATTCGATTCGTGAGGAGCGTAACTAGCTACGAGACGTACAGCGTGAACACGATCTCGGGGGGAAAAAAAATCCAAGCAGTATCGCATGACACAACGAAGGAGTGCCAAAATTAGTATGTTAGGTATGCTGCCTAGCGAGTAAAGCAACTATACAGTATTGTGGGTAGGAATGGGCGTCAGCGATGGATAGGGATACAATGGTCACGAACGAATGAGAAACTAAAGAGGAGCTTAGAAGAAGTGCGCATACAGAGTTCAAAAAGTACAACAGCGAGTAAGCCTCGAACCCGCGGGGGATGTGCTCACGGGCGGGATCGCGAGGGAGATTGCCGCCCTTCATGAAGGTCTGAGGGAGATTCACCAAAAGTAAACGGAAGTTCGGGGTCAATTCCAAATGCGCCGGCATCGAATGTCTGCCAGAGGGAATCTTGGTCACTTGTCGAGTATCCATTCGTATTATAGTTTCGAATGTAGTCAAGCCCCAAAAACGGCAACCCCGGGGCAGGGAATGAAGAGGTTGGGGGTGTGGTTGAAAGATGGGTATACCCGGCATCCGAGGAACTGCTATACCAAGTTGGATCGATGCTAGATGACGAATGCTCATACGTGGCGTATGGTAGCGAGCTGGGCTGCGACCCGGAAGCGTATACGTCGACAGCACGATGGTCCCCTGGGCCACCATCCCATTGGTGACTACTGGTAGGTGCAAGGGGGCTATGATGCATCCCGTAGTCACGAGGTGAAGGGACATGGAGTGGCGAAAGAGGTGGGCCTGTATAATTGTACGGGGATGCACCCATAAGACGGGGACTTCCCTCCTGCTGCTGAGTCGTTTCCATGGTAGACATAGATGGCGAGGGCAAATTAACGGACGCTGGGGAACTGTGAGGGCTAGATTTTCCACCCACCGACTGTGGGCTGGAAAAAACCCCAGGATAGGCGGACAAGCTCGAACCACCGATACCTTCACTCTCGTCATGCCCTCTCTTGCGAGACGTCGACCGGTTACGTTGCGCTACAGTCCACGATAAATCAGCAGGCATCATTACCAAGCGCATATCCTCCTTACAATCTACACGATACGGCGAGGAGACAAGGGACCGACGCGTAGGATTTGGATCTCGTGAACGGCTAATTTTCCTTGGTTTCATCTTTATCGGACGGTTCATGGTCGGTACGGAAGAAACAAGGGATCTCCTAGATTCCAGTGCTGACGGCGCAACATTTGGGGCCATGGGAATTCCAGAAGCGTCGTTAGTTCCCCTTATAGCCTCGTCTGCGGTGCTTGTCAACTCGGCGAGCAGCTCCTTGCATTTACGAGCACCTGGCCAATGGCCTTCCCATGACTCTATGACTGGGAGACAGCTTTTAGCTTCATCCATTGCGGTAGCTGCAGCCCTCGTGTCCGGGGAATGCATGGCGTACAGAAGGATAATGACAGCGGAACTGAAGAGATGTTGGATGAAGAAAGCAAGATGATGCGAGGTTGGTACGACATTATTGATCGAAGGTGCAAGACGGATGCATGAACGGGCAGATGAGACAGCTCTTGCAGTTGAATTGGGTACGACCGATTGCTCGCGCTTGACCGGTAGGAAATTGCGATGAAGGGTGGTGAGCACTGAATAGTAGTGGCTGCATAAAACGACGGTCATAGACATATGTTTGTCGCTGGTGCTCGCATTCCTGGGAGAGGAGGGAAGATCCTCGAACCACCTAGCGAGTTCCAGGTCAAGAGCCTCAACAGAACGCTGTAACTCCTCCCTCTTCTCGGGTTCGAGTGTTTCTTTACAACTGTCAATAGCGTACACTTGTCGTAGAACCCGACCGGCGATCTGATAAAGGGTCACTAAGGCGATGGTGCCCGACATTAGGGACGGGGGCTTTTGCGAGAGTTGTCCGCCAGTGAAGTACTCGGGTAGCCATTCGTCGTCGGCGTCCACTGGAAGTTCGACGTCGCAATCAGAGTCTTCTACACCAAGCGGGCGACCGAGTGCGAGTGCCAGCATGCGATCTAAACAGTATACGCCCCACCAGATTTTTCGCCGAGTTTCTTTCTCAATAGAGGATATAGATAATCGGCGTGGCGAGCGCTACAATTTCGTCAGTAATAACCGCGAGTTCAATGGGCAATGCTTACATGCAATCCTAAGTCTTGCGCACTGCGTACCGCTTGTCCCACGAGGAGCCAAGCCTGGGGTAGGCAGTTGATGGAACACAGGAACGAAGACATGAGAATAAAACTTTGGACGTGGGACACTTGAATCGATGCATGGCTGATGTAGTGCAGAATCAAGGCCCTGATAAAGGTAGCACCATCAGTGATGACAGGTAAGTGGCCATAGGTCAGGCGAGCTTACCTCTCGTAGTAGACCATGCCTACCCCACCATCGTCTGAGCGATCGCTTGTTAGACGTGGGTCATTGACCAATCGAGCGGTGCAAGCGAAAATAGCAAAGACGATGGAAATGAATGGAGCCTCGACTTGGATGAATGCCGCGTCGCTCCTCCTTCCCATGAGACGCTTATATCTGACCATAAACGAGGGCTTATCCAGAATCGGCATCAAGAAATGGAGGCGTTCAAAATACGCATCGATCTGATGCATGAATCATAATTAGTAGTGGTCGGTCTAAACGATGTCTCACGTGCTTACCAACTTGTCACACAAGTCTTCATCTGGATATTCGACTTCGTCTGCACTGGGAAGGGCACGTATCTTCCCGAAAAAGACTGATGCTGGGAAATACAGTTTATTCGCACTAGGGCCAGGTGCACGTGGGTCCTCTTCCATCGGGGAGACACGATGGAGGGGGTTCGTCGTCAGGGCACGGAATGACTGGATCAACGACATTGTAGAGGAACCACCGATCCAACGAAGATGTCCGTGTTCGTCCAAGGTGAGCTGACCAAAAGATTCGGAGACATCGTCTTCCATCTTGATGGAAGTGGACTCGGGTGAAGAGCTGTCCTCCGTACGGGTATCAGCGGCGGCCTTTGATGACATTGCCTGGAGAACTATTGATGCCGGAGGTAAACTGCTTTCCTCAGCGGTCCCACTCGCGGAGGGCGGGCCAGTTGTGGATGGAACACCCAAGGACGGCCCAAGTTGCTCAAGGACAGGCGTGATTTGAGAAAAGAGGGATTCCATGTGGAGCAGACGCGCCTCGAGTTCTTGGACATAGCTGGGGAAAGGTGAGGGTGTTACGTGAGGACGAGGTAGGATGACGACGCACTGTCTGCTCAAGGCGGCCCTGTCCTTGGTCTGGAGCCAAGTGCACTGGGATCCGGACGATTGACACTGCGCACAAGTTGGTTCGCAGCCATCGCACTTAATTTTCTTGCGTCTGTCGACGATTGAGTCACGTTGGAGACGGGTGGAACCGAAGCGAGAGCGGGATGTGGTACGAACCTGCAGCTTTCGCATGCGCGCCAGACTCTCCTGCGCTGGAGCTGGACTGGTTTAGTGCCAGCGTCGGTGGGGAGGGAGTCGTCCTCGATGCGTTTCTTCTTCGACTGGTGGGTCATGGAATAAAAATCTTCGGAGTAAAACGTGTGTTGAGGACGGAATGGTCCTTGTGGATAATGACTGTGGGGTCTGACACTGTCAAGATATCGTCGGACAGCTGTCGGGTCGGCCCGATCGAGGGGCCATGTATGACTAAGCCAGTCCATCTCTGTCGGCTGCACAGCCATCTTTGTCAGTCCTCCTCGTGCAGTTGAACCAGTACACAATGCCGGCCTACCGTGCTTTGCTGGTCTTGTCCGTTGCACAGTAAAACGAGTGGAACAGGTATGTATGAGGTACACACAGTCCTATATCTCGTTTACCCTGTCTTTTTATAAGAACGACTTCGGAAATGAATGTCATTCCTGTGACTCGTTGGCACCTCCACCATGTCAGCAAATGTCTTCCGGAGAACCCTTTCACCCGATTCCGTTCAACAGTGCCCGATATGCGACATCATAGCCACTGACTGAATACCTAACGCCCACCTTACCAGCTCCCCAAGCGAGTACAGGCATTGCCCGTTTGACTAATTACCTCGCTTTTCTCTCGCCCTTGGGGTGCCAAGCCTCATCCCCTCGATTGGCCGGTGGTGCGTCAGCCGTTCCTATTCAAGTAACCGCTGCGCCTCGTATGTTTTTCCGTGATGGAATCCCAGCAACCTACCTCGATTGTGGTCACATAAACTTACTTCACCACCCCATTATTAAGGAACACTCTGCTATTCAAATCTGTTTTTTGTTCTAGCTCTCAGGCTGGAGCAAGTCATGCGGTAACATTGGTTCCATGGAAACTTTTTTTTTCATATTAGAACCGGAAGGCAATCACCCCCGGAGACAAATAATCCCTTTTGACACGAATGCTCAGTCCTGGCGCAAGTATTTGGGCATCAGCTGATCCATTACACGTGTAGAACAATGGAAGTTGAGGTTACGATGGTGAAAAAGGGGAAAATGTCTGTTCATCATCACCTCTGGGCTCTAAAATAGTCAAATTCCTAAGCTCCACTAGGAAATATTCGAGGTCCTATCACGCTAACGACTCCTGATCACCAGGGTCTTCCATTTAGTGTCCTAACTCTGTCAAGTTCGAGAGCTAACGAACTGGATCAGAACCGCCACCAACGCTTCGCTCGAGACCCCTTGATTTACATCAAGTAACCCGTGGCCATCGACCCTCGAAAACAGGGGACCAGGCAACTCCTGCTCAATGGCTTCGGAATCTGTACGACGCAAAGAATGGGTTGTGCGCAGATCGTATCAGAAGCATCCGTATGCCGAACGCTCTCTGCAAAATTGGGAGTGCATCCATTCCTTACTAACACTTCTCTACGCCCTCCGCTAAGTATGTGTCACACCAAACGTCCATACCGCTAATGGGCATCCTTGTTGCCATCTATTCTATTGACGGCATATCCATTTGGAAGAATCCCCCCACGAGTCCAGATACCAACCCTCTGTGCCCGTTGACCCTGGGACGCTTCGGCTCCGGTGAAGAACTGATATCTAATTCGATACGATACCTGCTTTAGTAGAATTGTACGAGCTTGCAAGATTGAGCCTGTACTGACAACTCGTTGAATAGAACCGCGTTCAGGTGCACCAGGAAGTTTTTGTCCCAGTTAAACCTCGCTGCACCACCACCTCCACAGCATGGTCATCGAGCGGGCATCTAGCAATCATCTTGTACTTGTCACAGGCTTGGTCTAGGTGTAACGTTACAACAACAGAGCTACTTACCACAAATGACTTTGTAACAGAGTGGCGAACGCCATGCATGTACTTAGGACCTTTATGCTCTAAATCTGCTGTTTTTCTGTGACTGGGCGTGACGCAGATTGTGGGCAGCTCCTCATTCCACTCTAGTTTAACACAAAGCGACAATAACTATGGAGGACAGGCCGAAATTGTGTATACAAGCCAGATCTTATTGGTACCTTGTTCGCCTCTATCATAATTCTATCAAACCTATAGAAGTATGGAGTCGCTACTTTTAGTCAAAAACCTTAATTTGCTATCTTCGTAGTGATAGTTTCCTCATGTGTCCTAGTTACGGTGCGATTCGCAAGGTATCTTGTGTGCTGTAATACCCCAGAGTGTTGTAGCATGCTATTGGCTCTTCCACGCGAGGCTGTACGAGTACATTGCACACGAAACACACGTTGTCCGGGTGCCGTGCACGTCCCTGAAGCCGGAAGGAGCTGAGAGCCCATGCGGGATTTGTTGGGCGCACGAGGGCAGTCGTGGAGTCCAATGAGACTGGATACTGACTTATTGTTATGCTTGCCAAGGGCGCTAATAACTGAGGCGACAGTCGAAAGTTTAATGACCGTAACTCAGGTGTAGAAACTGTACGAGATAAAGCTTACATGATTGGAGTGAGCAGATGGTTCATGTTCCGCTCTCGAAGCCCAGAAGCGAAGGCCACGCACGAGCCCTCGTTGCAAAAAAGGATGGCGGCTTCACTGGGCGGCTCTGCCAACAATGGCAACTTTGTGATCCATCACCATCGGTACCGTAACTATAATGATGCCCGTTCATGTATTGAAATTGACCTCGACCGTCACGCGGTACGCGGAGGTTTTGAACGCAGGGCTGCTGATACCACAGGCCGCGGAAGTGCATTCCCATATGAGTAACATGACGGAATCATCCTTATCGACCAGTGGTGGTGAATTTTGGTGATATTGTTAGTTTGCGTCAAGCGCAGAGTAGCATTGAGCTGGAAGTCTGAGGAGAGAATGATGCTCAAGTCAGGTAATTGTTCACCGAGTTGTGTATCTTTGTTTGCCCTTGTCGTGTGGCGCAGCCTGAACTGAACCCCCGTCAAGGCAAACTTTGATTCGCAGCTTGCCAAGTAGGATACTTGTAATGGCGGACACCGACGTGACACAGGCAACGCTGAACGGGGGCACCGATCCTGCCATCGACGATGGTGAGGAGGCTGAGTCAAAGGTATTCCAGTTCCCTTGGTTGCATTCAAAGAGTTCTCAATACCCTCGCAGGAAATTCAGCTGATGAAACAACGTGTGGAGGAGATGGAAAGGGAGGCGAAAAAACTGCGTGAACTGCAAGCTGCAGCGGAGTCACAGAGTGCCGCGGGCGGTGCTGCAACAGATCAGGGTGTTCCAATGGAAACTGAAGAAGAAAGGGCCGTTGCGGACGGTCGAAGTATCTTTGTTGGAAACGTGGGTTTGGTCATCTGGTGTCACTTTTCACTTCCTCCTTCGCTCAAATGGCCGCCGCCAGGTTGATTACGGTGCAACCCCAGAAGAGATTCAGGGTCATTTCCAGGCTTGCGGGACTATCAATCGAGTGACTATTCTTTGCGACAAATTCACGGGTCACCCCAAAGGGTGTGTGACCTCTTTTTTGGGTTTCTTGGCTATCTGGCGAACAACTTCCGCTTCAGATTCGCTTATGTCGAATTCGCCGAGCCGGACTTTATAGATGCTGCTTTGACAATGGACAATTCATTGTTCCGCGGACGACTAATAAAAGTAAGTGTTGTATACTATAAGAAGATGGAAAATATAAAACAAACATGACCAGGTAACAGCCAAACGTACTAATATTCCCGGCTTCAATCGAGGTCGGGGTCGGGGAGTATACAGGGGCGGATATCGAGGGGGATATCGGGGTGGAAGCTACGGGTACAACCCCTATCGTGCTCGCGGGAGGTGAGCTGTCGCCAGCTGCCATGTGGATTACTCTTACCCGGATGTGTTCAGAGGGCGGGGACGTGGGTACTAATTAAAAAACCGGACAACGAGGCGACCTGACAGCTTTGCTGTAGTTGCATCTCTCTACTCCCGTGCAATCTCAGTGGCTGCCACAGTAATACGTTCGAGACTGTTTCTGCTATGTATTCCTTGCTTTGAATTTTAAAGCTGTGCATAATGAACGTGCTTTCCAAGTTTGGTAGTTTGGTAGGTGCCCGTGCCCAGCGAGTCCGCTTCATCTCAGCACGGTCATGGCCTTTAGAGCATGCAGGCCCGTGGCAAGGCTATTGTCTACCAGCGCAGCAACTGCTAGTTATCCGTTTTCTAAAACTGCCATCCTCCCTTCTCCACTCCCGATTCCCTCGGGCCAGCACGATGCTCTCCAGAAAGGCAAAGGTCTCATGACCTTTTTGCGTCAGGGTCTGCCAGAGCCCAAAAAACGGGAATGGCTCGCAACCTTGTTCTCCCGAAGGCATCCTGACCGACTTCTTCCCGGCTCTGTGCTCACTGTCACGACCGAACACGCTCCTGGTATTTTCTCTGGAGTGCTCATATCAGTCAGGAGACGCGGCCCAGACACATCATTCGTTCTGCGCAATGTCGTCCAGCGAACCGGCATTGAGACACAATTCTTTGTCAACTCTCCGCACGTGAAGGACATCAAGGTCAGACAGAGGGCGGGTGAGCGCAGGGGAACAAAACAGCGAAGAGCGAAGCTGTTCTTCCTTCGGGATGCGCCAGACAAGATGACAGATATCTCGTCTGGCGTGGGGAAGTCGTGAGCTCGTGCGTCTCAGAGGTCCTCGGATGGTTCACATGTATACTCAGCCTTCTTACAGCTCTGCTACTGTTTGGGTGACTGTGGGGTAGTTTGTTGAGGTCACATTAGAGAATACAGTTAGGATAGATGAACGAATGTACAGACGTGATTGGCTAGCGCATGCGTCATTGAGCGACACTACCAAAAAAGGAAGAGGTATGCGGCATGCCTACCTTTGCAGCTTATCCACCACAGCAAACTGCGCTCTGCCTCACCGTCGGAGTCATGCCTCGAAAAAACTATTCGCTTCGCAATATTACGCTGTCCCCAAAGCGCTCGTCCTCTCCTGGTCCACCGTCACCCACGTTCTCGGACGCAACCCACGCCTCTGCCATCAATTTTGGCGTCGATGGCCCGGAGAAGATCATTACTCGGGCAAACCTCAAAGTAAGCTTGCAAGCTTATGATGAGGTATGTATGCAGTCCTTCTCCGCCACGCACTATACAAGGGGCATTCTTATGCACCGGTCTTAGCTTATGAGCTGCAGTGCGAATTACCGCGCAGCATTACTCCACATGTCCAAAGCCACCGCAGCATTCGCCGATTCTTTGGAGAAATGTTCAGGGTGCGTTGGATATCCTTATTTTCAGAGAAAAAACAAACCCAATCATACTACAGTTTGAAAGGTCCATCGTACGAAGCAGGGACGAGGCTCCAAGCAGCTTCTGGGCTACATCACCTCATTGGCAACCACTGGCATGTATTGGTTCGTCGTGTTCTTTGTAGCCTTGTATCAGCACCTTCGACACTTTACTCAGGCGGAATCACTCGACAAAAGTTTTGAGAAACCCTTGCGTCAGCACCTGGATACTTACAAAACCATAGTACACGTACGCCGTCTTGTTCGGCCGTTCGATAGTCTCATTAATTTTCCACAGGAACGCTCTGCTTCATATGAGAAAGCACTCCGGGAGAAGAGTGAAATTATCCGCCAGACAGAAACGAGTAACATGAACAGGAAGCAGCGGAGTATGTTTCCATCCATAGCTCAAGAACTTCGTTAATGTCTTCCAGACCTCCAAAGCTTCCGAGCAGCACTGTCTGTTTTACAGCGACAGGTCGATGAACTTGATGACCTAAAGGCCCAGCATTATCGCGAAATCATGGAGCACGAGGAAGAAGTCTGGAATGTAGTGCAAGCAAAGGTACGTTCACAAGCGCGGACTATGGCTTGTTCTGACCTTTTCTCGCAGGTTTGCGTTGCAGTGCGCTCCACCATGGACATGTTTGATAGGTTTACCGCGAAAGCGTACGTATTATGCGCTATCTGACGCTGTAATGCTGTTCAATCTCATCCTTCCATTTTCTCAGTTCCGACCCTATTTTGGAACCCATGCTGCAGTCCGTTCCAGATCCATTCGACTCGTACGGACCACCCCAGGCGGAAGACCAGATATTCACCATTCTCCCACCGCTCGCCGTCATTGCCAACGCACCATCTCCCTCTCCTAGTCCGCTAGCGAATACACCACCCTCCAGTAGTTCACCACCTGACGTCCTCAATCACTCATGGGCTCCCACCGGCAACTTTTTTTCCAACTCATCCTCGGAATGGAGTGACGTCTCATCGCCTTCTTCTACCCCTCCACGATCAGCATCACCTTCTACGGCCATCAAGCGTCGCCAATCTCACCCCCCTTCGACAAGTCATCATCCGCGCAAGTCAGATTCAAAACTCCGCAGTGTTCTCGCAGTCATCGATGAATCACATGTTGTGCACACGATCGAAAGTTCAGAAACGGTCAGACCAGAACCCAGACCAGCGTCATCCTCCGATGTGAACGGCGGCACTCTACCACCTTCAGAGCACGAATGGGGTGCTTTCGGGTATGGTGAACCCCCATATACGGATACAATCCGGGGGGATGAAACGCCACGTCATTCCACTTCATTGGTCGCCGCTTTACATATCCCATCGTATGACCATGATCAAACAAGTGAGCCTGGCCCGATCGCTCCGGACACTAGGTCCGAGCGCACGATACTCTTGGATTCTGGTCAACATGAATCAGCTTGAGGCCACTCTTCGTTTTTGGTTTCCTTAGATTGTTGCGTGAGGGACGGATGGTGGGCAGCATTTGACAGCATCCGTTGGGATGTCGTCGCGATATGATGATATTAATGACCACTCAGAACTTCGTGAGAACGTAGTCCTATTAGTCCCTAAAAACTGGAAATGAAGAAAAAAAAATTGTAATGTAATAACACGATCACCACACCAATGTCCGACGGAAAGTTGGAACGTGGAGAGCTGAAATGATGCAGCGGAACGTACGAGCTGTAGTGGTTCATAGAAGGTGCCATGTTCCTGTTTCCCTGCAGGCTTCCTGTATTTTCGTGAGGAAGTTGCTCGTTCTCCGCATCCTGTGGTCGTCTTTTCCAGCCTATCGATCATTGGAGATATTCTGTCGGAGTAACCCGCGAAATTCGGAAGTTGAAGAAAGTCCGAGCAATAACGGGGAGGTAGCGTCACATCTAGACATTCATTCGATGACGACAGATTTCGGGTCTGACCGGTGCACCCCAATAGGCCTACTTGCATTCTATTTCCCCTGTTTCGTCCCTCCATAGTCAATGATTTCATACCGCCGACATTGCGCTCTGCGCATTCTATTGTCTGCGATGGTCTTGTCCTCGTCTATAGCTATTAATTCCCGATCACATAGTGGTCGAAAAGTGCCGAGTGCCTGCCACACAAGTTGTCAAATGACTTCTAATTGTCAGTCAAGGTACGACAGCTACAATGATGCCAAGGAACAAGCAAGATTTCTGCCTACACTTTGTGAGTGCTCTAAGAGTTGTTTGTCTTCGATGGTTTACGTATGGATACCTTGGATACCATATTGAGACAAAACGTCCCTGGTGACGGTCGCTGGACTTTTGAAGAGAGGGTCAGTACCAGCACTAGTTTTTGGGAAGGCGATCACATCTCGGATCGACTGCGCTTTGCAAAGAATGGACATCAACCGATCGAACCCTGAATGGAATGCAGCACGTTGACATCTCAGTTCAATTCCCGGTGGAGCTGTTCACACCCACCGAGCGCGATTCCACCATGTGGCGGAGCGCCACATTTGAGGGCTTGCAAAAGATGGTCAAAGGTGGCTTGTTCTGATTCATTAAGCTAATTTGGGGAATGTCAGTCACACGAGGTGCAGCCACTGAGCAACCGCGTCCTACCTGGAGAACATGTGAAAATATATACTCCTGCATGGCAGCATCATGCACCCTGACCGAGCCTCCCCCGATTTCGGTACCATTCAGCACGAGGTCGTAATGCTGTCCTCGAACCTGACGAATCAGGAGTCAACTCAGGGACCAGGGCCTTTGCCGAGAGAATTGTGCGCGAACCTGGTTGATGCGACCATCAAACATAGCCTCGATATCTTGCCACATGGGAGCGGTGAACGGATGGTGGCTGCTAGTCCATCGGCCACGCGCCAAAAAGTCCTTGTCTGGATCCGACCTAGTGAAAAGGGGGAACTCAGTCACCCACAAAAAGTGTGGATAAGGAGGAGGAACGTAATCCCCTGAAATATAATGAAGCAATCAAAAAACAACAGAGGTAACGTCAGACACACCAAGGTTCTGCGCTGATTCAGATAATCGCGTCCGAATCCGACCCAAGGGCGTGGATCCACCCTGTGCGCGTGAGAGAGGGGAACAAGTGGGCGGAAGCCATGCATACCTCGGGAACTGCACGACGTTTAGACACATATAACGTGTCGCCCACGCTGATTCTCAGCACGTTGTTCAGGGTGGTATGGAGCTCAGGGTCAACAGCGGAGGAGGTAAACTCGTGTTCGCACAACCAGGTCTGTAAATTGCTACTGGTCACCACAATGCGATTCTGAATGGCGCGTGTGAACGATAAGCTTGGCTAGACTCGTTTCGGGACGTACGACGGTGGGCTCGTCGGTTAGCTGGTACTGTTCATTTGCGCGGACAAAAGGCAGGTTCTCAGAACGTCGGACGACCAGTGTCTCGAGAGTTTCTCCGAGATCTGCAAGTGATGCCTGATGGTGATGGGGAAGCAGTGGAGTGATACTTTCAATCTTTGATGGAACGCGTTTAGTGCAATGGTGAAGAGAGACAACGATTGTACTACCTCGAGGGCAAAGCGAGTGTCAGGTTTATCTGATCCATACTGAGAGTGGTCAGTATGGCGACAAGTACGCAGATGAAGTGAGGTGAGCTGGCTTACACGTGCCATCGCATTGGCGTAAGTCATAACTTTGAATGAACTTGGGAGGGAAATGCCTTCGACTTGCTGCCATATCCTTCCGAAGAGTGACTCGGTTACGGCGCGAACCTCATGGCCGCCTATTCGCCAGCCATCGTTGTGGGAGTTCGAGGGTGGGGACCAGGAAACATAGGCCATTTCGAGATCGATTTGGGTAAATTCGGGTTGTCTATCCTTGCGGCCGTCCTCATCACGGAAACACTTGGCTAATTGGAAATATTTGTCAACTGCGCCAGAGCAAATGAGAAGCTGCTTCGGTTGTTGCGGAGACTGTGGGAGTGAGTAAAAAAGGGGGGTATCATTGGTGGTACCTTGGGAGGCGGATCTGCCGACCCTGGTTGGAACGAGGAACTCCCGAGCGCCCTCGGGGGAAGATTTTAGCAGGAGAGGAGTTTCGACTTCGAGAAAGCCTGGACCGTCCGGGGAGTTGAAGTGGGTTGAAGATGGAGCGGTGACAGCACGCACCGTCGGCATGGAGAGACTCTCGGACGAGACGGGTGACATGGCTTCGCTGTCTGATGTTCTTTGCCAGGGTGCTCCTGCGCAGATCAAGAAAGCGGAAGCGAGCCCTAAGCTCGTCATTGACCTGTGGGGGAGAGTCGGTGAGTGGGGGGGACGAATGTGAGGAAGGGGACCGACCAGGGTCTGATCGTCGGAGGGGTAGAAAGGCAAGGTAGGGGAGGCAGGATTGAGGACGGTGAAGGAATCGACTTGGACCTCGATGTTTCCTGTGCTAGACTTTGGAATGTGAGGGATGGGGAACGGAGAATGTGGGGAGGACGACTGACTGGGCGGCGGTCTTTCGTGGGCCGCTCGGATACGCGGCCGCGGATCAAGACGGATGATTCGACAGGGATGTCTGACAGAGAGGGGAGATCTGCGTGGTCGTGTGGGTTCCGACGGACGACGAGCTGTGTCGTTCCAGACGCGTCTTTGATGGGGAAGAAAGAGAGCACGTTTGAGATTTTTCTAGATTTGGCGAGATCATTAGCTGGAGCGTGGGGAGCTGATAAGGAAAGCACCGCTCGGGAAGGAGCCATCCGGCGAGGACGACGTTGGCGCCGGCGTGCGCAGCAGTGAGTTCGCCACAGGAATGAGTGCGGGGAGGGTAGGGTGCTAATGGGTGTGAGAGAGAGAGAGGGTGGGTGTTAGAGTGTGAGTGACTGACCTGAGAGTGCCCTGTGTATGAGAGAGCGCGTGGCACGGTTGATGGACATGGTAGTTGCCAGCGAAGAAAACTATTACGTCATGGACGAGCTTTGATTTTTTTTTTTGCCATGATATATAAGACAGCGCTAGTCAAGAATCATTCCCCCATAACATGTCCTTGCACGCCCTCCCACTCGAGCTTATCCTCTCCATCTCAGAGCATCTCCCCACAGACGCACTCCCCGCACTCGCACTCGCCTCGTCCCGCATCTGCCCCGTCGCTCAGCGCGTCCTCTACCGCCATCTCTCAGCCTCCCCCTCCTCACGCAACCTCTCCCTCGTCCAGCTTCTCGCGAGAAGACCCCACATCGCACGCCATGTTCGGTCCTTTTATCTCGCTATAGATTCAGTATCCCCTATCTTCCGCCGATTTTACACCATCCTCGCCAAGGCACTCCACAACATGTCCGACCTGCACTCCCTCCACTTGCTCGTCGACTCCTCCGTCAGCTGGGTCCTGCCCGATGCCGCCTATCCAAATCTCGTGCATTTCACCTGCACCTTTGCCTTTGACGACAACGTCGCCCGTTTCCTCCAAAAGACCCCGTCCCTCTTAGAACTAGAGGTGGATTCTATTCCCACCATGTTGGCGCGTACCCCACCGATCGCTTCCCTCCCGGACACATCCATACCACATTTAGAACAATTCATCGGCTCTTCACGTGCCGCGACCCTCATTGTTCCCGGTCGCCCAGTCAAGCGCATCCATCTCAGCGGATCCAGCCTCGCAGAAGATGACATTCCCCTCCTAGCCCGCTCCAGCGCACCCGTGCTCGTCTTTGGAGCCGTCACAAATTCGTCCCCCGTCCCCTTCTTGCAGCTCCTCCACCGTCATCTACCTCATCTTGCATATCTCCGCGTCATGTCCACCCACAATCTCTTCCAGCCACCCACTGCCGTATGTCTGCAGGCCAGTCCCAGGTGCAAATTTGCAGCTGACTCTTGTGCAGGAGTTTTACGAACAGGTGGCCAACGTACTCGCTTTGTTTGCCGAACTCAACGCATTCGAGCTCTCTGGCATGCACTGGGGTTCGCAACGAAAACGCGACGATGAATCCAAGCGGGTTTGGCAGTCATCTCCCCTTTCAAGTAGCACTCACCCGATCGACGATCTCTTGTTTGCCACCGACATCTTCCTTGCAGATTGACGACCTGTAGACATTTGTGTGTGTGTAAGAGCAACCGTAACGTATACCCCGATATTCCAAAAGCACAACCGTCTAATGCGGCACGCGATCCCTAAGCCAATTCCTCTATTGCCCGATGAACAAAAGAAGCAGCATCATAACAAACCAGTGAGCCCTCATCGAGCTCGGCCAGACTGAGATTTCGGCCTCCGATGAAGCGCGCAGCGACGCCAACGTACTTGTTCCCGCTATGGGCAACCTCAAACTTGCGAAACTGCCAACCTCTGGCAGGCTCGCCATCAATGGTGATGTTTTCTTGGACAACGTCGTACTGTATTCGGCGAAAGTCGAAGCCGAGGCCGATCCCGAGGGCTTTTGTGTACGCTTCCTTGAGGGTCCATACCCAGTAAAAACGGCGGATTGCCTCTGGTTCTGGGACGTCTGCGAGCACCGTCGCCAGTTCGAGAGGGGTGAGCTGGAGTGCAAAGATGAACCGAGGACGCGAACGGACGGAGGGGGACGTACCTGGCTCGAGACAGAGTCTACGAATTCGGGAAAGGTGGTTCGGGGTGGGACTTTGAGCTGCATGACGTCGACGCCGACGTTGTAGGCGGGCGGGCCGAGATCGCCCGTGCCAAAGGCCATCGCGACGACGCCCTCGTCGTGGGTGACGTTGAAACCGAGTGGGGGATCGAGGCCGGGAGTTGTCTTTGAGGGGGATGAAGGGCGAGCACTGGGCGGGCACAGCTGACTTACGGAGTAGGGTTTGCCGGTGTCGGTCGCAGCAAAGGCGATCGCATCGCGTGGGACGCCTCGTTTGCGGAGCAGCACGCGGGGGAGGAGCGAGCCGATCAAGGAGCCTTTGAGGGGGGGTCAGTATGCGATGGGTGGAGAAAAAAAAGGGGGGGATGGCTAACGGCAGGCATCCTCGCGACGATGGAAGCGGGTGATCTTTGAGTGGGCGGGCTGATCGACGAGGGGCAGCGCGGACTGGTAGAGCTGTCGGGGGGTTAGATGAGCGATGAAAAGTGGATTAGGCCGCGGATGGGGATTGCGTACGCTATCGGGAAAGTCGGTCTTTTCGTAGATGATCGTCCAGACTTGCATCGTCAAAGTGACAAGAGTTTCACTCCGACTCCGATGTCCTCAACACCCCTGATCTTTGTCTCCATCGGCATCTTCATCATCGACGACTTTGCCTTTGCAGACGATGACGGCGTCCCCATCCAAAAGTCCATTCCTCCCCAGATCGGCGGCGGCGGCACGTATGCCACCATCGGTGCTCGTATCTGGTACGTCCATCCCGCCTCACTCAATGCAGAGCCTGACCCCCGCCAGGCTGCCTCCATCCAGCATCGGCATGATCGTCGACAAGGGCAACGATCTTCCCCACCACATCCAACAGAAGCTCGTCTCGTACGGGCACGACATGTGGCTCTTCCGCGAGCACACCGATCGCAAGACCACTCGTGCGCTCAATTCCTACCGTGGTGACCTCAGAAAGTCGCATCGCGTCTCTCGTCTGATGCACAACTCCTAACCGCGTGTCCGCAGCTTCGAGTACCTCACCCCACGCGTCAGGCTGTTCCCGCGGGATCTGGATGGAACCCGTCTCGCTCGCCCCACAACCCTGCATTTCATTTGCTCTCCGACTCGTGCCCTCCAAATAATCTCCGAGGTAGACTGGAACCCCGTCGTTATCTTTGAACCCATTCCCGTTCGTTCCCTCTCTCCGCCCCTCATCCGCACATAACCCATTCGTTTCCAGGATAGATGCGTTCCCGAGGAATTGCCCTCCCTCATAACCGCCATGACTTCCATCGACGTGCTAAGGTATATGTATAGCATATCTTCCCGTCTTCGATAGCTCATATCTATAGCCCAAATGCACAAGAGGCTTTTGCTCTCCTTTCTTTGGACTCTCCTGTCACGCGCGACGCCGTTCAATCTGCGGCACTTCGCTTCCTTGATTTCGGCGTGGGCCCATCTGGAAAAGGCTGTGTGATCATACGAAGTGCTGCTCTTGGAGCATGTGTCGCAACCCGCGAAAAGGGGTGCAGATGGGTCGATGCCTTTTGGACAACTCAGGATACCTCCAACATTGTAGACGTCACTGGTCAGTATCCGCATTCCCATTCCCCATCCCGTTCCTGAAAAGACGGCTCGCCAAGGTGCCGGAAACAGCTTTCTAGGGGGCCTTGCTGCTGGATTGATATTGGAGAACGGCGACGCATACCAAGGTACATCTATTTCTGGTGCCATTGGCCCTGAATTCAACGTGCACCGCAGCTGCATTTTACGCATCCGTATCCGCCTCGTTTACCATCGAGCAACAAGGGTTGCCATCCCTGTCAGTCGATTCAGAGAGTGGAATGGAAGAATGGAACGAGGATTCCCCTCGGAGAAGACTTGAAACATTACGCCAACGCCAGGGTGGTCAAGAATGATGACGTAGTCGAACGTGTACAATATTTACACTCCCTCCCTCCATCACTTTATGGTTGCTGCTGAGGTTGTGCAAACTTGGCCCGGCTCAGCGCGAACAGCTCCTCTTGTTTCGCTTGAAGCTCCTCTGGTGTCATCCCAGAGTCCTTGATCTTGTCCGCCTTTTTCTCTCGATCCTGTATGCATAATGAGTACACTCCTGACACCATGCGCCATACGCACCTTTTGCTGCTGTTTATGGTCTTTGAGAACGTCCTCCACCTCTGACGTAAACGAATCAAATCCGAGGCGCTACAAGCAGTCCGATGGCGAATTCACCCAGATAACCGCAAAACGCACCTTTAACGCACCAATAATGTGTTCCGGAGCTATCGTCTTTTTCGACTCTTGTTCACATATCTCGTTTGCTTCCGACGAAATCAGATGAATGAACTCTGGTGCAGACATTTGAGTCCTGCAAAAACACTCAGTGTACGATGTATGTTCACCTACACAGCACTCGATCACCAGATCCCGAGTTTCTTTTGCACATGTGACATCGTTGGGGAGCAACTCTGGGGAGCCACGTTGAATACCGCGTCCCGGCATCGGGGACTTTTGACTGCCGCACTCACCACTGATCATCTTTGCAACCGTTGCCTTTGGTAACGACAAATCGTCATCTGTAGATCCTGACCCTACGTGCCCCTCTCGGTCAGACATGTCTGTGCCACGGAGATGCCTTGAACAAGAATTTAGAAAAAGTGCGGGGGGATGCAGTTGGCAACACCGTATATGTTCAGCTTCCCCTTTGAGTGATTTAAAGTCCGAAGGTTAGTCCGAATCCTCGAGCACATACGCCAAAATGTCGCCGGTATGTGTCCAGTGACCACTCTCGTTCTCTACATGCTGATCGCCACGTACAGGTCAACCCAGTCAACCCCAAACCATTCATGCAGGAGCTTACCGGAAAGCCTGTGTTTGTCAAACTAAAATGGGGTCTGGAATACAAGGGTTTCCTCGTCAGTACTGATGGCTACATGAATCTCCAAGTGCGTCTTCCCCCATCTATCCCATTTGGCGATATCATCTGAGCCGATTCTCTATCAGTTAGCAAACACCGAGGAGTTTCAAGATGGCAACTCCACGGGCACTCTTGGTGAAGTCTTCATTCGGTATGTACCGTACTACGCCTCGCAGCGCTGCTCCGTCTCACGACACACGAAGGTGCAACAATGTGCTCTATATCATAAGTACCATTATTCTCCACTCTCGCTTTCTGCTAAATCGTGTTCGCGTTTCCACAGAGAGGCCCCTGCAGAATGATCGCGCGACTGGCGATTGCGCTTTGTATGTCAAAAAATTCTGCTGTGCAGACCGCCTCAGCTGTAGCCTGCACTATTTGTAACGCGATAATGTTGACGCCGATATCGATCTGAGGAATCACGATGATCTAAAACTGCGTGTTTGGTTGTGAGTCCTAGTCAGCTTCGAAAGACCTTCTTCTTCTCTTTGTGATGCATGTCCGAGTGAATCACGCGTTTATAGCGTTCGTGGGTCGCAAATACCAGACGCAGATCAGTGTTTAGTAGGCTGTTCCTTGTACCTAAGTACTAGTAGATGACTCGAATGTCAAGCTGTGATCTGTGGCTGTGCACTTGGCCACAGTCACCCTTCAGACTCACTCCAACAGAATTTTGTGCTCATCCTCACCCATACACCACTGCATACTCCCATTACGTGGCCTGAAAGATGGCAAAATCACTCCGTTCTAAATCAAAGCGTTCGTTCCGCTCCAAAAAACGCGAGTCTGGCAAATACGCCGTGGCGGAAGCTGCACGCCTAAACAGACTCAACACCAAACTCGCAGCCGTCAGGGAAAAGGATCGCCCCATCGTGGCACCCCTTGATACTGAAGAAGAAATAGTAGAAGAGGATCAGCCTGAAGGTTCGTACGATCTAGAGGCACTTTTTGCATGCTTGGGTCTCCTGCACCCACGGTGCGTGACGCCACAGAACCTGGCACTACTTTCTTGTGGTTCGGGGGAGAGGAAGATGGACTGGGACTGGGACTGATTTGAGATAGTGGCTAGCGACGAGACACGTTCATTCAGGGACAAATCATTGACATTGATGTATACGAATTAATTTTTTAGGTGCTGTATCGAATATGGTTGAAGATGGAGGTGTGTTGCGTTTCGAACCTCGTCCCTCTTGTGCGCATCGTTATTCATGGTCTGGTAAACTCTAGAGGGGATGTCTCTTGACGAGCCAGATCGATCAGATGAGAGACCCATGTCAGTTTCGACGCACGGTCCCCGCGGCTCGCGACGAGAAGAGTGGAGAAAGTCAAAAGGAATGGACCCCATTCCGAAGCGCCACGGCATGAATCGGCAAGGAGGCTTAGCAGCACGGAGGAAAGCTGGGAGACCATCACGCAGGAGATGAAAAAAAAAGTTTCGCTCTTTGGTACCATCATATGTGCGTGTTAACGGTGGAGGTTGATGACCTATTAGACATGGAATCAAAAAAAGTATTGTACTGCAATTGCACACAAAGTTGATCGAGGTATTATCAAAGTAGCAAGATCATATCCACCGAGTACCACCCCCTTCCATGGTTACTAGCTAGGCGACTTTGCACCGGAATATATCAACATGGCTCAAACATGGCAGGAAAATATATCTCTTCGTCTAAACAATAGACACGAAGGAATCATGCTTGGGCGGCGGAGGTTGGCTTTCAGTCGTCTGCTTGATAACCGAGTCCACCGAATTGACAGTACCGTCCTTTTGGGACCATTCGACGTAGGTCGGCAACTTGAGAGCGTTGGGATCCGGTGAAGAAGTGGCACTGCAAAGTCATGGTCAAGTTATTTCATCAACCAATACCCCCACCTCATCAAAAACAAACTCACCCAAGCTCATCAAAGGAAAAGGCGTTTGTCCTTCGATGGGTTTGCGGATGTGTTGCTTTCCCTACTCAACAATCAGAGGGTTGTGCGCGATGCCGAGAGAAACGACTGAACTGTAACGACTGGCAACGGTGCTGATGATGTTGAGCGTTGGCATCGAAAAATGAGTGGAACGTTCGCCATATTCCTTGAGACGGATGACGGCGCGGCATGCCGCGACTGCTCTGCCAAAGAGTGAGACTTATTACCGAAGCAGTACACGGCATATCTTACGAGGTAGTTGCCGCAGGGACCTGGAGTAATTATATCGACAAGTTGTGTGCTTGAAACTAAAAGCGTACTCACCGTCGCAATACTTTTTTTGGGATGTATGTCGTCAGGATAGATTAAAGAGAAAGAACCAACCACATACACGTTCATCTCGTCTATAGGTGGCTCAGGCTTTTGCGTTGGGTAAAAGCGGTGGAAGCTCACCATTCAAATTCAGAAGATTCAGTACCTGGATCAACCATTAACTCATCGATGTTGTGACTGACATCAAGCGACTTACCGCAGGTATAGTATTGCACATCGATGTGACCAGGAAGTATATCAGCCCATCACGAAACAAGAGACCGGAAAGTCCTCTGTTGAGTCCGTTGAGTCGAGAAAACCTTTCAAGGGCTACAGTTGTGAATATA
Organism: Lanmaoa pseudosensibilis; assembly: GCA_038092875.1. Lineage (NCBI taxonomy): Eukaryota > Fungi > Basidiomycota > Agaricomycetes > Boletales > Boletaceae > Lanmaoa > Lanmaoa pseudosensibilis. The sequence goes on along the minus strand of JBBPRF010000001.1, from coordinate 196,387 downwards.
AGAATGACAAAATCAAATGCCATGGCTGCTCCCGGCCGCGGAAGGAAGAAAAATGCGGTTAAATCAAGTTGTTTCGTCAGCAAGGAAAGTAAGCCCACTATAGAAGTAGTTGAGGTTGAGCAGAAGATGGTTCGTATTATTCACGACACATGAATTGGTGGAATCATCCCAGACGGCTTGGACAATATTCATGCCGCGGATCAGGATGCCCCATTGTCCGAGAGAAAGGATGCCAATGGTAATGGTCACCCATCTTTCCCATTCCCAGAGAGCGATGCTATGGAAGATCAGCGACCCATGTTCAACGGTCGATGTAGGCGACTTACGTCCTAATCATCAAAGACGTCGAAGCACTGGCGATTGTAGTGTTGCCGGCAACCTACATCCACGGCGATGAGTTTGTTAGCATGTAGCAAAAGTAAGCACTTGCCGATATGAATGTATACAAAGCCTAAATATGGTCAGGTACTTTGTTTCTGAGCTGAGGCATTTACTCACACCACAGTTCACCTGCAATGTTTAACGGTTTAATTAGAGGCAGCAGAAGTTAACTAGAGCCAAGTCACCTCAGTCGAGACGTTCAATGAAATTACCCTGTCAGAGAATACACTAGTTGCGCGTTTGACTGAGTAAATATCCAATTCAGACTTACAATCCAATGAGTGCCCACAGCATTCCATATCGACAAAGGAAGAACGGAACTTTGCAGTCAATGAGGACGTGGTCTATAAGTTTCTGACCAAGATCAACAACGCACCCTGAGGAGAGAGGTCAGCAGAGGAAGTTTGTTTTTCGCGAGTCACGTACAAGCGGCCAACCAACTTTGCGTTTGCCTTTAATAAGGGAGATCTCAAAGTAGGATGAGACTATGAGTTCCCAAATATACAGCCCATAAAACACGTGGACCACGTTGGTGAAGTCGACTGTGTAGTTCGGGTCGGATTAGAGGGGAACAAGATCAGAAAACGACAAAGATACGCACGTGCCTCCGCGGCCATGACGCCGGGATTTTTCCAGTCAACCATAGGAATGAAACGAAGCGCAGATACAATTCAAAGGAATGATTTCAACGTTAATACAAAACCAGGTTGGGATGGCAAGAAATGTGGGGGGATACCTTTTTGTGATCCTTCAAGGAAAGTGCAGCATTTATACACTTCAAAGTAACCAGGGACTCGTACCGACGTGATTCCTTGTGATCTACATCGATCCCCGATGGTGGCTTACCGATTTGTTACGTACCACCGTTAGTGAGTTCTGTCGTTGTATAGGAAAGTATATCCTTTCATGTCAGTCAGCATATCAATTCAAATCTGGAGGACCAGCACCGTGAAACCAAAGGCTAGCCAACAATCATAAAAAGCACTCGCAGGAGTCGCAAGCCTCTCGACCCACCGCGATGATCTTTGCGAACGTTTCGTCTGCCCTGAAAACACTGAGTGCAGATTTGATCAAGAATTAACGGAAGCAAATGGTACGGTGGCGAAGCTCCCGAAGTCCGAGCTCCGTCAGCCCTTGTTGCCCTCTTAGAGACTTTACCGTCACAACTCAAGCGGACGGTCTTGGGTCGTTTACGCGGCTACGCCACAGGTGAAACCTGAATTCAAGCTCAACAATGCGCTACATTCATACTCAGCAAGCCAGATCAAAGAGCTGAGGTTCAACTACACCAGACTAGAATGTTTCCATCCGCTCCGGCGCTAACGAGCCAGGGTTGCTTGTTTACCCATTTGACCTGCAAGACTCCGAGCCCGTCGTTGACATCATGACCCCGGAGGATTTTCAAAGGCACGATCAAGGGATCAGTCATAAGATCACTGTAAACTCGTCCGTGGAAGATCTGGATCGTTCCATCGTCAGAGGAGGACGCGAAAAGAGGATAACTCGGGTGAAAGTGCAAAGATCGGATGGCCCGCGTATGGTACCTGCAGGAAACCCGAAATTAGCATCCCGTAAATATCGCTGCGAGGAAAGATCTACCGCAATATTTTGTACGGCTTGTCATTAAGTTCCAGATCGAACCAACATAGTTTCTTGTCGTAACCGCCTACGATGACATGGTCCCCTGAAGGGTGAATGTCCATAGAGGAGATCCATTTTATTCCCGGCATTAGCGTCTTGATCAACTTTTGCTCGGCAAGATTGTATACCCGGACATAGCGTTGGGTCTACGTGAATGGGAAATCAGGAGATATGTTCACGAACTCGTTCTTTTCCTTACCGCAACGAAGAAATGTGGTTTAACTGGATGGAACAATACTAGCTGCACGGCGCCTTTGATTTTCTTGAACGGCGCCTGGGAATGTCTGCGAGACACCTGATGAATCCAAACACTTCCCTGACTTTCCCTGCTTGCTGATAGGAAGAAAAAAATCTTTAGAAACGTCATCGGATACGGAGGGTTGCACGCACAAACGGTGGCGAGGTAATCGCCTTTTCGATGCCATGCGATTTGTTTGGCCAACCCAGATGCAGCGGGCAGTAAAATCGTCAGAACCACGCCATCCTCCCGCCCCGGGGAAGACGACCATTTGACGGGTGACTGTGTAGCCGCAGGGAGAGTGGCAGGAGTAAGGATAGATTGGGTGGGGTGCAGTATAACGGAAGGTAGATTGGGCGGAATGATGAAATGCAGCTTATCCTCCCTGGAAATTGAAGGTTCACTCGTAATCGTGGGTGACTTGGAATCACAACTTACGTGCCAACGACAAAATAGTTGGCGTCTGTCCGTGGACACCACTCCACCGCTCCAATCTTGCCATCGAAGTTCCACTTCCTAACCTCGCGCCCGACATTTACCTCCCACAGGCTCACAATCCCGTTGTCATCGCCACTGACAACCCAAGCACCATCAGGGCTTGTGCAAACACAGCGAACCCTTGAGTTCGTGTGCGTGAACTTGAGAGAGCGATAGTTTGGGAACGGTCGCAAGCTGTTGGGACTTGGGAGTTTGGGAATAAGGCTGTCGGGATCGATATTGAGCCGAGTCCGCTGTATTCGCGGCGCGAGGTATAGGTCGAGCTGGCGATTGAAACGCTGCTTGATAAACTGGTCATAGGCTGGTACAAGTCGCAGGGACGGGTATTTTTGAGGAAGGTGGTCGCGCTCGCGGTCTTCGGGATCGGTGTTCTCCCATTCTTTTCGTTCTGCGTCCGTAGGGAGATACTCTTCAGGGGGATTATAAGATTCAGCATGCGTAGGGAGACCAGGTTTGGGAGCAGGAAGAGGAGGTGACTGGTTGGATGGTGGCTCATTCCATATAGCATAGAACTGAGGGTTGTCGACAGCAGTCTTGGGTTTCGAACCAACGATGCGGCCTTGCCGTATGGCGCGAACAATTTTCATAATCTGCTCCGTGGTGAATTGCGAGTGTCGTTCATGAGACAATTTAAATACCTTCTGTTTCTCCCATTTGCTGGGAAGCCAGCGGCGCTTGGGTTCGGGTGCCGCGGAAAGAGGCATAACTTCCTCTTTACCTTTCCCGGTAAACCACTCCACTGTGGGCTCATACGGATCGTAGCCAACATCGGGATTTTCGCCTGCTTGTAGCCTGCGGATGATATCTAACTCTTCAGGAGAGAGTGGCTTGTTCATTTGAATGTTTTTATCCCAGGCAGATGTCCTGTTTGAGCATGAGCGGAAGCACTCCAGAAAGGTAAAGCGTGACAAACCAGGAGGTCGGGTCTTCAACAGTCTCTAGGAATTTGTCCAATTCGTCTCCTTTGGCCGGACGAAGCACACGCTTCCCATTGATGTCGTAGCCAATGTGGGGGAGATCATCATACCAGTGTAACGGAATGTTCCCTATACGATTTGGATCCTAAGTACGCGTTACACGTTAATGTATTACTCGAGGGTCATAAGAAAACACGTACATCCTCGGTGGACGAATCTGAGTCGTACTCTGGCTCAATCTCTGGGTATACACGTTTGGGGTGACCGGTGATTTCAGAGATGATATTTCTCGACTTTGGGAATATATGCATGTCCGAGCTCGAGTCTGATTCTGAACCCGAGGATGAGCTCCCTTCGTCCTCCTCACCTTGGTCAGGCTCGTCTTCATCCCCGTGACTTTCACCCTCCGGCCCACTATCGCTTCCCGCATCAATCTCTGGAAACTCGTCGACTTCCTCGTCCGATTCTTCGTTCTCTCGCTCCTCTCCCTCACGCTTTTCCTCGTCGCTGAGCATCTCCAGCCTGAAGGCTTCGGCGAATGCGCTTTTGTGGTCTTCATCATGTTCTGGTTCTTTCCTCTTCTTCTGGCCCGCTCGCGCCATTCCTGCGCAACTTTCGTAGGCGCCAAAGATGGTTTGTCGTTGCGGGCCCTGACCTTAGTTGACCGCCTTATAATGGACGAACTCGAAAAAGTCGATCAGCACAATCGTGTTATGTAAGCACCCCTGAGGATATGACAACCTCACGGGCTATACGACTTTTATCACAGAATACTGGATAGCATTACACTCGACGTTGATTTAGGCCAGGTCTTAACATCTCCCCCTCTCCAAAGGACCAAGATTCGAGATCATCACAACTGCGTTAGTATTGTTCTTAACCGGGTCGGTCACGTGATCATAGTATAACAACTTTGGACTTTACTGGCACCTTGGCGTTCATACATAGCACTCACGATGGTGAACTACGGAGGAGGTACGCCAAGAGATAAATAAACACCGTGCACGATACTTATGACATTGCGCAGACGAAGTCTCTGCGCTCGTGGTCGACGTGGGCTCGTCGTCCGTTCGAGCGGGCTACGCAGGGGACGACACACCAAAAGCGATCATTTCCTCTTCCTACGGGTACAAACCCACCGCGAGCGACAACGACGTTCAAATGGGTGATACGACAGGAGACGGAAATCCAGAGGGCGCGAAACCGAGGAGCGACGCAAAACTTTATCTTGGCCAACACGGTCCCTCGATATGGAGAGCCGGTATGGAGATTGGTCACCCGTTCCGGGAAGGACTCAGTCAGTAAACCTCGTACATGAAGTAGACATGGAGGCTGAAACTCAATGATCTTTTAGTATCCGACTTCAATCCGATCCCTGCCTTGATATCACACGCGCTGGTGGACGTGATGCGCACTAATCCATCCGAACACCCCGTTCTTGTCACCGAGCCCGCATGGAACACGCCTGCTAATCGGGAACGAATGGCCGAGATCATGTTTGAAGAATTCCAAGTCCCGGCCTTTTATATCGCGAACACAGGTGTGCTAAATGCGTAAGGCGTTGACCTTCCACCCTGTCTCGATATTGAAGTCAGCTGCCAGGTTTGCTGCAGGAAAGGGATCCGCCCTGGTCGTTGATGTTGGCCATTCTATGGCAAGCATCACGCCCGTCGTGGACGGATTTGTTCTCAGAAAAGGTAAGATATTGTCAATCTTGGGGGAGTCCCCGATATTCACTGGCTCAGGTCTTGTTTCTTCTGCACTTCCAAAACTCGTGCATGCGCATGCAAAACACATTCTCACTAACTCAACACCAACCCGAAGAAGCATTGAGCTATACCCTCATCAGCTCATTGCGACAAAAATTGTACGAGTTCACTTTTCCATCGTCTCCTCGATGTTGAATCATGCCGTAGCCCGTGGAGTCGGGAGCTCCTGCGCAGTTTACGCTACGCGAGGATAGGCTCGCCGGAACCACAGAAAGCTGGAAGTCATGGTATGAAAGCCGTGAGGTTGACGAATGGATTCAAAGCGTAGCTGGAGTCCTTGACCAAGGATGGAACGAGCAGTAAGTCATAAGAGTCGATTCTTTTTATCACATCCTTAACCCAGCTGCTGTCAGAGCCGCCGCTTCCCGCCCACCGCGTCAATACGAGTTTCCAACGGGATACAACACGTACTTTGGCGCGGAACGCTTCCAAGTAGGAGAAGAGTTTTTCTTCCACTCCCCACAGCTCGTGGTAGGCCTTGATGAAGTGATCGATGTCGGACGACATGCTGAATCAAGGACACAGGCTCAAAATCCAAATCTTCCCAAAAACATCCCGGCACTGCTGTCAGAGTCTCTGCGTGCTTGCGACCCGGATTTGCGTCAAGTCCTCATGGGAAACGTCGTCCTCACCGGCGGAGGGAGCTTGTTTTCCGGTTTCGCAGATCGACTCGAAACAGAGCTTTCTCGCAACTTCCCTCACGTCAGTATGACCCACCACACGACATGTGGAGCGAGCTGAATTTGATATGTAAAGGTGAAAATACATGCTCCCGGAAACCCCGTCGAAAGACGATATGGCGGATGGTTGGGAGGCAGCATCCTGGCGAGTTTGGGCACGTTTCATCAGTTGTGGATAAGCAGAGAAGAATGGCAGGTTTGTTCGTTCCCTATCAAACGGCGCTGGCTTTCTCACCAGATCTCCCAGGAACATGGGAAGGCGATTGTCGGTCAACGGTGTAAATAACGTGGCATCGAATGAAACCTGCGCATTTCGACATGTTCCAAATGAATTCCCCACGCGAACTGGAGGTGAAGCGTAATGACTTGTGTTCTCGCGCCGCCTTATTTGCATGAGGTCAACGTGTCGACACCAATTGCGTGGAACGATACTATTGGATGATGAGTACACATATGACACAAATGAATTCATACGAGGCCAGTTGTAAAACTCGGAAAGGTCAACTTCCAAGCCAACCCACGCCTCCCACCCGAGGAGCCTCGCTGAAATAAAATAACAACAAAAGAGAAAGACGTTGATGCAATTGTACGGGGGGTGAGAAAGAGAGCAACGTAATGGCAAGCACAACGCTGACGGCTACTTAACACAACACTTTGGCTAAACTGGGAACATAAACAAATAGACAGGCCATATTTGCAAAGGAGGGGGAGGTTGTATCAGGTGCTAGCACCAGGTTCTGAGTCCATATCACCAATTGGCGCCCATCAGGGTCAGAATAGTGCAACAGTACTGAGCGCAGACGTTGGATAAACGGAAAAGGAGTGGATGGAATTGATTCTGGAGGAACACCGATCGGTCAAAGATTATCTCGTGACGTAAGGTGAAAGTTCCGTTTAGTACGCCTCGATCGACTCTCGGCGCTCGCGCGCGTCCATGAGAACACCCAATCCGCCGATGGCCTTGCGCCTGATCCTCGTGGCAAAGTTCTTTGGTCCGAGCTCATCAGCACCTGATGGTGGACCCCGGGGTTGCCTGAGCGGCTGACTGAGAAGCCTTTGAGGGAAAGACATAGCAGGTGCCTGGACAATGTATGGAGCGGGACGGCCCATACCGAGGCCATCGTACAGCTTCTTCGTCGCCTCCTCTCGCGGGGAGAGGGAGCCAGCCTCGAGGGAGGTCAAGGACTGCGGAGTCGCCGGGTTCGACTGAGAGGTCGAGCTCGCAGACGACATGGCGTCCTCGTGCTCGCTGCCGGAATCAATAGCAACGATGGGAACATTGGATGAAGCCATGGAGGAAAAGCTGAGCGGGCGAGGGCGAAGTTTGTTGGCCGGTGTCAGAGGAGGAGAGAGGCGCTCTCCAGGAGGAGGAGTGATTTTGACACTGGGGGAAGTGGTAGAAGCAGTACGCAGGCCGTTGAGCACGGAATAGGTGGTATTTCCACGCCTCCAGGAAGTGGCAGCGTCAGATCTGGAGGGTGTGATATCTTTAAAAGCATGGTGTGGTGGGGAGCCACCACGGACCAGGCCTCCACCGAGCACGGTGGCCTGTTTGGGGGGCGACGAGCTCTGAGGGCTAGAATCGGGAAGAGAAGGAAAGGTGATAGTGCTGGAGGGTAGACGGGCACCGAATCGACCTCCGAGGGCGGCAGTCATAGGAACATGGTCATCCAGCTGAGGGATGGTGGTACCGACGCCCAACTGAGCCTTGAGAAGCTCGGCCTGGCTAGGACGGCGGACTGGGGGGGTATTGGAGCGAAGGTCAAACGAAGTATTGGTGGGACCGGCGGAAGCAGGTGCAAATCCAATGGGAGAGCGTCTAGCCTGTTGACGGAGAGCCTCTGCGAGGACGGCAGCTTGTACCTGCTGATTGCGCTGAGCCTGGGCATTCTGGGGGAGGGTGAATTGGTGAGATAGGAAGTGAGGTGGTGAACGAACCTGGAGACGCAGGATTTCGAGTTGCATCAACTGCATCTGCTGATATGCGTGAAGCTGGGCATCAGCGGGAGTTGGCTGCTGCTGGGGGGTATGAAGATGGGCAGGGCTGAACGGGACACTGTTGGGGTTCAAGGGTCTGTGGGGAGCGACCTGATGATGTATGAATGTGGTGTTTGGGGAATCGATGGGTGCAGTGAAGGGATGGCCGGAAAGGTTGTTGATGTACAGGTTGTTTGAGAGGAGGTCGGAGAGATGATCCATGTCGTCCTCCTCTGGAAAGATGGGGGTGTTGATAGCGGAGGAAGCGAAGCGGGGGAGATTGAAAGATGCAGCTGGAGCAGGGGAGAGAGGAGCGCTCATGGAAGTGGAACGAACGCCGCCTGTGCGGAGACCGTTGAGAAGAGAGGCGCGATTGGTGGCCATTTGGATTGAAGAATATTAAAGGATTGGTACAACTAGGGGGGGGAGTGGGAGTGGGAGTGGGATGGTATGGGAGAGTCCAAAGAGAAAGAAAAAGAGAGAGAAAAGAAAAGAAGAAAAGAAAAAGGGTGGAGGATGTGGAGGAGGGAAAGTGGAAGGAGATCAAAACAAATGGCTGGCTGAACGAGAACAAAAAGAGGGCTGAGACCCCGAGCCACCTCCACAGCCATTCAACCCGCTACAGATACTTTTTCGCACTCGCCCGAACTCGCCCGTCAAAAACGCTGCTCCGGATCGTCGTGTGTGCCGTCTGGAACGGATTCAACATCGTCTACCTCCTCGTCAGTGTCGCCAATCACGACGACGACGAACGCACACGCACCTTTAGGTAGAGTTCCCACACCTCGTGGAAGAACCCCCGGATCCCCTCCTCGTTCTTCGTCTCGTGTAGTAATATAAATTTCGTGTCTGCGTCAAACACTCGGTCAGCGCTCCCTCGGCTGCCGTCTGTCCCCGACTCACTCCCGGGCGTGATGAACGCCGACACCGTCCATTCGTTGAACTTGTCCACCGATCTGAGATACCTGACACAGCCCTCAGTCGACTGCAACCATCACTGCGTCCCCATCTTACATCGCGTTTTCCTTCCGCATCACGTCTTCGATCACATCCAGACTCGCATTCGCGATCATCTGGATCACATGGCGGTCCTGTCCCCCTCCCATCCGAGCCCCGCCCCCTTGCACATGGTGTGATTGCGTCGCACTCGATGCACCTGACAATGCAGTCAGCGTACCCGCAAATGCAGATGTAGACCAGCTCGGTAGATTCGACGACAGCGGATAGCTCGTCGTCTGTGCAGGCTTGTTAGAGTAGTGCGTCAGACTGTAGATCGGTGTATCCGACGGCGACAACAGAAACAGATGATGCGACATGTCAACCTGCCTTTGTTGTTTCTTGTGTGTCAACACTTGAGTGTGTCCCCCCATCATGTCCCCCACACTCCGTCGCCCTCCTCTCTTTAACCCTTTCTTTAGGTCAGCCTACACACTCGCCCCCACTCCCCGCCATCATTTTCTACTCTTCAGGCTCACCCGCACTCCTCTTCTTAATGCAACCCATCGCGATTTCGGCCGTTTCCGCGGTTCCAGCTCTTCATGGCGTCGTCCACCTCGTCCTGACTGGCTCGACTCGCTAGACAGCAAGCTCATCTTCTATGCTATCATCGCAGTCAACGCCGGTGTTTACCTCACTTGGACGCTCGCAATGCAGACATATGTCCGTCACACACACACTCCCCGTGCTAGACTGACCAATCCCAACACAGCGCACGACCGGTGATGGTACCCTGTTGAGGTTCATGCTCGACAACTTTCGCGTCGACATGCGCAACGTCACCTCGGGTCGCATGTATGTGAAACTCAACTCTTCCCCGCTTTCTTGCCGCCAACACTCCGTTCGCTAGATGGACTCTCCTTACTTCCTGCTTCTCTCACATGGATACCACACACGCCCTGTTCAACGGCCTCACCTTTTACTTCATGGCCCCGTCTGTCATGCAACTCCTCGGTAACAGACATTTCTTGGGGCTGTATTTCTTAGGTGGGTTCATCCGACGTTATATCGGGCCGATCCTTCCTGATCCCGCTGCGCGTCTCGATTGCCATCAGGTGGGATATCCGCCAGCCTCGCCAGTCTCGGGTGGAGCCACTTCTATAGACGTGAAAATGTTTCTTCACTCGGCGCAAGCGGTGAGACATCATCCTCTTTTTCATTCCTAATGTTTACGTCCTCTCCAGGCGCGATCATGGCAACTATCGCCCTGTATTCGTGTGCTTTTCCTCGCAACACGTTCCTGATCTTCTTCGTCATTCCCTGTCCGGCATGGGTATTTCTCCCCGGTGTCCTTATTTATGATGGATGGCGGAGCTTTTCAGATCAGGTAAGTCTCTTGTCGCGATGGACTACGTGGTAGATGGGGCACTCACTTTGGATGAACGAATAGCGCACAAAGACCGACACACCTGGACATGTTGGGGGCCTTCTCTCTGGCATCGGCTATTTTCTATGGAGAGTCGCTCTTCGCAGATAGCCACGCGCAGATAGCCACGGTATGTCAAGCGGTTCCAAGGGGAAGTAATGTAGACATGCATACTATGAAATGCATACTTGTGAATGGAATATGTATACGAAAACGAAACGAGTGCGATGTACAGGCAAAGATAAACACGAAAAGGAATGTTTCAAAACTTTTGGGATGGAATGAAATTAAAAAAGGAATCGAGCAATGGGCATACTACATATGCATGGGGCACTACCCACTACTTTACCTTCCTTTCTGAGGCGTGTTCATGATCCTGTCGAGCCTTCCCATCTGAGACTCGAGCCTCGTCATTCCTACAGCGTCGGTAACACCCGAAGCAAAGTCGAGTTCACGAGCACCGTGCTTTTCGAAATAATATGTGAGCAGGTTTTTCTTGTTATCGTCCAGTCCATCCAGGAGCGCGAAAAGATGTGCCTCGTCATGCAGCACCAGCTGGGAGGCGATGATCGCAGCATAGGCCGCCTCGCGAATGACGAGCGTCGTGGTATCATTGAGCGCCTAGACAACAATGATAGTGATCAACGTTGGTCCATATGTGTAGAACGATGTGACTAACTGCAATCAATGTTTGCTTTAGGCGGGGTAGCTCCTCTTCCAGCACTTCAGTAGGAAGCCTCAGAATGAACTTTCCGAGCGCAATCAAGCCGAACGCGTGTGATCCGGCCTTGACGCCCACGTCCAATGCAGGCTCACCGAGAAAACCGCGGAGACTACTATGCATCGTTGTCAAGCCATACACTGGCTCTATGCGTGAACATAGTGCGTCTCGAATGGTCTTGGTCGCTTCCAGAACCTAGTACCACATCAGAGACCGAAGGGGATCGTCGAGAAAGGATACCCACGTCGATTGCATTACAATACCGCACTCTGAACAACGCAAAGAAAAGTTCTGCTTCTCTGCCTTCGAGGAATGCGGCTTGGTTTCCTATTATTTCCCACACAACAATCAAGGCGTATTCCAGCTGTTCGGCATCCTACCAGATTATGACATAAAAAATGCCCTCATTGTGAAGGTGAAATCGAACGCACTTTGGTCGGGTCGAGAAACTTCAGCAACCCGTCGAACAACCGATCAAAACTCCTTTCTTTAGTCCACATGTCCGGAACGACACGCGGAAGTGTACGCGTGATCGAGAGAAACGGTGACGGGCTTGAGGGGAGCCCAAGGCGAGGGCTCAGTGGAGAGGCAGTATCAGCGGGGATAGGGTTGCTCGAGCAAAGCAACGCCAATTTCTGCAGGACGCGAACGTCAGCATTGCCATCCTCGAGCGCCGTCACAAATTCGTGAAGCTCCTCCACTCGATCTGCAGGTTCTGCACCCTTCAGTGGTGTCCCATGCTCAATTGCTGTAGAAAGCAGTCAGAATATGGAGGAAAAGACAAACGAATCGATAATCACTAGAAGCTCGCTTCGACCACCACCCATTTTCATGGCTCTGGTTCTGCAAGGGTTTGATCAATGGTTCGGAGGCTTTCCTGCCGTTCATTGGACTGTTTTTGAACAGAGCTGCCTGTCGAAATATGGCGGCATTGCGACTATCTGGGGTTACAGGTGGCACTAGACTTTTCTTGATCTTTGGAACAGCGGACACCTTGGGTGGCTTCGGTGTCACGGCGCTGCTGCTCCCTAGTAACAGCGAAGCGGGGATCGCCGAGTGTACATTATCTTCTGCATCAGGATCCGTTAACTCCAAGAGACGCTCTGCGGCACTTTGCGCCTGCTCGGCACGCGCACGGAGCGCATCCTCGACGGGTATCGGATCAGAAGGCTTCCCGGGAGAATCGGAAAGAGCATTTGATACAGTATTAGGTGTCGAAAGGCCGGACGACGTCGAGAACGATGGCTGTTGGGAAGTACGACTTGAAGCGGGAGGATACAATTTGTATGGTGTGGAGAAGGACATGACATTCGTGGATTCGTCCATGTCGGAGTCACTATCATCTGGTACAGGGATAGTGGTAGCAAGGAGCAAGGAATCTTGATCGTCCAAGTCGGGCATCACAATAGACTGTCGAACAGGGATGGCTACGGGAAAAGGAGGTGCATGACGAACGTGAGAAGGATCACTATTTGACATTGGGAGGACTGTTTGTGGAGACTTTCGGGTCGCTGAGGGTCGAACTGGGAATTGCAAAGGAGGAGCAAGAGGTGAGGAAGTTCGACGTCTCATGGCATCTACAGCAGCCGTGGAGACAGAATCGGAGGGCGTGCGGGTATGTGAGGTGGAGATCACTGAAGTGCTGACGGATCGCGGCACGGCTGCGTTATTAGAAAGAATGTGGGATCTAGGGGGTGTTGGAGGGGACAAAGATGAACGAGGGGACAGCGAGGACCGGGACGCAGGTGTCGGAGAACTTCTATCATTGGCAGATTTTCCAGACGGGCTGCTAGGAGAGCTGGTGCCCCTCGAAGGTGGCGAAGCTGGTCCTGCGGTGCGTGACATCGATGTAGCTTGATGTCTAAGAGTCGGAGGTGCGGTCGCAATCGCTTTCGCCTTTGCACGACTGGCTGCGATTGCTGCCGCAACGCTGCCTTTTTTCAAGCTCGGAGTGGTGGGTGGAAGATCGACTACAACATTCGGATCCGGGCACATCTTTTCCAACTGCTTTCGTGCGGTTGCATCCAAAGCCTCGATAATCACAGTTGCCCTGTCGTGCCATACACTGTCGAAAACCCAGAACGTCCCACGTGCGCTCTCCCGAACAGCGGGATTAGGGTCTCCGAGTGCCTTCTTTACGGACTTCTCCAACAATTCCAATCCGCCAGCGGATTCAATGTATGACTTTGACCGGTGTCCGTGTAGCTCGATGTACGCCTTGATGTGACCGACCACATATGTCCTAGACTGCACAATCTTCTCCTGTAGAGTGTTCCACAAGAGGGGTAAAAGAGTGCGAGGGTGAGCTGAGGCATGCTGAATGACAGAAGATAGAGCTTGCTGCGATTGCTGTGCTATGATCTTCTTTGTGAATCCTGCCATGCGGAGTAGGTTTGTGAAGATTGCTTCACAAAACGGGTCGATGCCGGTACCAAGAGCAGTAGCCAGCTCCACATACATGGAGCAGGTATTTGCAGAAACCGTCGTTCTCAGACTCGCAAGCTAAAGAAGAGATAGTGAGGCAAAGGGCAGCTTCGTAAGACTAGAACTCACAGTTTTCAATGAAGCCTGGATAAATCCGTCCTTGAGACATTGGAAAAAAACGTCAGGGTATCTGGTATGAATATCTCCTCTGAGCATTCCTCGCACGCGTTGTATGCTTCTTTCTCGTGCAGCCCAGTTATGCTCAGTCTCCTTGCCCTGGTCAACAATACACGCTCAGAGTGGCAGTTCAGGATCTACCGGTGTACATACCTCGAATGTTTTCATCATGATTGCAAACTCATTCTCTAGGTCTCGAGCTGACGCAATCTATATCCTAGGTCAATAGGAGGTGGTGAACTATGGTCTAGGCGGCTTACAAAGGCGGGTTCAACTGTGCTAGCAGTCTCGATTGAAGGTTGTGATAAAGGAGGCGTAACTACCATTGCCGCCCTGCTCGCTGGTCTTGACGGTTCTTTCACGTGTCCTTGGCTTACTGCACGGACTATTGACGCAGCAGCCGGTGGCCCAGTTGAGGGCGCTCCAACGGTGGGGTGTCGATTTTGCAACATCAGGCTGGGGGGAATGTACTCCTTCTTCGCGCCAGCGTCTCCGTTCTCTGACCCTTCACTGAACGGGGTGCTCGCTCCTGTGCTCCGGGTGCTGCTCATGAGCTTGTTTAGGACGTTATCAACAATCGCCTTCCTGACACCCTTCTTCGTCAACTCCTTCTTTAGGTCAGCACGCGCAGCATCAGTAACGCCGGGACCTGTGAAAAGTTCGATGATCGAAGGGGTCGCACATGCGCGAACGTTGCCGTCGGTGTCTTCTAACGCGTCCACCAAAAGCGAAAGGTATGGTCGGATGGGAAACGTGTGATGAGCGCGACGGATGTTTACCAGCACCAAAATTGACTACACAGCAGGAAGAGATTAGTTAGCTCTTGTAATTGCATGGACAGGACCCTCACCTGTTCTCGAACTCTCCATACTTTACTGGAGAGCCCGTTGTCTCTCAAAAAGCGTTCAAAAATTACAATGGGTGGCTCGGGGCCTTTGCCATTACCAAGCTTGGATGTCGACGGGGAGGAGCGGAACGCGAATCCACCAATGATGACGAGGATTTCGCGCGCTCTGTCGCGAGCTTTCTCACGCGCATCTCCAAGTCTTTCAAAAACACCAGGGGATGGTAGGAAGGAGCTCATGACATGTCGGAGGACAGAGACATCATAACTAGACCCGCTTGATGAAGAGGTGGAGGAAGAAGAGGAAAATGGACGCGCGCTGGCGTTGGGCGTGCCATTAGAGCGAGGTATTATAAGGGGGAGAAGCGGAGGGATGGCCGAAAGAGTTGCGGTTGTGAGGTGTTGGTTTGCGATACGAAGACATGCTTTGAGAACGGCGATGAGGGGTTCTGGGTCCGCGATCTGCAGTAGCGAGTCATGCGCCAACTCAGCTAAGGAACAGGTACATTCAGAGTGTCGTGCACCTCTAGGCCAGTTTCGAATTCAGCTTGGAGCTTTGTGACAGCATCGAGTTTGAGTTCAACATCTAGAGCAGGCGTGAAGGAGGTTTCGGAACCAACAAATGAGAGAGCGGACCATTATTTTTGCATTGGTTTACGAGTTTGTCGAGACGGTCGCTGTTCATGGTAGTCTAGAGAAAAGAGAATGAATAGGGTTTTGGGCCGAAGAAGTGATTTGAACGAGCCCGAGCTCAAGAAAAGACTTGGTGCTGCACGTCGGACGCGGCTGGGTGGTCATGTGGCGGAGAAGGAGCTTCTCGGCAACACGGTAGTCAGGGCAATACCAATTCATTTGACGACCACACAATTACAAGTTCGAAACTATCTATGCTCCGAGTAACGAAATATCACTCCTCATTCACGACTTTCTGTCAGAGTGCCCTAGCGACTTGCCAGGTTGGATGTGGTCTCGGATGCGTTGCTTCTGTGCAAGTGTGAACACGACATCATGACCGTCATCGTCCCGCTCACCAGTGCTTTGAGCTCTGGGAAGCCGCCATTGACTTTGCGATCCCATATCAAGATGGGAGAGCCATCTCCACCCTCCAACCAGACACGGAATCGACCAGCAGTATCATCGGAATTTAACGGGATGACCGAGACCGCCTTGAGGGCTGGTGGCGGAAATGTCAGAAGTAATTCAGTCGACACCCACGTAGCTCGATGCAGCCTGTCGACGGACTTTCAGAATGCAGTCTCGTCAGGTTAGCAGGCAGTCATACCAGCGACACTAAGGGGGCACTTGGCCTTATTAGCGATGCGAGCTTTCAAGGAAACAACACATACCCTATCGCAAAACTCGATAACGATGCGAGGGTGTGGGAGAGGGCTCGGTGACACAAAGGTGGATGGGTCGAGCACCTCCTGACTGGGCTCTTGCGTGGTCGAAGTGGGGCAGGATGCTGCAGGGGAAGTGTCCGCCATCGTGTCGGTCGATGTTCAAAGCGCAGAGTATCTCCTACCACGTGACGCTATCTCGTGTGTGGACGCGTTGTTTGGCCAGCAACGCGTCCGCCTGTCCTCTTCACCCAGGCCACATGGACGTGCCTATCTCTGCAGTAGACCGATATCAAGCCAGCGAACCACTGATATGGACTGTCCATGGTAAGTGCCATACTCGTGGAATGTGCAACACATTCATTCGCGGGCCTTGTCTGCAGTCGAGGTTCGCCTTGCCTCAAAGGCACGGAGAAGGATGGATATCATACAAGACCTCGTGCGAGACTACATCACAACTTCTTTTGAGCGTCTCTCCCTCCCATCAGTCCTGAGTGGTTGGGGCGTTGATCCGACCCTGGCATCTTCCGTCGAGCGCATCGCAGTCGCGGAATCACCCTGTCCCTCAAGCTCCCTCTCCTTGAACGAAATTTCTCTTCAGATACACACTTACCAGCCATCCGAGAACGATACCGTAGAAGAGTATGCTAATGGCTCTGGAGACGGCGGTGAGGACGTACTCGCAGCAAGTGTCTGCGAATTACCTTGCAGATCCTGGGAAGGACTATGGGAGGGGCTGATATACGCGGATAACATAAAACTGAAGCTTCTCGACTACATATATGCTACCCTTATTCTCAGCGATGCTAACGTCGATTGTGCGTATGTGACTTTTCCCCAAGGCTCGCTACTGACTGCTATCCAGTCAACCTCGTTTCGTGGAATAGAGTCGTGCTTCTTCATGGACCGCCTGGCACGGGGAAAACCTCTCTTTGTCGAGCACTAGCTCAGAAACTTTCGATACGACTGTCTCATCGGTGTGTCCCACTTAAAATCTCGTTGTATGCTAGTTAAACTCTGACCTGACAGCTATACGCAAGCACGTCTCTTGGAGATTAACTCTCATTCACTATTCTCCCGATGGTTCTCGGAGTCAGGGAAGCTCGTCCAACGACTATTCAATAGCATCATGGAAATGGTCGAAGACGAAGATTGCTTCATCGTTGTCCTCATCGGTCCGTTGCTTCTATGGCGCATTCGTAGCATATATGCGGAGATTCACGGCCTTCATTAGATGAAGTCGAGTCCCTGACAGCTGCCAGAGCTGGAGCCATGGCAGGTACTGAACCATCGGATGGCCTACGAGTTAGTGGACTACCTGGCCCGAGATTTCGCAATCTAACCCGAAGTTAATTTAGGTAGTTAATGCACTCCTCACTCAACTCGACAAACTAAAACACAGGAAAAATGTCTTGGTAATGTCAACCAGTAACCTTCCCAAAGCTATAGGTTTGCAGATTCCTCCCATCGCAGATCAGTACTACTTCTTACATATCAATAGACTCTGCTTTCGTTGACAGGGCAGATATTATCCAATACGTCGATAACCCCCCTCGCGAGGCTGTTTACGAGATTTTGCGTAGTTCACTCTGCGAATTCGTTCTTAGGGGCATCACACAGGAAGTGGTCAGTCAAAACCGTGGCACCCATGCACTAAGAGGATCACTGATTGGTCTGCAGTCTGTCCCTCCATTAGAGGATGTGTTGTACATGGAAAAACATGGGTGGTACTCAGAGACCTGTGCATCTGAGGAGATCATCGACCCCTTACATGCTCAAAAGGATAAGATTGGGAAGGCGCTCCTCGGGCTTGCCGATAAGTGTAGGGTATGGGACTCTTCTTTTTGGTATGCTGATAACCAACTCTGCATGATCATAGGAACAGGGCCTTTCAGGTCGCGCCCTGAGGCGCCTCCCCGTCCTCGCTTTAGCACGCTACATCGGTGCTGGTGTCAATGCCTCAAGTATACCCGCGTCTCCCGCTCCAAACGGACTTTCATCCAGGGGAGCTCTCCAGTCAGATGTCAACGTGTGGTTGAACGCTATGGAGAAAGTTGTCAACGATCGGGTTGCCGAACATAAGAAGTTCGCGTAGTTCGTTGATGTGCTTCCTACAAGATGGATATCGGATATGTGTGTCGTAGAGGATATCGATGAGCTCACTCCTGCTGCTACTGTTGACCAAGCAACGCAGCTGAAAACTTTCGCAGCTGCTTTGTCGTGGTATATGATATGGGCGTATGATAGTATATATGCAATTCCCTGACTACCCCCCTGGAGGACCACGATTTAATTTCCATGAAATGACGGATCAACTAATGAGCGCATGAGATAGGGCCATCGTATGCAAGAAAAGAAGTCAACTCACAAAAATCTATTGGCGGAACCAATGGCCGTGCCAATATACAACTCCCGATAGCTGAGGTGGCTAGTCCTCTTGCAGCTGCCAATTGCCCTGGTTGTGCTTTTCCCAAGCCTTTCATCACAGACAGACTCTCACCGTCGTTCGTCCTGTCCGCCCGAAACTTCACCATTTCCGTCCAATCTTCACGTGAGACGACAGATCGACCACTTTCTGTGCGCAGATACAAGTTTTTCTGATTCCACACTCGGCGTCCGAGTCTCTCCTTGACGCGCTGGGTTTTACGGGTGAGAGCTGGGAGGAACTCTTGAGTGTAGAAGTCGGCAATGCCTTCAAAGTCTTTTTGAAGGATATCCAAATGGACAGATACATCAAAATATTTGACGGGAGGTGAGGGTTCCGGGGGTGTCAGGGAAACGGAATCGGTAGCAGCAACAACATGAGAGGATGATGATGAAGGTAGGTCGACGAGCGTCTCCCTGGGCGATGAGTTTGGGTGAGATGGATCATGGTCTGGCGCTAAAAGTTGTCGTCCCTGCCGCTGCAACTCCCGTAGCTCACTGTAGTACGCCATGTCGTTTTTCTTCCTCCTATATGTCTGGCGCGCGATGTACCCCACAAATCGCATCAACTGCATATCTTTATTCCTTTTCGCCGTTCCGAGGACGGACAAGAGTATGTGCCTGTTGATAGCGAACTGAGGGGCTGGCGTTTTGTAAGGAGTGTGATAGATCTGCGTCCGCACAGCTCTGTCCACGACCCGGTCAAGCTGGAATGCTTGGAAGAGGTAGTGTCGTGCCAAAGTTGAGTGATCTGCACGCGACAAATGTTTGAGCAGGAGATGGTAAGTGGTCGAATTTGGCTTTGCATGTGGAGTCTGGTGGGGTTGAGTGGAGGCAGGATTAACAACACCGAAATCATCTTCATCGTCAAACTCTAGAGAATAATGTTGACTGGCTTGTGGAGGCAGGGGTTGTGTAAGCACCTCGAAAGTCTGAACGAGTTTGGAAACGTTTCCAGACCGCCCGATTGTATCAATGGTCGTGTTGAGTGCGGCAGTAGAGAAAGGCTGAAAGTTGGGTAGTTGGGGAATACCGGCCTTAACGGCTGCGCTGTGGTCCCATTGTATTGGCAGATGGTCGGGGAAGTCCAAGTCAATCCCATACACCACTTTCAGGAGCTGCGAAAAGATAGCCTGATCCGCGGTTTCCTTTGAGATACGCATCGCGAGGTCCAGAACGGCAGAGGTGAAGGGTATATCGAGGGAGCTCATGTCGCTCAGCAGCGTCTTGCAAAAGGCCGCGCAGTCAGATTGGATCCTTACCCTCCGAGATTTGTACATGGGAAGGGAGAGTCGATGGGCAATAGACTGGAGGTTGAGACAAAACGTCCGGGTGTCGGGCTGGAGCTTGACAGCGTGTCTGAGCTCATCATATACGTTCATAGAGCCATATAGATGACCAACGGCAGCGAACTGCTCCAGAACGTAGTTGTAGTCATCTAAAGAGGGCTTTTGCGTTATGGAGCGAATGTTGCAGATGACGGCCTTCAACCTGGCTTCATATAGGTGCGGCGCGCGAGGAGGAGTGGGACCCTGCATACGCTTGGCAGCGAACGGCCGAAGGACGGAAGGGTGAGGAACGCATTTCCGAAGGACCTTTTGGTGAATTTCAAGAGGAAGGCCGCTGTAGTCCAGCGCGCTCGCAAAGTCAACGTATCTCGCCCAAACAGTCGAGGTGTCGGCGTCATCCTGGGACAACGCGGCCCTGAGAGAAGAAAGCTTGCGATCGCGAAGAACTTCGCGACCAATGCTCGACTCGGCAGTGGGTCTGTGTTCCGCGATACTTGTTGTTGCGGCGAAGTGGAGCAGGCGTCGGTGCAGTAAAGGGCGTCGAGGCTTGGGCGTGGTTCGGAGGTTTGTTAAGGATCTCTGCATGATATATGCATGGAGACACCTCTGACCTCCTTCAAGGACTGAAAGTTTTGTGTTAACCAACCCTGAGCTCAAGTGTTTTGGACTCGTCGTAAAAATTCGCACGCGGCCGTCGATCACGCACATGTTCTGAAGCTGCATTGCATCTTGAACGAAAAGTTTTTCAAGCTTGATATCGATGTACAAAAAAGATGCCTATTCTTCCCGTTATTCTTTGCACCGATACAAAGTTGTTACAGCACTGATCCAGGGGATCACAAGTTCAGCTTCCTGTAAACGACCAGCCTCTCTCGACCCACATGCCGTGGAATTGAATTTTCCGGGACCTTATCGAGGACTTTCTCCCAACAATCGCCGAGAGCGTCAGCGTAGTGTTCAGGTTTGACGAAGAACGGTGGGCCTTCGCCGTCCACGGGTAGGTTGAGCGGAAAGACGAGTGTGATGAGATAACCACCGGGCCTCAGCAACGCAGAAATTTGCTTGCCCCAATCGCTCCTCAGAACTGGCGGAATCGCGACGAAGAATCTAACGAACTGGTCATCACACAGTTGTAGAGACACCGATAAGGAAACTCGCGTGTAGTCATAGATCAGAGTGAATCGTTGATCATCAGGGACTGAAAAGTCGAAGAAGTCTGCTACCTCGAACGACACTTTGGCGCCGGGAACTTCTGAAGGACTTCTATCAAAGTGACTGACGTGACGTCAGTATGAAAGCATCGGTCCCTTCTGAGCCTTACTCGCGCGCAGCCTGAATTGCTGTTGACGATAGATCGATGGCCAACACGTCGAGTCCCAGATGAGAGGCGATGAAGGTTGCATCGTAACCCTGTTTGACGTGAATACTCGATCAATGAGCTTTAGCAGAGCCTACCCTGCCACATCCTGGGATGAGAGCACGGCCAACCTTGGGAAGATCAAGTTCGTTCGACAAGATCAGGTCACGGAGGGCAGGCTGAATATCCCCCGAATCCCAAGGGGTGAGTCCAATTTTCCTATGAGAAACACAGGCTCATTTCATGGTTCGCGTCCGGGACACGGGCATCACACACCATGCGTCATCCCAACCGCTGACAGGGCTTTCTTTCACAAGGCGAACGAGCTCCTCATTAGCGACAGCGATAGCCTCGGAAGGTGGTGCAGCCATACTTTACACGCAATGCAGGACAACCAGCTGTCTCCCCAAACCAGACGTAATTACAACTTGATACCCCTCATGTGATCTCCTCCTGACTCACGCCGAGGCTAGCGATCATTGATGATGCGAAACTGACGCGGCATGACGACGATCGTTCGCGCTGCTCGACCTTGTTCCTATCTTAGATGACTTATTTTGAGATGATGATATCGCAACTCAATTGAATACGTTGATAGAAATACCAAAGCTGATCTAGACACGAGATCGAAATGGCAAGCCTGGCTTCGCTGGTCCGTGCGCGGTTACGAAAGGTATATAAGCTGTGGGCGGACAAGGAGACACCTCATACTTACCTTGATGGCGCGCGCCCCTTCAAGTAACCGGGTATGCGGGCCGTGGGGACCTTCCATAGCACGGCGACCCTGTCCATACAGAGGGTAATCGCGGCTTGTATGGGCTTCGGTTCATGCACTGTCTCAATATTTTCCTGTCCTGCCACGGCCACTCTGGCTGGGCAGGCCGTCTTTTTTTTTCGCACTTTCTTCATCCTAACCCTAACCCTAGTCTGGTAGAGTTTTGCCAATTGAAGCCACTCACATCAGGAAAAAAGGTTTTTCCCTGTAGCACCCACACAGCTTTATAGCTGACATAGAATCACAAAGTGCTATGCCTACTATGTAATAGACTACTGTAGCACTTCTGTAGTACAACCATGAGTAAGTATATGTAGAATCAATCAATTTTATTTGCATACAAAGTGCTGGGCCATTTGATACTACTATAAAAGAACATCCTCCGCCACATGATCTCTGCACGCGATGAGGGTGACAGTGACAGTGACAGCGTGATGACACGACGCTGGTGATGGCGACGGTGATGGCGCGATGGCGGGCGAAAACGAGGGCAAGGGCGACAGGTGTGAAGTAAAGCCTACCAGCAGTACTTTTGCTATCGTCTGAGGGGTGATAAGGCTCGACTGCTGAAGCGGGGCGAGGGCAGGACGGCCAGAGGGTGAAGGGGTGCACGATTCGAGTGAACACCACGTGACGTGTTTCTAATATATGACGATGCTACCCTCAGCCCTTCAGCTTGCGGGTCATCCCATATCGCCGAGTCGGTCACCATCAGGGATGTCTGCTCGCTCCATGCCCCCGTGCCCTCGCCCTTGCCTTTTTTTTAAATCTTTTCCTCCTTGACCACACTAACACCCCACGTCAAGGGCCTCGAGATGACCGCACAACAACACCAGTTGACCCCGTCCATCGACTCGGACCTCAAAAATGTCCCGCGTCGTCGGTTACATTATCTTTCAAACTGACCCGGGACAGTAATCATGCATGCACCACCTCGCACGCAGAAACTCAGAGGGGCAGGCAAAGAAAAAAAATTTAAGTTCTTCACCCCCAAGACCACACGCTCACCAACAGCACGTGCACGCTCAGCCCTGTGCACCGAGCCAATCAACGAGCCCATACCCAGCCCGCATATGCAAATGGTGACCCCGCCCTCATAGGGAAACGCTCGCCCACCCCGTACGCAAATGCCCTACTCATGCATAAACGGCCCCGTTCTCTTACGCAAGCGATCGGCGAGCCCCTCACCCATGCGCAAGTAGTCACCCCACGTGTGCGCAAACGGTCGTGTCGTGCCCATTTCAGTCCATATTGAATTGAGCACCCGATAAGTCTACTGCTTACATACATCCTACCGTCGACCGAGAAGTCCACGCAGCGGTATCCATCGCCGCCACGCAGCCGGTATTCCCCCCCTTTTCCAGATTTCACCGCGGTGTACTTGACTCCCAAAATTTTTCTCATCTCCCTCGGAGTGACGCATGTCGTCGATCAACAGCCTCCTGGTGATACTATAAGACGGGCGGGAGTATAATTTATCTTCAGTCGGCAGTACGAGGTAGTGCTACCGTGTTCAATGTATATAGCTTTTGCTTGCCAAATACACAGCCTGCTACAATTTGCTACCATGTCGAGTTTGAGTGGCTACATAGTCCTATACAGAAGAGGGACAGCCTGCTACAGTTCCCTACCATAGATCTGCCTTGAGTCGAAGCAGCTACAGAGTGCAATAAAATGGGGGGAAGCCTATGGAGTCTACAGGGACCATATGTGCTACAAAGCACTATGTCGAATTTCGTTTTTTCCTGATGATCTACTTGACGAGGTGTTTTAGATCAGCGCGTCAATTCCATTTTCCTATCGATTTGCCTCCAAGATCTCCATGGAAGTTACGCTGTTACCACGAATCACCTGAGATGATGGGAGAATTGGGTCAAACAACAGACGATGGGCGAGATCAAGCCTACCACTGTGCCAATCGGATGCTTTTGGGCGGGAGTAGTCTCTTCGAGGGCATCGTCGATCACAAGGTTGAGGAATAGATCGTAGCCACGCAGAGTACCGCTGACTTTACGACCACCCTGCAGATGAACAAACAATTTTTTGTCCATAAACTAGAAGAGTTATAAGGGTGATATAAAGCCGTATACAGACAGACAGACAAACCTTTTTGAGTTCCGGTTGAGATGCTTTAGACATTTTGGAGTGTCGGTGATGTTGTTGAGCGCAAAGTGCTCGACGTGCTGAGGCGGGTTTGCTTTGCTATGTTTGGCTCACTAGGTTCGACAGCAAACCTCGACAGTCAGTCGGGTCATTGCCTAGCAGCTATTCTAACGCATTTTGTCGACCATCGTGACTAGAATTGTACAGGAAAACGAAAACAGAGACGAAAAGCCCCAGGCACTCTCTTTGTCGCCAAAGTTTCAGAGTCAGTGCCATTCCTGTCCATCTACCTCACTTGACCGCGATGCTGAACCGTGTATATCCATAGCTCCCCCAATTTCGAGCAATCAACACATAAGTAGTGGGGTTGATTGGATAGATGGCCACGCCAGCTTCCCGGACCGTACCAAGCAGCCCAAACCCCTCTGCCCAAAGCTCTCCTCGTAACAGAGACTGGAGCAACCTGAGGACAGGAGAACCAGGGTCAGCTTTCCGTGGAATGAGTAGGGGAAGGGGCAGCCGAGGTGGTGGAGTCAGGGGCGGTCGAGGTGGAGGTCATCCACCAAATAATTCGGGCCAAAAAGGTGGCAGTCACTCGGATACAGCCAACAGCACACCATCTCCGTCACCAAAAGTGCCATCTGTCTCGCGCAAGCCTCCCGTGCCAACCTCCACTACCGCGACACCAAATGGTGTATCAGAGAAAGCCGTCAACGGTGGTCGGCCTAAACCGGGATCCCGCAAACAATCTCGAGCTGTCCCTGCTGTCGTGGTCGCGCCCGCTTCTCCTTCCGAAACTTCCCGGACAGCTCCACCCACTCCCTCTCGATCTGCTGACCGTCGACACCGCTCTCAGCCAGCAAAGGGCCCCACTACAACCATGATGCCGCTGCCTCTACCAAATGCTATAAAAACACAAAAGTCCCGGGGTGGCTCCACACCTGCGTCTCAGACGGTTATGCGCAAGGATGCTCCGCCACACCTCGTGGCTGCTCACGAGGCAGAGATTCGCCATGACATCAATGCGTTAGTGGAACGTGTCAGAGCCGTCGCGATGGCTGAAAATCGTCCAACTACTCCTGGTAGCCACATCGATTGGGCTGGTGATGAAGATGACTCTCTACCAGATCTCGACGACTGGGGCGTTACAACACACACCAATGTAACCCGCGATAAAGATCAAAGCGAGGAGATTTCCCCGATCCTGGTAGACACTCTGAAACCCCTGCCGGAGCCAAATTCAGAAGTTCACCGAGAAGATGAGCAGGAAATGGAGACTTACGATGCTCAACCTGAGCGAATAAAAGAGTCGCCCACCCAACCCTCGTTCCTGCCTAGTCCTACGAAAGGAGCAGCCATCGTGCCGTCTACCGTCGAGAAGGCTCCAGAACAATGTATTATAGTGCCTACAGCTGTGGAAGAATCGTCATCACCTATTCTTCCTGATGGAAAGTTTCCATTGCATCCCTCTCTTCCACCCAAGCCTGTCGCAGCCATGGAGAGTTTGCGTGCCCGAGGTAGATCAATCGGCAAACCTTCTAATCTTCCTCCCAAACCTCCCGGGTTTGTTGTGGAGGAAGAAGCACTCACGACAAAAACCGAGGGATTGTCTGAGTCGATTCATGCGCCGTCTGCGGATGAACATCTCACATTGGAGAGAGTGTCCAGTGCTTCCTCTAGCGAACGAGGTCTTGCTGCTTCTATCCACGCACCTGTATCAGGTTTGCCAGAGTCCCATTCAGCCCCTAGCCTACTGTCCGGTCACCCTTCATCCGCCACCCCCCGCACCCATTCACGCTCGCAAACGGAAGGTCGACCCGGAGTCCATCAGCCGCATACTGCCCCTCCAGGTACGGCGTCCCATCGAAATGGTCGGTCAGGCGCTTCCTCGCCACTTGGAAAACACGTTCACACCCATTCTCGCAATCATTCTACACCTGCCGGGGGTGCAGGCCCGCGACCACCTCAGGCTTCCCGCCCTGTTATAACCGGTGAAGCGATTTCCAGGTTGGCCCGCACGATTGGCGGAATTGGACCCACTTCCCGTACACAAGCAATTCCCGTTACAAAAGACTCTACCATCTCATCATGAAATTTGACTTGCGACTCACATTCTGATCTATACGTACCGCTATAAATTCTTTGAATACTTGCTTTACATTCATGCTCTTCGGTTGGATAAGTAAATCTTGATCTCATAGCACCTAGTCCCAAGCACAATACCCACTTCATCCCTTCTCCGTCACACTTGACATACCTGTATTTCGTTCTCACTGGACTAGGGTGTATGTACCATACGTTACTAAGCTCATATTCGTTGCTGGTTATCACATGGATGACATATGAAAGCCTTATCCGGTACTGAAATACGACAGTTCGAGTCCGATGGCTTTGATGGGTTTCGACCGGCTTGATAGGTCCGAAACAACGCCCAGGCTGACCAACATTTGCTTCAGGCGTCCCTCCCATAACAACGAAACAGTCTACGGAAGAGTTAGGTAGTACAATAACATAGGGAACGGATGCAACGAACATTGTTGGTTGATATCCTGGTTTTCACAACCCCTCGAACGTCTGACGCCGAATGAGGCGACCCTTGTTGAGGATAACTTGGGTCGTTGTCTGGGGACTGAGACGTATCGCTGTCCGAGATCGGTTGCGAGAGGGCACGCCGCATCCACCATTCTGCCCCCATGGTCCACTCGCTATCATAGCTGTAGACATTGAAGTCGAACCTTGAACACAAAGAAAGGTCCCGGGAGACCTTGGCGGCATATGCCGCTGAAACATGGCCCATCATTGGATTGAATAAGGCTGTAATTGTAGTAGGTGGCTGAGACGGCGGCCCACGAGGTGAAGGAGATGACGAAGATGACTGTGTTTGGGATGAAGGCGTGGACGAGTCTGAGAGTGTCGTGAACCGGATTCCGGTAGACACTGCAAAGAAAGAACTGAGTATACTCTGGTCAGAACAGAGCTACCTCCGTACCTCCCGCGCTCTTCTCCTTTGCACTGATGTAAAATTCTGCTCCAGCGGAAACACGGCCCTTGAGCCCACCGCCAGTAGCATCTTCCTCGTCCACACGTTTTGGCCGGGGACCAATCGAGAAGCTGGAATCCTCAGAAGGCTCTATGGAATTGCCGAGCCGGCCAAAATTATGCAACACGCGCACTCCCCACATTCCGTCTTCAGCACTCCAAGTATATTCAGTGCACCATTTTCCGATGTCGTGCTGCAGGCTGAACATGATATTGCTCACGTTCTCCCCACGCACTCTCCCCTCTCCGGTGAGGCTCGATCGCGGGTCGGAGATGGCAGCTACCAGGGCCTGTACAGTAGGGGATAGCCGGGTCGAATACAGCGCATCCAATCGACCGGAGGGAAGATATAGGCGACCATAGAGGAGATAATCTGTCGCAGGACCCTGTCGGTCAACGTTTCAAGATGACAGACGCAAAGAGTGGCGGATGGATACATACCCCGCGAGTCAACACGCTGGCCAGCCAGCCATTCCTCCTTTCCCTCTGGTCGTCTAGGTTGGCTATACAATTTGAATCGCTCGATCATGTCCTTGAAACGGACGTCCCCAGAGTTCTTGATGTCTAGCTCACACGAGGTAAAGATGTATCCCACCGAGCCATTGAGCGACGGCATCGCATTCATCGAATACGACGTGTTGAAGAGCGGGTTTGGCGACTTGGATATCGACAGATGCAACCCGCGCGGGACGTTGAAATCCAGTATAGCTGTCTCGAGAATTCAGGATAGAGGGCGGGCTATGCAAGAAAACTTACCACTGGAAGACCGGGTCAAATTAGCATAGAGATTATCCTCATTCCAACCAGTCGCCTTGTAATAACTTTGCAAGACATGAGACGCGAATGGATGCATGTTCAAGCTCGCGAAGAACGACTCGATTGACAGCTAACAGGAAAGATTACATAATGCTGCTTTAATTGTAAATTTCTTCAGAGTATCCGCGTAATCTCTGTCACAGTTAGCCGGGTCTCTGCTTTATCCCAGCACTTTTGCATGACTTCCCAGAGATGATCATCGAGTCCTCTCGCAATGGTAGCGTCATCATAAGGTCTAGGGGGCTTTCCGCCTGAAGCCACCTTGATGATGACTTGTGTAGTGTGTCTGACCGTCGCCCAAGGCATTGCGTGCGTCATTAGCTGCTCGGAAGTAATTAGGAGCTCGATTTGACACCAAGAAATCGATATACCTCTAACATAGTCATTCCGAACGCATAAACGTCAGCGGCCATAGTGAGCCTACCCATGTCAAAGCATAGCTCAGGTGCCAACCACCTTTGAGAGTTCGAGACTCTAAAACCAACCATCGGCATATTGAGAAAGTAAAATAAAGTCTCGCATGATCGTACTCACCCAGCTGACTGTGTGAAGGGTACGCCAGTTATATCTTCTACAACCTGATACGTGTGTCAGAACGGGAGTTATATTATCATAATGCCTGCGGCGTACCCTCGAGAAGCCAAAGTCCGCGAGGAGTGGCTTTCCAGTCGCATCGATGATGATATTAGCCTTTCAAAGCACATGTTAGGTGTGAATATAAGTGAGAGGGTGGACACTCACCCCTTTCAAGTCCCCGTGAACAATGGGTGGGTCCATGGTGTGCAGGACATAGACGCCTGCACAGACACCTCGGATCTGTGGAAATACCCTGGTAAAACAGGCCGATAGTAATTTAACCGTCAAGACTGACCAGTGCAAGGTGGTCGACTTCCGGGAAGCGGGCGACATACTTGTCAGCCGTTCCATTCGGGTGCCATGGACTGACGACATAACTATCGGAGACGTCAGATGAAGTTTGCTCCCATGATAGAAAAGACGCACGGGAACGGCCCATCATTCTGGCAAAACCCATAGAGGGGGAGAATGTTACGTCCTTGATCGTTTTCCCATACCCTATTCCAAATGTCGACTTCGCGTCTAAATCGCTGGTAAAATGTTGATACAGATACGTGGACCAGTACATATGTTGGCATACCTGTAGACTCTTTGGAGTAGAATGAACGGCACGCAAGATCTTGATGGCGACCTTTTCCTCATTTAGGTATAGTCCCTCCCAGATATCCATGGAACCTGTCCCACTGACGGGGTACTGGCCAAGTCGGCGTACTTCCCCCCGTCGCAAATACATGTTCGCAAGAAGTTTACCGGTAGATTTTTGTATTCGATACAAGTTAGTCCCGAGCCCCAGGGTATCATGATTGGGAGTGATTGGGAGATTCTGCGAATGGATCAAAGGGTTGGGACGGAGGTAAGAACCGACAGATACTATGCGCGCACCTGTTGCATTAGTGCCATGATAGCCTTTATGTCAGTGCTTTGTTGATGCTGGGTCATCGCAATGATCGATTGGGTATTCTTAATATCAGAAAGATACTGTATAATTTCTGTTTGGTCGCGTTCGTTATTTGCCTTGAACTCGGACTGCCAAACCGCAGTGTCCAATGCTGCAGTGAGCTTAGGCAAGGGATCAGCCGCAGAAGAATAAGACATTGATATTTGGACATACTTGGAGTTTCGTCAAACTATCGTTGATTTCCATGTGACAGTCTTGGATCGCTGCCGCCAGATCGGCTTGCTTGATGAAAAGCTCGAATTTGTTTTTCGAGAACCACTTGTCCAGACGGTCAAGAATGACACGGAGTGTGCTGGAAGGTTGTGATCAGAA
Source organism: Lanmaoa pseudosensibilis (assembly GCA_038092875.1). NCBI lineage: Eukaryota > Fungi > Basidiomycota > Agaricomycetes > Boletales > Boletaceae > Lanmaoa > Lanmaoa pseudosensibilis. The sequence continues at coordinate 166,772 of JBBPRF010000001.1, read as the reverse complement.
CTGACGGATGCGCGGAGTGTGTAAAGAGGAGACCTCTGAACACCAGCAGCTAATCTCTGCTGTTCTTGCGGGGGAGCACCATCACCCTTTTGTTGGACAACGACCAAAAAGCTGAGGCAGCGATCCTGAAGCTGCTGCAAGGCGTTCCTAGTGGCTGGTCAGAGATCAGGACCGGAGGATATGGAGACTGAGATACTTGTTGGCATTGGCCTGCCTGATCATAGTTATGAGGGTATTGGCAAGGGCGATCGCTGGAGCGAGCCAAGGGACTGGGGTAAATTGGGCCGCCACCTGGACGGAATCGAGGATGAGTGTAGTAGCATACGAGGCAGTGGAGAGGACAGACATGAGAGATCAAAAGAGAGGACGGGGCATTGGGTACTTTATGGGGTCTATCAGAGACGCTGAGGCTGTCCAGTACCACAGGATGGCAAGCACACACGTGAGGATGCGTCTCTTGCCCGAACCAGCACCGTCCCTACCCAGATTCAAGTCCCTCCTCATTCATGGCCCCTATCACCCCTCCGCACCCATTCATCTCTCTCTCTCTCTCCCACCACCACATCATGCCATACTCTTCACCCCATCCCGCAACTCCCTCTTGCAAGCTCTCCGGGCCTACAACGACGAATGGCTCAACGCACACTCCGGAACTGGCACAGTGGCAAGCATGAGCTCCAGGGTCACCGTCTTGTTGGCCACTTGATTTCGTCACGTATGCTCCGTCCAAGTGACACCTTCCTCTGCAGCTATCCCTCTAGCCCGCAAAACCTCATTGCAGTCCTTGCCATGCTCCGCAGGCACGATGTTTCCTCCCCTTCTGTCCCGGTTGCTCCGAAAGTGACACTCGATCGTGCACCCACTCTGCTTGTATTGCACGAACCCTCTGCATATTTCTTGCCCGAGCAACAAGAGTAAGCGCTTGCCACCCCAGTAACCCCCACCCCATTGAAATACCCACACAAGACATACGGTATCATCCTATCTCTTGCTGATCACTCATGCACTTTCAACCATCGAATATCTTTCATCGCAGTCTTTGATGTATGTCATCTCTTTCCTTCCTAGAGGCTGTACCTACAGACGCAGCTCGTCACTCGCGAGTCTTGTGGTTTTCGACACTCGACTAGATCACCTCAAACTCCCCGTGCTTCGAGCACCACCCAGCAGTACTTTCGACGAACGTGACAGTACCGAGGACGTTCCCAGACCAGAGTCTGTGCTCTTTTTTGCTGAAAAGTACTTCGAACTGTCGGGCACATTCCAATGTCAGTTGGACTCCTGTATTTGTTCCATAACTTCCTGGCTTAACCCCGCATTCCAGTACACGGACAAACCGAGTCCGATTCGCAAACATCTGTTTTCGTGTTGCATCGTATCGGGGAAGACTTGGTTGAGGAGGTACTCCAAAAAGTGTAAGAAAGCATGTAGCGTTGTTGATTATATAATGTCTGTATGAGTGACTCGCTCAGTATCTTCTTGGCCACAACATGCCATCTGAATCCGACGCTGGTGTATCAGGATTATTTTCCTTTGTTCTCCAGCCAGGCTCTTCCTTACATCCTTCGTTTTTACTGGCAGTCGACTGTGCCTTTACTGTTCTCTTTTTGGTCTTCGCCTGGTCAGCATACATTACGAATGGCAATGTCCACTTCTTTATCCTGATGGCGATCGAGATTGCTCTATGGGCAAGCGTGAAATGGTACGTCTGCGACTTCTCCTCGTGACGCTGGTGCTTAGGGTGCTGCAGGTTCGTGCAAGAGCTAAGAATGCTGCCCGTCTCCTCAGACGAGGTCGCTCAGAAGAAAGACCGATGACAACCGGATCCAAAATGTGCGATCCAGGCTTGTCATTTTTAAATACAACTCATTCACCGGCGTGCTTTGTCACTTCCTTCGTACCAACGTTTTGTTTGTCTGACGCTTTCTTGTGCCAATAAGAATACTGCGAACACGTCAGCGCTATGTGATATGGATTTAAAAGTTCAACTTCACGTTCTCTTTCTGTTCCGTCCAGGCCTTCTCTAAATGACTGCGTCACGTCGCTGCTAGTCCCTCCACCTCCTGCAGGACCCAGGGCTGCAAAGTGCTGCGCTTGGTCGATCACTTCTGTAAGACGCCCGCGCAACGTCTGTTGGAGGTCATCATCCGAGTTAAGAGATATCCCCACACATAACGGCTACAAACCTGCGTCAGAACTGTTCCCAATTCAATGCCTTGTTCTTCTGATAATCTAGAAATTGAAATCAGCATGACCGTCAGACGCCCACTATAGTTCGCTCACATCTCCATGATCATCTTTCCAAAGCCATACCATAACCCACCCGCTCCGACGAGCGAGGAGAGCTTGACACTCCGGGGCTCTGCTCTGAGCGCATTCCTAACTCTAGTACCAAAGGCGGCTGGTGTGGCCACATCAGCCCAGTCGCTGTCAGGGTCATGGTGTGAGCGAATGATTAGACGATATAGATAGACCCCCACGAATAGAGAAAGATATACGCCAACCACATCGGGAGTGAGGCCTTTGTCAAAGCCTTGATCTGCCGGAGCCCCTCGCTGAGCGTGATGATGCCTGGATCGATGATGAGAGCATACATCCTTATCGGAACCTCCACCAAGATGCCCCATACGGGGTACATCTATCTTGAAGGTGCATTGTATTTTCTACAAGATCATATATAGTGGAAGTCAACCTGGTCGACAAAGCACCTACCTGGTTTTCTGCGAGGATACCGTCTATTGAGAAATAATCGTAATCCATGGCGAAGTCAGTGTGGTACTGGGGAACGGCGCGTCTTACCCGACGCGTCGGTGGCGTGAAACTTGGCACTTCGCCGAGTTTACAGTCAACCCTATGAACACGATCAGACACGTTGTATTGCTCGCACAACGGCCAGCACGGCCAGCATCACGCCTCGCATTTCGGTTCCAACGCTCATTTTCACTTACACCTCGGGTACATGCAAGAATAAAAAGGTCGTCAGAGCTTGGCTCGAGCCTGGGCAGTTTCGAAGAGGTGGCAAACCTTCCCGCCATTCGAAAACTGTTGAGTAATCCAGAAGCAGTGAAGGCCCTGGATGAGATCCAAAAGCTCATGCAAGAGAAAGGTACGCATAATTGGTGCCGTTTCCCTGCTGTATTGACTGCAGGGGGCACCGTTAAACAGGAGTTGACCCAACCATGGGTCCAACGACGATGCAGCTGTTCCAGCTCTTGTCCAGTGCGGAATTTCGCAAGGCAGGTAAGAAACTCAAAGAGGAACTGGAGAAAGCTGGTGTTGATCTGGCAGACCAAGTAAGTTGAAAGGACGTGGTTGGTGGGACTGTAGGTTTTTACCATCCATTTTCAGGAACTCTTGAGTGCGTGGAAGAATCTGCAAAAGAAGGCGGGTGGTAATTAACCAGCTCTGACTGAGGCTGATGGGGCTTGCTTGTTGGGAGCTGCCCGTGGTTGAATGTTTCGCCACTCGAACGATTAATGACTTTGCTACACTCATTAAGGCCGCCCTACTTAGTTCTGCAATGACCTTCCAATAAGATACTTAATGAGGTTTGCTAATCAACGTTCAACAATATTGGTCCCGCGCCATGGACACCGAGCAATCATTGTCTTCGCCGACCGAGGCGCCTGAGCGTCCCCTTTCCGCTACTCATTTCTATTCAGTCGAGTATCCAGGTTACGTGCAGCATTCTTCTGTTCCCTTGGCAGTTCGCAATCTAGGTGGCACATCCAAGCTCGAGAGTGCGTTTAAGCGCACCGCCGCGAGGAGCGAAGCTTTGTTGGAACTAAACCTCCGCTACGGTAACCCTTATGCACATCCAATACCGGGAGATGTTGTCGGGACAAACAACATTTTGATCAAGGTCACGAAAAGAAAACGCCGGCGGGTGGACGATGATGGCATTGTTGGAGATTACATTGCAGAACCATTAGGCGTCGTTTTGAAGACCGCTCGTTTTCGCAGTGAGTCTGGCTATCGTGAATGATATGACGGATATTCACAGTGAGGGTAGCCATGGCAGATTATCAGTTTCAACCCGAGATGTCGGACCCCGTCGCGCTGTTGCGGCTAGCGATGGACAGAATGGATGGTAAGCTGAGACAGAATGAGTACAGAAATTGCGTTGATGTCAAACTGTTGGTTGGCAGTCGATGCCATTCGGCAGTACGCCATCCCCGAAGAAAAAGAAGACTATGTCCTCTCTTCTCCGGCAGGGGGCGATCCCAACATCGATCCCGGCCTTGTGAAACATGGGGGACCGTCGATTACACGGAGTAATTTAAGGCTCTTTCCACCGCCAATATTCAGTCGCCAGGGCATTCCTCAGAACTACAAGTAAGTTGCCTGATCCTCTCTCCGCAGCATGGGCCTGACGATAGGTAGTTTTAAACCGAACCCTGCCTCAATGGCCGCTATTGTTGTCAACGAAGAAACTGGCGAGGAACGTAAGCGGCTCATCAACAAGGGTCGTTGGAAGGGATATGGCCCCGCAACGGTCACTTTCGGGGATCTCAGTGTTGGTAGCTATCTTGGATTATTCTGTCTCCGTCTTACACTCCATAGATCCCAGAAAATCCAATCCCCGCCGTGCAACAAGCCCAAAATCAAGTAAAACCGGAACTCCTGGAACGCGTCACGCAGGTCGTATAACTCCGTCGTATTCTTCTGACATCATGATTAACACGTCTATTAGTTAGTGCGAGACCGTCCAATCTGGACACGTGCTGCCCTGTATAATCAGTTCAGTCCTGTGGAAGTTAGAGAGATACACAAGTGAGGTGTCTTTCTTTACTTTTGTCATGTCATCTCACGTTTTGCAGCTCCAAAGTTTTACTTCCTCTTGTTTGTTATACATTCCAGGATGGTCCCTGGCGGGATACTCTTATCCGCCTCAAATATGACCCAAGAAAGAATCCAGAGGCTCGATTGTAAGCATTCATTTGGGAGTAGCATCGCTGAACTGTCTCACAAATCCGACAGCTATCAGCGTATCTATTTCCGTAATGCAAATCATCCAATGTCAAGGGTCTCCATCGTCTCCCGGAGACAGGAAGGGAGATCAGCGGCCACATACATCACTAGGTCTGTCGAACAAGAGGAAGCGGTGGATGTTGAACGGCGGTGACTAACATGTTTCTTCTACCTGAGTGATATATAACGCGGCTCCATTTTTTTTTCCAGCAAGTCACACATATTCGATGGTGTCACACTCACCAAGGAAACTGCAGCTTTCCAGCTGTGTGACATATATGACCCCATGTTGAAGGATATGATTGAAAGTGAGGAAGACTTGCGTGAAACATGCGATGTCAGTATTCCAATATCTACTGTCACCTTCCCACCTCACCCACTTTAGGAACGAGATGGGTGGTATAGCGCACATGCACTCGAAAGGATCAAAATTGTCCTCCGCCACAAGTTCTTTTCACTACTACAAGGTTATGTCGCCACCCTGGAAGAGTGCGAGGCTCTACTTGAGGAAGGCGCGGCGGGGAAGAAAACGCAAACCACCCGAGTCAAGAAACTCAAATATGGCAAACACAACATGGCCAAGGGAGCACTTCGACCGGAAGATGCAGCAGTATGTCTCCAGGGCTGTTCTCACTACCAACGTTCATTTCGTTTTCTTCCGCCTTTAGGCTGCGAGATTACAAGCCGCTCTTGAACGCCATGCAAGGAACTTACAGGCGAGTCGGAGGGAGAAACTGGGGGATCATTCGCTTACGCCGGAATCCCGACCATAATGAAGAGACATTGGAATGCAGTGTTACTTTTATGACCTAAGTCATACCGCATAGTTGCGATAGGTGATACATGTGTCGAATGTGATCTACACGCCTGCGATGCTTGGTCATCGCGGCGCTGCGATAGGGTGAAGGGAACCACTGAGATTATGAACTTTCACTCTGCGCTGCGCGTGCTTTCCGCTAACAAGACATGTAAGATAAATGCCATGATTAGGAAAAGATTGAGCACACCGATCCAACGAGTGCATAAAGAGAATTCTTGCGGAACTATGTGATAAAGTGAGGGTCAGTATCCACGTATTAAGCGGGGGGAGTCAGCACACCTTGGGATCAACCTATACAAAGCAAGCTTTAACACTGCAGAACACGTAGGCAGTAAGGACGAGTACACACCCCCTTCAACGAGCGCGTCCGGTTGGTCTGTGGCCGCTTGATACCATTACGGTGGGATTTACGGATCTGGTTGTGGTTAGTGTGGCTGGGAATGGGGATGGGTTAACCTAGATTCCAAGCAATGGGGGGGGGGGGGGTGCGCACTTCTTGGACTTGGCCATAGCGTTGACTTGAAGACTCGGGGCTGCACACTTTACACAGACATCTTGGGTGAGCTGGTGTGGCTGAATAACTATGTAGTTTTGGCACGGCATTTTCCGGCACACTTTCCGACTACGGACTTTGCGCATGTGAACCTCACCGCTGTACAGTTGCCAGGTGTACCGAAATGTGGGCTTCGAAACTTGCTGTTAGAGCGAAACATATAGCTGAGTGTTCACTAGATTTATTGACGAAAGCGCCCATCCTTGATGCATGATGAGGCACTACTACCTGCATCCTACGTACATACAATAGCAAAGCTTGTACAAAAGTCACAAGTGTAAGTCCTTGATATGATTGACAATGCAAGGAAAATGTATTGTGAGGACAAACACTATACCATGCCGGTGAGGAATGGGTTGCAGAGGCACGTCTTCAGCGCCGCGAGTGTCCCGGCATCAACGTTGAGAGCTGTCCAAGTCCGTGTCGCCGGGAGCCTGTTCACCGCTTGGTCCTCGAACAGCAGGGCCGTAGTTGGCATAATCCGTCAAATCACAGACGAGACCGCCGTAGAGTACCCCAAGTTTTCCATGCTGGATATCTCTTGAGGGGTGTGGCCCACTGGCAGCATGTAGCCAACATGGTTGTTCCAACACATGATAGTCAATGGTCATACTCTCAAATTACCAGTCGCGACGTGAATCATTGGTGATCGCACGGAAGTCGCGGTCATCGTGTTCGCCGAGCCAAGTTGGACTCATGGGCTGACCGAACCAGAAACACCGTTGCAAAGGGCGCAGACTTGTCAAGACAATGAGCAACAGACGAAGCAAAGAAAGTAAATGACATACCTGAACAGGGTAGCTTAGAATCCACACCACCATACTGAAGATCGTCTTCGCAGGGATAATGGTGATCACCGGCACTCTCTGGTGCATCGCTGTGACTTGCGTGAGGTCGAACACCTCGCCGCGAATTGCGGTGTAGATGTTTTTTTGGCGAGTTCGTATAGGAATGTGACGTGGCAAGGTCGTCGCGGTTGTCGCCGCGTAACGGTCAAGATGTCAAGACTTGGCAGGTATCACTGGCAGGAACCTTTATGTAGCATGTGATCCGTCGATGAACTAGTGTAGCCGCCGTGATAAGCCTTAAACTCAGCTACGATAAGACACGTAGTACCGGAGCATCTATTATTGTGGGAACGCCACCGCCACGAGTGGTTGGGCATTTACGTCGGCCGAGTTTCGAAGATCGGCCGAGACCGCTCATCGGTTAAATAACACACTGCTCGAGCCGAGTAGCACTGAAGCACTCTCTTGCTTGCTGTCCACATCGCTATCGAAACCTATCACAATATCATGCCAGCCCCCGTCACTGGACCCCGCACTCTGTACGATAAAATCTGGGACGATCATGTCGTGTGAGTGATAGCTGCGCATATTGCTGATATTGAACTCATTGGCCCTCAGCGATGTCATGGACGATGGATTAGCCCTTATCTACATTGATCGGTATGTCCATTGGTCTCACAAGTAAACCCAGTGACGAGCTTGGCTTGCAGTCACCTTGTTCACGAAGTCACGAGCCCTCAGGCGTTCGAGGGATTGTATGTGCCCTATTCGCTCATGTCACCTTGTTTGCTCATCGTGAGGGTAGGCGGACAGCCGGCCGGAATGTTCGCCGGCCAGATTGCACCCTAGCAACTGTCGATCATAACATTCCGTGAGTGACTTCGCACTATCGTGCAGAAATCAGATCAGAATCCTCATTCAATACAAGTACGATCTCCCGCAAAAGTTACAAGTCCGTCGATACGTTTGTAGCAGAACCCGATTCCCGCGCACAGTGTTTGGCCGTCGAAGAAAATGTAAAAGAATTTGGAGTCACTTACTTCGGTTTGGCGGACCGACGTCAGGGTATGCAGTTCTGTGTGCTTCTGCCAACTTTATCACTGACCGAACTACAGGAATTGTACACATCATCGGTCCCGAACAAGGTTTCACGGTGAGGCGCCATCCCGTACTTTTGATATTCGGTACCCAATACTGATTCTTACAGCTTCCCGGCATTACATGTGTCTGTGGTGATTCACACACCTCCAGTATGTCCATCATATCAGATATATGCGATCATTCATCATTCCTTTACACAGCCCATGGCGCGTTTGGCTGCTTGGCGTTCGGCATTGGGACATCTGAGGTCGAGCATGTCCTTGCCACTCAAACCTTACTGCAACGAAAGGGGAAGAACATGCGCATCACCGTAGATGGTGAGCTCGCTGAGGGAGTGAGCTCAAAGGACGTCATCCTGCACATCATCGGACTCATCGGAACAGCTGGAGGCACAGGTCATGTCATCGAATATTCTGGCTCTGTCTTCCGCGGCTTTAGTATGGAGGCTCGTATGAGCGTCTGCAACATGAGCATCGAAGCTGGTGCTCGAGCTGGTATGGTTGCACCAGATGACACTACCTTTGAATACCTCCGCAATCGTCCCCTGGCTCCCAAGGGTGAAGCATGGGAACGTGCTGTAGCCTATTGGCGTACCCTCAAGAGCGATGACGACGCAAAATTCGATATCGAAGTAAAGATCAATGCAGCCGATATACCGCCCACCGTAACGTGGGGCACATCCCCCCAAGATGTCGTTCCCATCACCGGTTCCGTTCCCGATCCTGCAGCAATGACAGACCCCGCCAAGCGGGCTGCTGCAGAGCGTGCCTTAGCTTATATGGGTCTACAGCCGAATGCCCCTATGGAAGACGTTGCGTTGGACAAAGTCTTCATTGGTTCCTGCACCAACAGTCGTATCGAAGATCTTCGTTCTGCTGCTCGAGTCGTCTTGGCTGCCGGCCCTGATGCCAAGGTGTCACAAAACGTCCAAGCTATGGTTGTTCCTGGTTCAGGGTTGGTTAAGCAGCATGCAGAGGCCGAGGGATTAGATACCATCTTCAAGCGGGCTGGTTTCGATTGGCGGGAGGCTGGATGCTCTATGTGCATAGGCATGAACACAGATCAGCTGGCTCCTGGCGAGCGCTGTGCCAGCACAAGTAATCGCAACTTCGAAGGTCGTCAAGGCGCTGGAGGGCGGACTCACCTCGTCAGTCCTGCCATGGCAGCAGCAGCAGCCATTTCGGGCAAGCTTACTGATGTTCGGAAATTGCTGCGTTCAAGGACCGAGACTAATATTACTGAGGCGTCGGCGCTGAAGCGTACGAGTCCACACGAGTTCTTGACAGACCCTGTCCTCCCTCCTCCAGAGCCACAACCTCTCACTCATGCGTCTGGCGCATCTCCCGTAGAACTCCCCCTGGTTTCGGGCTCTGGGGTTCCGAAATTTGTCGTTCTTAAAGGAATCGCAGCACCTTTGCACATGGCCAACGTCGACACAGATATGATCATTCCAAAACAATTCCTCAAAACATTGAAACGTACCGGTCTATCTAATGGGTTGTTCTACGCTATTCGCTTCGATCCCAAGACAGGGGAGAAGACGGACTTTGTCCTGAACCGTGTTCCGTATGACCAGGCGAGAATCCTCGTTGTCACTGAGCCGAACTTTGGCTGCGGTAGCTCTCGGGAGCACGCTGCATGGAGCCTGTGAGTTCTCCTGTCTGAGTCTGATCATCTAGCTCTCGGAACTGACGATCATGAATTACAGGAATGACTTCGGAATTCGTTGCATTATCGCCCCAAGCTTTGGCGATATTTTCCGGAACAACGCCATGCAAAACGGCATGCTCCCCTTGACGCTTTCTCAAGCGGACTGCAAAGACCTTGCCGTGGACGCCGAGGCGGGTGTGGAGCTCGAGGTTGACCTGGAGAAACAAGAAGTGAGACGGGAGAATGGCAGAGCGATCCGCTTTACGGTGGATCCCTTCCGGCGCCACTGTTTGTTGAATGGTCTGGATGACATTGCGCTGACACTGCGGAAGGAAGACGCCATCACCACGTTTGAGCAGGGCAGGAGTGTAGTTTGGCCGTGGCTGGACGGGTTTGGGTACAAGGGGAACAAGATCCCAGTTGTCCCGACGAAGACGAACAAGAAGACGGAATGGTAAAATCCCAAGACGATGTACAGTATGTAGTAGAAGGAAATATTGCGAATCTTGTGCGAGCACTACTGCATCCGAGACTGAGCCCAGACACAGCCCAACTTGTGGTAATTTACATGGCGAAGCACTTGAACGAGTTCTTCCGCTATCTCCCCCTTCCTTTTCTCTGTCCCTCCTCATCTTCTGAGTAGTGCCCCGGGGTATCACTCAGGACTTGAGATTTCACTCCTACATGCATCCAGCGACTACAACCACCACAATGGCCCCTGCGAGGTCTCGGGATCCCCACTCACAGAGGCCTCAACCCAAGTTACTGAACGCAGACGGCTCACTGGCAAAGCAGGAACCCCCACAGTCCACTGTTCGCAGAGCCCCGCTCCCGTCGAAGCAGGCACCGGTGTCAGAGCAGCTGTATGCCAAGAAAGTGCCCCATCGCTCTAGCAAACCAATCATCAACTGGTTCCAGCGCAAACTCGGCGGCTCAGGCAGGGCAAGGAGGATCCCGGATGGAAGCAGCTTGAACCTCACCCAAAAGGCCGTCCCAAATTCCAAGAGTCATCTTGGCGTCACACCCACGCCCACTTCACGACCTAATGGCCGATCCGTCTCTTCTCCTTGGCCACAGGTTACCCCTCCTACATCACAGCGGCAGGGCCTCCATCATCACAGGAGGGGTGTTTCGTCTGCTGTGTCGCAACGACGTACAATCTCCCTCAACGACGCGGATACTGAGCACAATCAATCTCTACATTCTGGCGACGATGATAACGTGGATGCCTCCACCCGTCGTTCATCCCTAGCTCGTGATTCGATGTGGTCTCCTGCGAGTGCCCTCGAGGCTGATGAAGACGCGTCATTGCGTCCCCTCCCCCCTAGCTCACCCCCGTCGCCTTCGCTTTCCCATTCCTCTTCATCCTATATATCTCATCCACGAACCTTCCGCAGTATTGCAGCTAGCACCAAACCTACCACTGTCCTTAGTATTGATCTTCCGCCTGCAGGTGTGGGGCACATTGCCCAGGTCCCTGCGACCCCTATATCGCAGATCTCGCCACGCCATGCACTTCATGCTCGCTCATCTTCCACCGGCACCAATGGTGGCCTGGTTGGTAGTGGCGCATCTATCACATTTTCTGCCCTCCCACCATCTCCCCAATCTGTATCGCATCATCCTTCCTCCTTGACGCATGCGAATTTCGCTTCATCAAACTCTGGGCTGTTGGGACATAATGTCCACGGACTTCAGGCACCGCTCCATACGACACACCATCCGCGAAATAATCCACGCCCCTCTTCACCACCCCTCGACAACGCCTCGGTGCTCACGCTCGCTTCCTCGGCATATGCGATACCCGGAGCACGCATGACCATTGGTTCGTTGGGGTCCGCCACCCTGTCTGGTTTACTTGGAGGCGGCGACTCCATCTCTCACCTCGGAGGCAGTGTCCTTGGGGATCCAGAAGGGGAGAATACTAGCCAATTCCTTCTTGCTGATGATGATCGCTTGGATGTTGATGGCGAGCGGGACGTGGACGCAAGTCTCCGCGCCCTCAGACCCAGAAGCTCAAGGAGAGGAAGCTGGGATAGCGAAGTCAGTGGATGGAGTGCCAGGGTTCTCGGGAGTGGTCCGGGCATAACCATGGGGAACAAGAACATGTGGATGAGCACCAGTATGAAAACCGGCGGGCCGGTAAGCTTGGAAGATGGGGACGATGAGAAGGTTGATGAGAGCGTGGTTGAAGGCGGGGTAGGTGTGGAGTCGTCCGAGCCTGTGGATCGAGGTGTGCCTCTTATTAGCGAGGTTGGCGGAGATAATGACCCGAATCGACCAGAGTCGGAACGCCCTGGAACTCGAGAGCATTATGAAGAAGATGTACCCTCGACGTTGGGCCGGTCGACAGGTGTGGCAGCATTGAAAACCCAATTTGTGGGTGAAGAAATTTGATTTCTCTGCATGCACTATGATGAACATTTCCTGTCACTCGATGCCTATCGCGAGGCAGGGGTGTTATCGTTGAACGTTGAACTCTCGCCCCTGGCATTCTTTCTTGTGCCTCCTGCGCAGAATCGGTTTTCGGTCATACTTTATGCACTGGCCATGGTATACTAGCCTTCCCTTCTTGTCTACTCAGCATATAGCGTATTCTGTATCTTATTCACACTCGCACCCTCGCTTGATCGTCCGCGACATTTTTGTCCTAATTACCCCGTGCAGGGCCGCGCTGGGTTGGTGTGTGCTTGACCTTGAACCTCTAACCACTCCCTTTCTGCAAATTTGTCAGTCTTCTTAACAAATGGTGTTGTCTCAGCTCATAGAAAGGACTTACTCGGTGCTACCATGGAAATGTTCACCCTACACTCTTCTGCGACGCCTGTGGAGACTTGGGAGTGATACGAGGTTCGGACTTGGCAGGCTCACCCTTGTCGTATCTATGATGGGCGCTCTCAATGCTGGCGGAAGCTGCCCAGACTACTCTACGTATTCACAAGTACAACTTCATGCTGATAAGTGTGTCCGGTTCGAAACCTAATAACGACCTTCCAGATGCCGCACGGCAACCCTTCTTCTGGTCCTTTGGGCTTGCCCTACATGCGGCCTGATCTCGCGTGCCGTACTTTCAACAGCACATCCGTCGAGGTATGTTATCTCAAAGTCTCCCTTGGGTCGACGCCTTAAGATGCTCATCCCGTAGAAAGTCATTTCGGACATGAATGCGCGTTTAAAGGATCCTGATATTGCACGTCTGTTCGAAAACACTTTCCCAAACACCCTTGGTGAGTGCCAACTCGACGAGTGGTAGTCAGGTCTCCCCGATGTTAAACGTGACTTGGAAGATACCACCGTCAAATACTTCAGCAAGGTATGCTGCCAGTCGAAATGTAATGCTAAATACTAACTCAGCACACAGGATGAAAACTTGGCTTTTATCATCACTGGAGATATTTCGTAGGATCAACCTATAGCAAACAGATATCTCACTGACGTCTTTCTATAGTGCGCAGTGGCTTCGAGACACTGGAAACCAGGTTTGTTCCTGAGCCCGAGACTGCCCCTCAGCACTCATGAACGTGATTTAGTTTGCTCATTATCGTAATCTCTTGTCGATAGATCAGGAACTTGCTACCCTCGTCAAGGCCGTCGTTAATAACGAGGCACGATATATCTCTGAACATCCCTATTGTGGTGCCTTTCATCCCCCTCCGGAGAGCGGTTTACCTCGTTCCCACAACGCCTGGGCCGACCGCGTAGCCGTTAATCCGTGAGTTAAATCCTATACTACGTCATGACGAGAGTTTGATCGGTCATATTAGCTCCATCAACAACCTAACCGTGTTTGAATGCAAGGTGAGTCTCAAATTTTGCTACTGAGAGAACCGGAGCGTTATGAATATTTGGGTGATAAAGTATGAACTCGACTCACTGTGTAGTTTCATCAAATTATCCACAACTTACTACCAAGCAACAAAAGACTCAACAATGATGAATGCCAATTGCAAGTCATTTCCTGTTCGTCCCTGCCGAAGGATAGATCAACACTTACGCCCACATAGGGTTATCTGCAATCAATCAGATCTTCCGTGTTATGAACGAACAGTCCCAACCCTCGTTTGACCCCGACTTCAACTTCATCTCATATTACAACTGGACTGGGCTTCCAGGGTCCCTCGCTGGTTCGGTCAATAATGGCGGCAATGGCGAACTCAAAGGTTATACAGGTATGGTTGGAACTAGTCATCGGCCCTCTGACGATTTGTTTGTCTACGGTGGGTCTACAACAACAATCTTAGTGCCAAGCCAGCCAATCGTATGTATCAGCTTTCCTTACGCCGGCGAATGCCATGCTCAGTGTCGAATTGAACAACTTGGCCACAATACTTGATGATGCAGATATCGCACCAAATGTCAGCGCTCAGGCCAAGCAATGGAGCCTGAGCATCAAGGAAGCCATTTATAAGCATGCCGTAGGTTTCGACGCCGCAGTTGCAATCAGTACTAATGAACGCTGTTGCTTAGATCATTGATAATGTCTTTGCATACGAGGTTAATGGTGTGTTCTAGAGAATTTTGATGGCCAATGTGACTGATCTGTGATCAAGGACTTGGTTCCGTCTACATGATGGATGACGCCAATGTTCCGGTGAGCGAGCATCCTTTGATTCAAATGGATGAGCATGAACCCCATTTTAGTCTCTCCTTTCGCTCCCTTACCTAGGTTTTCTCGACAGGAATGACTCTACTTATGTCAAGACGAAGAACATATTGATGTCCCCCAAAAACCCTTATTACGCCAAGGGCGAAAACTTTAGCGGTATTGGGTTAGTAACCCGAAGTTACGACGAGCGAGTCTCAACTACTTACCCACAGTGGTCCCCACATTGCTGCATGGAACCCGTGGCCGATGTCACAAATCACTAATATATTTGGCAGTGACGACGACGACGAAATCCTGGAGTCCTTGTACATGATTGTCAACGTGAGCTCCTGCGATGCCACATCTTTGTGATTTTGACCGGACTAAGCGTATACAGAACTCGGCGGGACTTGGCTTGGTCCACGAGTCGATCAACATTTACGATGGGAACGACTATACTCGATCATGGTTTGCATGGGCCAATAGTTACTTGAGCGAGATGATCTTGGATCTCGCTCAACGAAAGCCCCACCTTATATTTGACAGCTGTGAGCCTTACACACCAGGGCAATAGAGTCTGATATGTCTGTTCTACAATTACCGTGAGATGTAAATCGCCTACGTTGTTTCTGTGAATTCTGGGGGTCGTCGCCATGGATGAGTTCGATTACGGTTTTACGCAGCAGATTCATTAGCACAGCCACTGGTCTGTCGTTTTGTGGACAGTATTCTCGTTGATGAAGTACGATTGACGCGTAAGGCAAGACGTACATTCGTTTCTTCACTCTTCCATTTATCCATCGCCGTCCAGCGTCCAATTCATGTCCTTCACACCCCACGAAATCGGGACTCTCATAGTTGTCGTGCTTAAAGCGGTATGGGACTTTCACTAACCTTGTGGCTAACTGTCTGACAGCAGGGGCAGAAAAACCTGCCAAATAAAAGGCATATTGGGAAACAAGCTCCGTATTGCCTGGTGACGCTGAGCGAGGAGAAGCGACGAACCAAAGTAATCAAGCGTGGTGGCCAGCATCCAGAGTGGGACGAGGAATTCCGGTTCACCATATTTGAGGATGTAGAGGCTGGCCTTGTGCGGTCTATGCCGGGGAGCAACACTCCCCCACCGCTACCTCCAAAGAAGAGGGGTCCCAAGAGGATTAAAGGCGGGAACTTTATGAGGCTTCAATGTTACGCTGATGACGCGCGCGATCCAGACTTCATCGGGGAGACGCTGGTTGATCTTACCGAGGTTTTGACAAAGGGCGAGACGGATGGTAAGCCAACTGATGTCAATCCTGGTCAATCTTGTTGATCCCACGTCAGAGTGGTTTACTCTCATGAACAAAGACAAGTATGCAGGCGAAGTCTATGTTGAGCTGACGTTCTGGTCGAATGTGCGTCGTGAAAGAAGTAGTTTGGCAACCATGCTGATCCGCCATCATCAGGAACCCCCGCCAGAGAAGAAGTCCTCTGGAAAGTCAACGATATCAAATAAGAACTATGGGGGACCTGGATCATTCGTCCCGGCAGACAGCAGTGCTTCGTTGAACGGGAACACACGTCCAACCGCTCGACCCGTGCGAGCTAGCGCACTTTATCAACCCGATTCCTTGCCGCCATCCCTCCGTGTCTCCGGCTCCCGTCCAGAATTGTATGCACCCCCTTACGAGCAAAGGAACGTGGCATCGTCAGTGGAACAGATGGCCAATGATTTTGCAGAGCTTGGCGTGGTGGATTATCGATCGCGAGACAGTTCCGCAGTTAGTTAACTTCCCCCTCTCGCATACATGTCGTCTGATACGCTTTCCTAGCCCTTGAATCAGACACTGAGGCCGTCGACATCTACAGGCTTTCACCCATTACCACTGCCTAGTTCACAGTCCTACGAGCAGCAAGGTCAAATAGAAGAATCTAGTTTTGTGTACGACAATGCGATTGCTCCAACGACCCCCCAGTCTCGCCTTAGTTTTAGTTCTTCCTACTATCCAACTTATGAAGATGGATCAATTTCCAATCATTCCCCTTCCGTCCGGAATCATGGTCCCAGATATAGCATGCCTACTTCATCATCCGGTTTTGTACCCATTTCCAGTGTTCCTACCTCATCCAGCTACGCTTCAGTGTCATACTCACCTGAACCTTCCACATTCAGCGTCGCACAGGGACATTCATCCCATTCACCATCTCACAATCCGCCGCCGCATGCTGGATATTCTCCTCACCGCGCACACCCTGGATACACAACTATGCCATCAACACCGACCTCTTTGACAGCTCCTCCCCCTCTCCCTCCCCCCCCACCACCAAGTGTCGCTGCTCATCGCATCTCCCACTCGTTGAGCGCCTCACAAGTACCCGACTACCATTCATATCAACCGACGTCTTTGGGCCACGAACAAGCTGTGCCATTTCCTACGCGGTCCGTAGAGTATGGTAGTCCGCTTCCTCCACCTACCCCAGTTCATTCGGCACCTCCTCAGATGTATCCACCACGCACTCCTACTACGCCATCACCACCTTCTGAGATCCCACCCCTTTTTGCAGTTACCAGTTCCTCTTCTATGGGGTCCAGACCTTTGCCTCAACCTGGACAATTCCAGCGAGATCGTCGCTATTCGGTAGCCGTCCCACCGTCTTCAAGCTTCCCTCGACAGGTTGGCGCGGGATTTCCGAGCAGCGGCTCCTTCCCTCTTGTTCCTCCTATCCCTCCGCACTATCGCAGAATACCCTCTGCGCCTGGCCATCCAGCTCTATCTGAGTCTATGAACCCTCGCCCACCTCCACTCCCCGTACCTCCACCGCAGGTACAAGGGAATCCTCCGCGGCCACCGGCATTGCCTCAGCCACCCCTTGGGTATCATCCCGTTCAGCCCGCGTATCAGCCACTGCCGCCGCCGCCATCATTGCCAGACATGCCTCAGCATACTCAGCTTCCTCCCAGCATTTCATCGTCTTTTGGTAATACCTCGCATTTCCAAGGACCGGCGCAAAGACCACCTCAACTATATCCCAACTATGGGCAACCTCTGCCAACTCCTCCCCCTGTTCATGGGGACTGGCAGTGAAGCATCTTGAAATTAGCAATATATTGTCGCTCCCATCCACCTCACACAAATCATGATTACTGCATCTTGGATAGCAACGCATCATCACTTCCGGCCTTGATGGATACTGACTGCCGATCGCTTTTCATTTAAAGTGCTGCATTTCGCTCGTTCTATCCACTCGTCCCTCGTCTTGACGTTAACGATATGTAGCACGTATAATAGACACAGGTTATGCGTGAGTCTTAACTAGCGTTCCTCCTGTCTTGCTCTTTCGTCTCGCCAACGAGTAATTGCCGTCTCCGTGGGTACGAGACCCTGACGAGAAAGCTCCATGACAGCAAGCCTACGGATCGCATTCTCAGACTGCCGAAGTTCGGCTTCGTGAGATAAAAGAGCATTATCTGCGCCGATAACCAGACCAGCTGTTGCAACTAGTAGGGCAAACATTGAGAACGATAAAACAAACATTAGTCACACATTTTTGCCAGACGGACGCACAGATAGTAACAAGAAACGCCTTGAACGGAAGGGTCTGACGCCTGTCATGCAAGACAAAAATTGTGTGGGGGTTCAGTTTAAAGTATGATACCGTTGGCGGCGCTTACCGGAAAGACGGCCATGCGTGGTGAGCCAGAGTAACGACACCAAGGCCGAATACGCCCATCTTGGCGGCAGCCTACGGAGAAGGGCCTTCAGTTTCCTCGGTAAGCGGTCGGGCCAACAGAAATACAGACCTTGGAGCCTTCGACTACCTGAACTGCATATGCGCGGTTGACCGCTTCGTCCCGACGGGCACGTTCCGTCGCCGTGGACATGGGGAAGGTGAAGATGTTGTGTAACCATTACACTCATTTGGAAGCTGAATGGTACCTATGATCACATGTCCACCACTCTTTCGTGCATACAATCCCACAATACAGTGGCGAGAAAATCTCTCGAGTTCTGCACACCTATGTTAAACAATAATCTTATCGGGGGCTAGTAGGTAGAGCGTATCGAGTACTGGGGTCAATCGTGGAGGTCATATACGCTAACATGATGAAGACGCCTATCTGACTTCTACTCGCCATGAAAGTCGATGCATGCAAGTTCATTCCTCTTTGAACACGCTAGCAAGCGAGAGCCCGTGTTCACAACTTGTATGACAGGATCTTTGGAGCACTGTCGCTATGTGCAAATGAGAAATGGCTCGACTCGACGCAGAAGAATTGATACTGACAAGGGCAACTTCCGTGGAGGCATTACGGAGATACCAAAGATGTACTGCACCATCCTTGTCCCCACAGCCGATGAAGTGGGACCACGTGCCCGCTGATTGTTCCTCAGTCGGAAATTCTCCTGGAAGGGCATGTAGACAAACCTTTCTCGAACCGTCCACGCCTCTCTTCTGTGATAAAGCCGAACCTCTGGACTGCTCCATCAGGTCTACGGTAGTCTCGGACTTCAAACTGCGTTTCCAAATGGGAAACCTGAAACGGGCTTAGCGAATATTACCGCTCGGGAACTGACTAGGTTACCTCGAGCAAGATGCAAGATAGAGAGTCAATTTTGTGCGCGTGGTATGGGGTACAAGACATCTTGAGAGTCTGCGCGACGCGTTCTGCAGACATTTCATAAATGTGAACGCCACGATCTGCTCCGACGGAGACGAGTTTGTGGCTGGTGTCTACGATAGGTAGGAAGGAGTGGATCACGGAGCTGTGTTTTATGGCTAGTTCGACCGCTGAAGCACCAGAAAGGTCCTGCGCAATATTTCAGAGATGCACACGATGATCGTGGCCCCCGCTCGCGAATTTTAAGGGAGACATCAACGATGTCATGGCACTTACACCGGGTCTTTTCTCCGTATTCCAATCGCGGCGTAGAGTGACATGTCGGGAAACCTGGGAAATAATTGTCAGAGAGCGCAACAAAACTACTGGACTGCGATGTTGACTTGACCATGTCCCACATTCAGAAAAGCGATCTGATTTTGTTCTCGCGCGTGACCGAGAACTATGACAGGTTCTCCCTGGTGGGACAATATGCATGCATCGTCAACGAACTCTCTATAAGGTAAAGAGGGCGATCGAATATTGCGATCGAATTTCAGCACACTCGTCGCGTTAACCTGGTCAATAATGCCATGTGGAGTGACAACGTAGGCGAAGTCACCATCATGCAATATACGGCGGGGTTTGTCATGTGGACTAAGCGAGAGGGGCAGGTTACCACACGCGAAGGTGAAACCACGAACGAGTGAGCCGTGATCAGGAGGCGGAGGCAGTACCTCTCCCTCGTCTTCCAGCACTACCGAGTAGTCGCGAGAGTGACCTAAACGAGCCGCTTCAAGGACATCGCGTGGACGGAGTGGTCAGAAAGCGATCTACCTATTCGGTGATCTTCCATCGGGCGTACGGGGGGCGTGTCGTTCACACGGATATTTGGTTTGGTTGAGTGCGGGTTAGCGTCACTGCTGCGGCCGACAGGCATATCTTGCCGTTGGCCCACGACCTGTGCTAGTGTTTGATCAATGCCTGGCCGTGGGTCTGTGCTTGCTTCTGATGATGAAACTCTCGAACCGCTCAAAGGTGGGAGGCAGATGTCCACATGGCCGGAGCGGAAGGTCAACCATCGAGCAGGATTTTCTTCCGCAACTGGATCGGGAGGGTCCAAAGTCAAGTCAATGATCCTCTCCGGCGCGGGTGTTGTATGCATTGCGGCCCGATGTCGAGGAACAGGATTGGTGTGTATGACTTGAAATGGGCGCGACTTGGTTCCTGTCGTGGATGATTCGACACGCTTTCTTTCGACAGAGTAACCCGAAAATGGGATCGCGGACTGATTGTCAAGGCGCCGAGGGCAACCTCTGACTCCAGTGAGTGGATTAGGTCTGATTTGACTGGGGCCGGGCTCACTGCTCTGCGGCGAGTTCAACAAGATTTCAGAGAATCAAAACGACCTGGATTACCTGGGCAAAGTCACTGCGATTGTCACGGGCTTTGGCCAAAGATGGAGTCATCGCACCCTGTGGTGTGGTACCGATGCTTTCTGTGTCTAGGTGGGGATTGACAAGATGCGATCCCGTCTCTATGCTGTCTGGATTGATGAGAGGACGAATTCAGCAGGTGGTAACAACATCTGACGTTTAGAATAACCTCTAGCGTGATGCCCCGTGGACTGGGTGGCCTGCCGAGTGCGACAGGTGAACAGCACGCTTCTGTCGCGATCGGAATACTTGAACGATACGACGGAGAGGTGACGGTTGGTCTGTAGATAGTGTTTCTGGTCTGCAATCCATCTCTTGCGTGCGTTATGGCTTCCGGGTGCTTCTGTGTGACATTCCCGCGGGAGATGGAGCTTTACAAGTTCCTGTCCAAGTGCCTTCTCTGCCCTGCTGTTCGGGAGACTGGGAAGAGGCGGGCGAGTCGCTGGTGGGTGCCTTCTTATTCTCTTAGACGGTCTCGAGTCATGGGAGGAGGGGGGGCGGTGAGTGAATGATTGACCTCTGTACGGAGTGTGTACTGGACGGGTGGTCCGAACACGGGGTATAGTTGTGGATCCTTTGCGAGAGAGGCGAACTTCGTTGGGCTGCGCGTCCTCCATGAACCTGTTCAAGAAACCTATTTGAGCTTGTTTACGAATCTCTGATATTCATCATGAACGACGTCGACGCCGCCACGTCAAAACGGACGCTACCGATACCCCCTCCGCCGTCGTCCGTCAAGAGATCCAAAACGGAGCACTACGACACTAAACTAGACTATTACACCCCACCTCCCCTCCCACTCTGCGCCTCTCAAGGCGTCGATCGAATTCCTTTCCCTACATCTGTCAGTGTGAACCGCTTGTCCTCTCAGCATCTGGAACAGCTCGCGGGCGAGCGTACCGAAATTCTCCGCGGACAAGGCAGGCATGTGGTGGGCTTGCCCGTGGTGCTGTGAGTCTCCCTCGGCTCTCTCTTCAACGGCGCGCTGATCGATAAGAAAGTAACGATGGTATCATCCTGAATTGGTACTCCTAGTAACATGCTCCAGTGCTACTATCCGTTCATTGTTCTGGATAGGGTTCGCCACGAGTCGGGCTCAGTTGATGGCGTGCGGTCGCACAAAGTCGATGATACCCCTTTCGTCGTCCCTCAAAACGTCACCCGGTTTGCAGAACATGGGAAGGAAAATCTCCGCCTACCAGTTGTCTCGACCAGCGGTGGCTCCGGTGCTAGCGCTGCAGACGCCATCATCATCGATTCAGACGAGGACATAGTCAGAGTTTCGCCTCTTTCTCACACTGACACGCTAAAAGAATCACCAATCAATCATGATGCCTCCTTAAACCAGGATGTAAACGGTTACTCGGACTCGGACATAGAGTTGCTCACTTCGGTCCCTTCAGAAAGTAAAGTAGAAGATGACCCAGAGGCCTCATACCACCTTCCACTTCCAGTCCCTCGAGAATTTTCTCCAGCCGACGTCTCTGACATAATGTCATCGGGCCCGCCTTCAAGTCGCGCATCAACGAGGAGAGAAGATGCAGTAACAATGTGTGGGTTTCGCTCCGATGGCCCTGACACAAACACCGATTCCGAGATTGGTGCAGCAGTGAATGGTGCAGAGGGCGTTGATGGCAGTAGAATTTCCGCTCGGCACGTGAAACCGCCAACCCTGCAACCGATTAGGAAATTGCTTGCAACAAGGAAACGGCGAGGGGACCCTGAACGTGACGTCCTGCCTGAAGGAATAATTGTCGCTCCCGAGGTGTCACAGAAGCATGGGAGAAAAGAGCGTCTCGAGGAAGCTTCTGCCATTACGAGCAGCGAGAGCGACGAGGAATTAGACTGTCAGGCTTCTGATCCGCAGCTTAAAAGAGTACCTTTGCCTAAAACTGAACATGGGCGTGCCCGGCGACTCTTAATGCCAGAGTCTGGTGACCTTCCACTGGTTGCAGTCACCATGAGAGGTGATTGTCATTTCATAGAGAGAAAGGAGAAGTGAGTGTCTGATTGTTTTGGTCCTCCAGCCACTGAGCCACTGATCCACTGATCGTGCAACAGGTTTCGTATAACTGGTTACTCGCTTCCTAATCCTGGAGTGTTTCGACATGTAGGGGATGTTTGCATGGTTGGGAATACCGCTGTTCTCGGGTGTGACAAAGGGGAACATCAGATTTCATTCCTTTCTGTCGCGGTATGCACGCGGATTCCTGTCTGTTGAGCGGCTATGAGATCCTTAATAGCACATGAACAGGGAAGGCCGCAAATGATCGATGTCGCACTGTCCCCACACAGCAGTGGGCCGCGCTACCAAGATACGGAGAAGAGAGGTGTGAGTCGCCTCGCTGCAATACACGCCGAGGGTGGCCACATCAAATTTTTGTCTGGTGGCTACGATGGAACGATTCATGAGTGGACAGCTGGCGTCGAAAAGCTGAACGAGCCTCATTGCAAGAGAGTTGTCTCACATGGTGCCTATATAATGGCGCTGGCATACCGAGATCGTGACAGATCAGTCGTGGCATCTGCGCAGGGAAGATTGCACATAACGGATCTTAACCGATGCAAAACGATGACTCATCCATTGTCGAATGCCATCCAACAGATACACATACATCCGCAGGAAGCGTACGTCACACTGCTAGAGGTGAGTGACGTCGATGAGGTTTACATGTTGGTGATGTGCTTAACATGGTTTCGAGGTTCGACATCTGGACCACCAAATTCAGCTGTATGACAGTCGCAAAGGGGATTTTGACAGAGAACCATGTCTCAGTTTCGGCCACCGTAACAGAAATGGCAAATTTTCGGGGGGATATACACGAGGTAGTGTTCATCTCGTCCATTTTGCACAGGCAAGCGAAGACGGGAGGGTGCTGTTGTGGGATTTTCGAAACAGTAAGGTAGGATCTTTTTTTAGTTGCAACCGGGAGGAGATACGATAAAAGCTCTGCCCCAAGAGGGCGGTGGTCGAGAGGTGTTTCGAACAGGCTGAGAAGGTTGTACACGCCATCTTTGCGGATGGGGACATTGCTACGTTTGGAGCCGGCGTCGTCACATTCTTTGAGGATTACTTGGCTTGATGATGTACGTGGCACGGTCTGACAGTTGACACTCAGTGAGTGAGGACGAGGACGTATGTATTGAGTCTGATACGTGTGGCACGCCACATCACGACACAGGGGCGGACATAACCCTCCCCTATCAGCGCAGAACGAGCTCATATTGTCTCTTGTTTGGTCCATCAACGCCCGAGTAGCCGACGAGCCGGGTCGAGTCCGCTGAGTACCATGTCCAAAGGTCAAGTCCACTTGGTCGTCCGTCCCTTTCCTCGTCTAACCCGTCCAGTACGCTCATCTCCATGCTTTCAGCGTCTCTTGATTGGTGCAGGAAAGGCATCTCCAAGTCCTCCCGTCGGCCCAGCGCTCGGCGCGCGTGGCGTCAAGTCCATGGACTTTTGCAAAGAGTTCAACGCCAGGACCGCCCACATCGAACCGGGCGTCCCGATTCCCACCATGATTCACGTCCAGCCAGACAGGACGTTCACTTTTATCACAAAAACACCTCCGACCACCTACCTCCTCAAGCAAGTCGCCGGCCTCGAAAAAGGTCCCGCCCGTCCCGGACACGAAACACTGGGCACCATTAGTCTCAAACATGTGTATGAAATTGCCAAAATAAAGGCAAGAGACGACCACCTCAAGCATCTCAAGTTGCAGTCGATCGCGAGCACTGTCATTGGTACAGCAAGAACGCTGGGACTCCAGGTCGTGCCGTGACCCGGCCCGTCCTCTGTAAACTGTTTTGTCAGGTACGCCCTTGCCAGCATCGTGATCCATCATCGGCTTATCACTGTCCCCGGTGCGATACAGGCCGCCTTATCAATCTTCCCCATGCATCATCGCCCGTCACTCCCTCCCCTTCCCCATCCTTGTTCCATGTTCCAACCTGTAGTTAGACATTTGTTAAGTCCATCCGACAGCTTCTGCAGTACGCGTATCCCGTCATTCTCGACATCATGTATTGGGGAACATTAATGAACAAGCGCAGTGGCGTCATCCGCGTTCGAGTGCCTTGTGCAAGGTTAAGTTCATCCACCTCATAATCAAATTCACATTTCATAATGGCAAGTCTCCGGTTCCTGTATACCGAGAGCCAACATGCAGTGCTTCTCCAATCCATCTGATCTAGCCTGACCGTTACATGGAAGGTCATGTTCCGCCGTCCAATCGTTTGTTCTATCTTTCTCCTCCGAATGACCTTACCGGAATCTTGCCATGCTGCTGACACGCTTTACTCGCCCAGTTTCACCACACCTTACCCGCACTCCTGCGACACGTTCTTCTCTTCTCGCTCGCCACTGTGCCATTCCTGCCTTTTCTGGTTGCTTCCCTCACGCGTGTACTTTCTCAAGCGCGTGAAGCTCATTTTCTTCTTGTCTATTGCCACGATTTGTACGTCTTTGAATATTCTTGTTCGAGATTCTCACCTTGTATGCCCTTCTAAACTCTCGGTTATCTGTAGGCCATCAACTATCGTCCTATCTCTTCAATGGCAGGTCTCGTGTCAATTCCAGCGTGTCACTACGACGCCAATCCGCATGTTCCATGGGTAAATCGGCGCTTACGCTCAACGCGTGTTGTTCCTCGATCACGTCGGCCTCGACCTGACTGCCGCATCGGACTTTACTCCACTCAAAAGACTCCAGAAACTTAATGAATCTGGCTTCTCGCGACAACACGTTTGTTGCCTCATACTCATCCTTGATCTGTCACAACAATGTCCACGTTGCGATAAATTCGTCATACGGCGAAAAAAGAAACGAAAACGAGACTATTTGGTGAAATGTTATTCAAAACTCGCCCTATAAAGAGTCCATCCTGCCCAGCCAGTGCTCTCTAGAGTTGGCTCAGTTCACCTCCCCTTCCTCAGAAAAGTATCTCAGTCATTCTTCTACTCCCGCAATGGCAGCTTCGACCAACGATGTTTTGTCCTGGACAAACCAAGATCCCCGTGAAAGCCAACTCTTCAATACGTGGGGTGTTCTCTACCGCTTTGTGGTTTAGTACTCTCCTCACACCTTTGTGTCGGCGTCCCTGACAACCCGCCGCAGACCGTAGTGAACGGCAACGGGCAAAGCACCACCACTCTGTCGCGGATGGTGCGTGCCAATAGGGAGGATCGTATTGCGAAGCTTGAGTGGGCTTCCAACGGCGGTCTTGGGCGAGTAGTGATCGGCAAGGTAAGAGAGCGAATATGAGAAAAATATATGCACGTTATCTGATCAATATTTATCCTACAGAATGCGGTCCCGATGTCCGACCTCGTTCGCCCTGATCCTCGTTGCTCGGTATGTGATATCTGCGCAGCACCCCGGATGCAACCCTCATTGTGTGACTAGGGCGCACGGATTTTTAACGCGCCGTTCGACGGCCTACAATATCGTTGGCGGCCGTCTCCCAGCTCACCTGACATTTGGGTAGGTTCCGAGTGCGATTGTCGCTATGCATGCATTGATGGTCCGCTCGCAGCTGGAGGATCCTACAGGAAATGTTGTCGCCTTCTTCCGGCCCACGAGGCCCACCCGGTATCAGATCGGTGATGTCTATGGGGAGCTGCACTTTCTCCGGAATGCGGGTGCGGGGACAATAGTAAGGTTCCTCTCCTGGAGTCACGTCACTGTACTCATGTTCCTTGACCTTTAGACACACCCACCCATGATGGACACGGTTACTGTGACAGCCATGCTTTACCGATTTTGTCAGGCATTTAATCTCTGACGTCGCACTCTCCTGCATCCATATTGTAAACTAGACCGGAGGCACGTTCTCAGCATACCTATCCACCGTGACTTGTACACATGTACTATAATTGACGTGCAATGCACAAAATTTCACCCGAAGCAGCTGGCGTTCCTTTCACGCAGTCAGATGATGCTAGCATGAAGCCCCCATCGATGTCACAGAACACGGGTTTTTACGCCACACGTGGGGAAACACGATGCATGACCTCTCACAAGTCAGAACGACGACATTCATTTACGATCAATCGGCTGATGACAAGCAAATAAAGTGATTTTTTGCCCGTGCTCACAGCTTGGCCTTTCCAAGGATCTCCTGTTTACCCGCTGTCACAGCATCGATGATCTCATCGACCTTGCGAATGACCCATTCTGTGCCTTCGTCGCTGGCGAGGAACTTGTCCTCCTCATTCAGGTTCTCTTCATAACGAGCCTTGAGGAGACCAAAGACATGACTTGTGAGCTGGGGCCCGACTCTTCCTTCGGCTCGAAGTGTAGCAATTCCGACAACCGAACCCAAAGCCCGAGTGAGATTGCCTTGCTCCAGGTCTCCTCGCGGCAGAGGGGATAGGATCGTGCCATAGGCCTGGATGATAAACGCTAAATAAAGATGCAGATTTAGTATTCATCAAACTCGAGGCACGTTATGTAAACAAGGCGATGCGATAGATTGTCATCAACGGGGGGGGAGGAGCGGAAAGATAAGGACCACGGGGTAAGGATGGAAATGAATACGTACTGATGAAATCGGGGTGAAGTGCCCCCAATTTGTTGTACAACTTGACAGCATGAGGTTCATATATGGACTTCCACAAGCCCATACCCCTTTGGATGGTCGCCTCGATGTTCTCTACGCTGGCCTCTCTACGTGCGAGGAATGCTAGCACCTCGTGCTGTTATGCAATACCAGATCTTCTTCTCACCTGATCGAGTTCTTTCGTAACGCAGCGTATACGTCGTCTTCTAGTGCATCCTTTAAGCCCGTCAAGGACAGGATCGTCTAAATTATAGTTCATATATTTTTTAATCAACTTTTCAGAGGTGAAGGCCTTGCTCCCTCTTTTTGGTACAGACTTACCCGAGGTACGCCAACGAAGATGACGCTCTTCAATGCTGCCTCGCGCATCATGGCAGCTCTGTTCACGGCTTCGGTAAAGCTTCTTCGTGTCTCGGGCAGGGTGGGGTCGGTCCTGGTTATGAACCGATAGAGGTGTCCCACAGAGGAGGGCCTGTTGGTGGTAAGGAGTGTGCATGTCTGTCATTTCGGGTTCAATGGGGCGCTGTTCAATTAGCAGAAAGGACCATGTACTCGCCGAAAGGACGAGCCAACCATTCTCTGCTTTCCGTTGCCTGGCCTCGTTGAGCGTACTTGTGAACACACGGTGCAGCCTTTCTACAGGAGGACTCGGCCATACATCCGGGTTGCGCAACGTCAAGAGTTGCTTGACCACGGGGGGGAGGTGTTTGACCATTTCCGCAGGGAGATGAGTCGGCGTGTCCCTTTAACTTCCGGTGCGCTCTGTTTTTATGTGACGGAATGAGTGGGAATACTTTTCCGCCCACAAGCCTTGTGACATTGTTCTGACACAGGGAATTCTCAAATAGCAATGGTTGCAGTTATCACAGTCACATTGTTCAACAAGTTACATCGTCGGCAACATATGCATCTAGCACAAAACATGAAGCGCGACGAAGGAAGCACGCATATCTGCGCGAGAAAAAAGTGCAAGAAGCAAGAGAAGAAAAGAAAAGCTGTCTACGGAGTGAAGGGTATCGGAATCAAATGTTCCACGAACCGGGGGTGAATCCTCGTTGCTCTAAACACTTAACCAAAGTAGTAGTAGCCAAGCTGGGTGGGATAACCGTTGCTAAGCAAAGAGTTGGCAGTGTTAACACCTTGGAGGTCGTACATGGCACCTGAAAACTCGTGAGTTGGTACAAGATAGAGTCGGAAAGGAGATTCACCGAAGGGGAATGCTACCTCGAGCCATACAGTGTTTTTGATAAAGTCAACAACTTGTCCAGCAAAATTCCAAACTTCATCCATGGTTGCTTGACCGCCAGAGCCACTGAAGTTCTTCGGAACGGGTTAGTTGACATGCCAAGTCACGCAATGAGTGAGCAGTTACCTGGTCAGCAAACTCTGTTATCCAAACGGGCAGATTATAGGTATCGTGAAGCTGGGTGGCAAAGTCGATAAGTGCCGAAGCGTTGGTGGTATAGGCGTGGAAAGCGATGGCATCAACCTGGGAACAAAATCTAAATGATATGATTGGTTGCTATCGCACATGTGACATACGTGGCAACCTTGACTCTGGCAAATAGAGAAAAACTGCTGGTACCACGTAAGGCCATCAGGGCTGTTCGTGCAGGCAGGGGAGATGAGGTAGTAACCCTTGTCCTTGAGAGGGTTGATGTATTGCATCCAGAGGTTCACACCATCCTGAGGGCTCATGTTAGACTGGCCTGGCTGTTCGGGCCTAGAGGGCGGGTAAGAATGGGAGACAAGAGGAACGCGGAAATACCTACTCATTCACACCAAGAACATACTCGGCGTAACCTTGGACAACCAACGTCTGGAAGTCGGCGACCTGGTTCCAGCCCCAGAGCTGTGGGATACCCTTTATTCCAGCCGGAAGATTGGTAGGGAGGTACGGGCTCCAAGTGTAAAGACTAGAGACGGATGTGGTATCAACAGAACTGAAGAGAGATGAGGAGACATACTATCCGACGTTGGGACGGGCAAAGTTTGGGAGGTAGTCCGCATTGCCGTTGGGCCAGGCAAGACCCCATTTCTTTGCACTGCTGTCTGAGGTACCGGAGGAGGGGCTCGGAGCAGCGGAGGACGAGGACGTTGTGGAGGGGGCTGGAGGGGGGGTGGTCGGAGCAGCAGAAGTGGTCGGAGCGGAGGTAGAGGAGGGAGGAAGAGAAGAGGATGGCCTGGGTATGCAGCGACCAGATGCGCTGGACGTGTCGCCACGCTTGCGCCTGGCAATGGCATCATGTGCGTGGACGTGACGGACGACTTCGGCACGGTCGGCGACGAGGGCGTTTACCTGGACGGGGACAGAAGAAAGAGCGACGATGGCGACAGAAGCGAGTGCGAGGAGGTTGAGCAGCTTGAGCGCAGCCATAAGGGAAGGAAGAGAGAGTGGACTTTTTTAAATGAGAGTGGTCCAGATGAATGGGTAGTCGTCAGAGCGACGAGTGACGGATATTATATGTGTTTGTGTTACGTAAGGAGTCGCACGAATGTCGACGACGACGATGATGACGACGACGACGACGGCGACAACGACAACGACGACCAGGACGCGGGCGAGGAACGACCCGGTCGATAAATATATTATGTACAGTTTTGATGTGAATGTCATGGAAACATGAGCATTCCGAGTGTTTGTTTGCGTAATAATCTCATACAAATAGAGTCGCTTGCCAGCTTCATCGTTCTTTTCTTCAACCTCCAAGTTTGACACGAAGAATCGGTTCATCCATCGTTCATCCCCGCGTTCATCCCCCCAAAGTTCCATCACTTCATCCCTCTCAAAATGTCCGATGCCCAAGCCGCCAATGTCACTGAAAACGGCGTGCCTCCGGCTACGCAAGACCCTCTCTACGAAGAAGCACCCGGTTTCAAGGTACTGCTCCCAGATCCGCAGTCTCATTTCCTCATCCTGTCCCCTCTAGGTCTTCGCCGGAAATCTTGCGTACTCCACCACGGATGAAGGGCTGAAGACTTTCTTTGCGCCCGTGCAGAGCGACATGTAATTACCGTCATGTCCATCCCCTTCCCCCCCCGCTCATCCTCCCTAGTATCTCAGCACAGGTCATCCTGCGCGGTACCCGCTCCGCAGGTTATGGCTTTGTCGCCGTGTCCAGCGCAGAGGCTGCCCAAAAGGCAGTCGAGTCCCTCGACGGACAGGAACTCGATGGTCGCAAGGTCATCGTCGAGATTGCCAAGCCAGCCGAACAAAAGGACAAGGAGAAGAAGGAGAAAAGGGCCAAGAGACGTCCAGGCAGGCGCGGTGGCAAGCCCGTGCCTGGCGAAGTCACCGAAGCCGAGGCAAATGGCGACGTCAAGACGGATGACGCTGCTGCTGCTCCCGGTACAGACGAAGCAGCCAAGCCCAAGAAAAAGAAGAAAAAGACTGCTGTACGTCTTTTTCGTTTGATTCTTCATGTCTTGCCCATCTCATCACTCTCATTCAGCGTAAGCCAAAGCGCAGGGCTGCTACTCCTGCAGAAGGCGAGGCTCCCAAGGAGGCCAACGATGCACCCCCCGCGGAAGATGCAACCGAGGCCCCTCCCGCCAGAAGACAGCCTCGCGCAAGAAGGCCCAGAGCACCGCGTCCCCATCGCCCAGCCGGTGAAGATCCAGTTGGCGAACCCTCCAAGAACATGCTGTTTGTCGCCAATCTCGGTTTCAACATCGATGACGAGGGTTTGTCCGCCCTCTTCACCGAGGCCGGCATCAATATCGTCTCTGCCCGTGTGGTTCGCAGGAAGTTTGGACAGCCTAGGAGAAGCAAAGGTTACGGCTTCGTCGACGTTGGCAGCGAAGCAGAGCAACAGAAGGCCATCGAGGCAATCCAAGGCAAAGAAGTCGGAGGCCGTGCCATTGCTGTCAAGATCGCCGTCAATGCCACCAAGGAAGAGGAAACTGATAACGCCGGCCCCGAGGCTGACGCGGACGCTCCAGCGGCTTGAATGCGCTCATATGATCGTAACCCCAGATCCGTCTCTTGGCTTCATTCTTATTTAACGCACACTCCAGTGCCAGTTTATCGTCACTTAGTATTGTTCTTTTGCTAAGTTTTCCGCGATTTTCACGAGTCAAGTAATTCATTCCCCGTGTCGGCGGTCTGGTTTTCTTCTACAAACTTGTAGTGTCGCTTTGGTCAACCTGATACGCGACTTGCTACGTACTTTCATGGCTATTGATGACCCGTTCATGTCCGAAAACTTGTCGGTGTGAGCGTCCGGTGTTTGTGCCCGCGTTTGATCGTGTTGTACCATGTCAGATGAGGAGGACTATCTGTCTGACAAGTTCCTTGTCGAAACTGTCGCTTCGTCCTCTCAGTCAAAAACATATGCTCAAAGACGCCAAGAATCCTTGAAGCAGAGTCGCATCAAGAATGAACAAAACCGACTTAAGAGTCGTCGCCAGCGCGAACAGGAATCCAGGGAAGAAGGTCTCCGTAAGAGCCTCTTTGAGCGGGCGAAAGAAGACAACGAAGGAGGAGAGAACAAGGCACTGGGGATCATGCTCAAAATGGGTTTCAAAATAGGGCAGTCTTTGGGTCAGAAGGAGAGCTTGCCGGCCCATCAGGGTACCTCTCCCTCTGGCCCCTCGGGGAACGAAACAAGAGAATCTTTCGAGCCCACCGAACGACGGAATACTATATCACCAGAAGCAACACACAGAAGCGAGCCGCTCCCCCTGAACGAATGGTCAGGTTCGTCGTGATGCATCTCATCATCGGAAGCTCTGTCTCATCTTGGTCGTAGGCAAGAGAGGCATTGGATTGGGGAAACGCTCAAGGTCTCCCGGTGCTTCCGATCGCTTGGAAAAGATGGCCAAGATGGCCGAAGATGCCAGTAAAGAGAACTTTCGAGACTTTGCTCGTCGGGAATACGAAGAAAGACGCGCAGAAGCCCGTCTGGCGCCTGCGCAACGGACTTGTACGACCCTCGATGAAATGGCCGGAATCACAGTCAGTGTTTTTGTTTATGTCTCGCACCGTGATGGCATCGTTCATTCGTTTTGCCATCATCCATCAGTTCAACGTTCTCTGGATCAACCCTAACGATGCCGATTCCATCCCCAAGGGACTGATGGACGCCCTTTTGGAGTACACAGAAGGCACCCATCCTGTATTCTCCGGGCGAGGCAACGAAGCAACTCGCTTGCGCGATCAGATGCGCGCAGATGCACTGCAACCCGTTACCAGCGACGAAGACGACAACGCGTTGAACGACCACAATGGAACGAACAAGGCAACACAGCAAGAGGACTTTCCGGCAGAAACGGTCGAAGAAGCTGTATATTTTTTCCGTCTCGGGGTATGCCACGATGCTTTTTCCCGACATGCAGACTGACTTTTGCCAACATAGCCTCGAGATCGGCTGAGTTTGGTCCTGACATACCTTCGAGACAAGTATGCGTATTGCTTTTGGTGTGGGACGAAGTACGAAGATGACAGTGACCTGTCAAAACATTGCCCCGGTCCCAATGAAGATGATCACGACTGACGTCGAGCAGATGGGATAGTCCAAATGTTAGAGTATGTAAGGAACGCATGCACTTGATGATGTACAAGATGAGAGTCCAAGGATCGTAAAATAGAACATACACCTAGTCCGTGATAAAGAAAGTAAGGAACGCGTGTATATCGGCTACTGGCCACAAGTGAGAATAAGTACGAAAATCGCATTTTCTTTTCCATTCATCAGCAAAGAGTCGATGATTTGGGCAGAAACCTTAATCCGTCAATGAGAAATAGGAGCAGGCAAAAGCGATGGTAAGACGATCGTTTCAGGTCGATCAGCGTGTACTCGGTGAGGGAAGGTTGCCGTTGTCGGAGAATTCTGCGGTGTTCTACGACGAGCATAACCTGAGATGGGAGTAGTAGCATGTAACTCCCGGGAATTCTTGGCAGATTGCAGGGGAGAAGGCTTGTTGCGAGCCGGAGACGAGGAGGTAGACTGAGGAGTCACACGTCAGATCCGCTGATTACGGAGGGTAATTTAATCGACATACCCTCTGCCCGCTTTCAACCTCTTCAACAGATGGGGTCAGTGATGTGGCACTGCTTTGTCTGGCAGAGGACTATACATGCGTTGAGACAGGTTGTTGTGATGCTGGGGCGGAGTACTTACGCTCGGGGAAATATAAGGCGAAAACCGGATGGCCCGCAGGCGGGAGGAGCCATGCCGCCTATCCGTGTCCACGTCTCGGGAGATGGATTCGGAGGATATAGCAAAGGAGGGTGATATTGGGCTGCCGCCTGGATTTGAACTGCCAAGAGAGGAGACGGAGGAACAAGAGCCTGAGCGAGAACGGGAAGTGGTGATACGGGGTGGTGATTGCTTCGCATCGTTGTCGAGACCGAGAGAAGCCATGAGTTCGATGAAAGACGGAAGTGCACTAGCCATTTGGGCGGAAATGGGGAGGGGTGTGTGTCGTCGTAAAAGCGTCTTGAAGGGAGTAAAGGTGGAGGGAAGGCATAGTTATAAGTAAGACGCCTTGGAGACGCCCCACGGTTGTCACGTATGAACGGTCGTCAAATCCACGAGCGTAACCTTGCACTGTAGGCGTTGTCCTGCAGCGTGCACGGCTAACAATAGGAATCCAGACTCGTCGGCAAGGTGATCATCCCTCCCCGGGTCAATTAACACAGCTTTCCCGTCCCGGTTCGGAACCGGGCGTCGAGAATGGCTGCGCTACAGAAAAAAAAAAAACAAAGGCCAAGGTTGTAAAGAGACTGAAGGGGATGAAAGGAGAAACCCACCTCATGGGCATCGTTTGTCTGCTAGACTGTCGTGCTGGGCAACCGAGCATTGTGCGCCGTGATTATGGTGATTCCCAATGCACCGTCGCCAAGTCCATCACCATAACATAGAGCCGTTCCCAAAGCACCCAAGCACATTAATGGGGCTGTGCAACATACGACGTCACGGGTCACAACTTGGCGTCACGGCAATACCGCTCTCGTTCAAGCAGTCATGAACCAGCCAAGCCAGCCAAACACGTCTGGCGGGGGCGGAGGCTTCGCTCAGAATCCCCGCCAAGAGATGGAATATATTTGCGCAGGTACTAGTCTCCCCCGCTCATGTTGGCGCATTATCTGACAAACATCCAAAGATTGTGGCGCTAAAAATGAGATAAAATCAAGGGAGCCCATCCGATGTCGAGAGTGTGGTCATCGGATCATGTACAAAAAGAGGACAAAAAGAAGTAAGCCCCCCCTCTCTCTGCTGGTGCATGCGTTCAGCTTTCCGCTAGTGGTCCAATTCGAGGCACGGTGATCATTCCCGTCGCTGTCCAGTACTTCAGATTGTCCGCAAAGTCATTAATTACCTATTTGACTCTACTGGCCCTACAAGCCAACCCCGTGCACAACAGTTAGTTGGATATGCTGAGACCAGGAGCAGAATACCAGTGGCGGTATCGGATGTATGGTACGCGCAAAGGTCGCTTTGGAGCGATACAAAGACATTTCCATGAACGTGACGAAAGAACGCTCGGATGATAATTTTAAAAAAATCACGACACGAATATTGTCAAAGTTCTATTCATTCAACCAAAGTTTCAACATTCAGTATGTACGGTCAGTGCCTGGACAAGCGCGCATCCTAGTAATATCTAAATACGAGTATAAAATATACGTAATAAAGGATGTACTCACCCCGCTCTAAAGCGGAGTACTGGGGGAGACTAAATAGCTACGATGCTGTACAGTATATTTAGGGAAATACTAAGTGGCGATCTGCTCGTGTGACAAAAAAGACGTCGCTAACCTTACCACTTCCCCAGCCTTTTGAACCAAAGGTTCAGAAAGCAAGTTACAACAATGCGATCCAGAATAGTGACACAGCGGGGGGCAACCATGAGTTTTTTATCCTCTCCAGACCACATTGCTACATGCTTATCCTTTGAGTCGATACACTGAACAATGTCACAGTGTGTTGGCAGTTATACGACGCTGGAAGGAAGTGACACTCACAAACATGTCGCTTCCATTTTCTCGAAGTCTCCATTTGTACTCCGTTCCGGATGCCTTGAACC
Source organism: Lanmaoa pseudosensibilis (assembly GCA_038092875.1). Taxonomy (NCBI): domain Eukaryota; kingdom Fungi; phylum Basidiomycota; class Agaricomycetes; order Boletales; family Boletaceae; genus Lanmaoa; species Lanmaoa pseudosensibilis. Next base: position 131,701 of record JBBPRF010000001.1, on the reverse strand, counting down.
GCCGGGATCTAGTCAGCCACATCTCAGCACACATTGTCAGCACGGCAGGTTTCAGGAACTTACTGGCCACCATTCTTCACTCTGCGCAGGTCTTTGACAGAAACCTAGAAGCCAGAATAATCATTACGGACGTGCAGAGTACAGGATGCGATTTACCTCGTCCACGCCAAACCACACCATAGCGTTGAAGCTAGAAAACCATTCTACGTGGCCGGCAGTCTCGAATATCAAGGTGTCTAAATTTTTGCGATGGAAGGTTGTTGTGCCCATAGAGTGACCAGTTAATGGATGCGAGAACTGGGGGAAGGCGCTTCAGTGCTAAGGCGCAAGGTAAGAAGGCGAAAAACTACCTTGTAGAGCTCCAACTCGGCCGCGGTATTTTCTAGCACCTGTAACACGCGAAAGGTACGCATGTCCGCACTGCTATCAGTGCTAGAAACAAAGCGGAGTACAATATCAGACTCGGCCATATCGAAGTGAGCAGAGTGCGGTGGAAAGTGTACAGAGTAGACTTTCACTGGTTACAGAGATTTTTCAATCCGTTCAGCGGATTGATTCAGGCGGACGATTTTATGGCGTAAGTTTTGCTTGAATTAATAGAAACCTGGATATATATGAACCTTGTACGAACTGTGTTTGATCCGAGTATAAACTGTTTTCGGAATGTACTCGGTTTAGTCGAGGAACGCGAAATGGATACATGCTTGTTGTCCGTATCTCGCGATTCGTTATTTGTACGTTATTCCACGACCAATGCACGCTAAATTCAGGAGAACGATGAGGTCACGGAAGGGAGACCTGGGAGTGTTGGTTCAAATCCAGGAACCAAAACAGTAAACGGATCTTATTGCCGCACAGTGAATCTTTTTTCTAGCCAGGAGCTCACCGTGTACTCTTTGTCAACTGACGGGTACGGGTGACGGGGATACGGGTGCTAGTTCTGGACCATGTCGAATAATATTTTCGCTCACCGAAATAGCGGATTCCCAGCTGACGACAAGGACCCTGCTGACCAGAATTCAGCGTTCAGTCACTGGGTTGAGTCAAAAACACGAGCACATGTTGACAAGAACAATTTATCCAAGATCGTGGTCCAAATAGAGATTCGTCCCAGCAGGGATACATCATGAACGTGAAACTTTTTCAAGGATTCGGTCAACCCATTTCGACAACCGAAGTCGCATGCCAGTGGGCTGGCAGTTGGGGCTGAACGCTAAGAGTTCGTCAAGTGTGGTATGTAAAAGTGACACCACGGCAGCCCTGAGGCCGCATCAAACAACCCTGGATGTTGACTCCTGCCCACGGTAAGTAGTACTGAAACCAGGGACACACCGTTGGGGCCGTCGTGATGGTAGTAAAAAAACTGTCATGCATGCGCAGCACTAACCCAATCAGGAACCTCAGATGCGGTACCGTCTACGGAGGGCCTTGCCGGTTGTTTCGAAATCTTCCTATTTATGGTCATTGTACCGTGATGAGCTGTCTTTTTTGGACATCAAGCGGAGGCTGAAAAATACAGATTGTGGCAGTGACCCACGCAGATGTGTCAGCCGTCGGCACGGCAGGGGAAGATGACTCCGGCACCACTGCGAGCTGCGTCGAGCGTCCAACTGTGGTCTATCAACGTTGACAAGTTCGCAGAAAAAAAAAGACATTTACACGGCTTCTGGCGATATCTACCCAGTTTTTGACAAACAATTTCTTTGACTCCACCCACCGCTATGCCTGAAGACACTCCAAGGAGTCTCTCTGGTGAAGCTGACCTTGTAAGTATGACCCATTTTGAATGTGTAATGGCAGTTAATCTTGTCAAATCCTTCGCGTAGGACTCGGACAATGACATCCAGTCTAACGCAGAACAAGATTCCCGGGGCTTAGGTCCAGGAAAACCCGGAAGAAAGAAAAACCCAAAGCGAGTCTCTCGTCCCCCGGCCATACGTCGATGTTCATTTTTTCTAGTTCTCAAGCTGCTCGGAGAGATCAAAACCGCATAGCACAGCGGGAATTTCGCCTAAGAAAACAACAGAGGGTGCGTTGTCTAGTATAGTGGTACCAACCACTCCTCGCTGAGTAGCTGTGTCCATCTAGATACGTGACCTCGAAGCCCGCGTGGAGCTTCTTTCTGGCTCTCAGGATGAGGCATTCACCGATCTGCGAGCTATCCTCAAGGGTCCGTAAGCATGTCTTTGGTGCTTTGACGTTTGCCTTCATCTCCGTTCCCAGACCTCATGGCTGAAAACCTGACTCTACGTAATTTACTCAAGAGTGTTTCTGGATTTATCGCCGAGGGGAGTGGTGGTATGATACAGCAACTTGGTTTTGAGACGCACGAATGGGCTGCGTTCCTCGACAAGGCGGAGACAGACACCGCTTGGGAGAGCTTTCAAGCACGCAAGCACTCCCAAAAGACATCACAGTCATCAAATGCAATGTCATCAATGTTGGGTCCACAATCCAGCACTTCAAAGCGGGCTCTTGATGACGATGCTCCCAGCGCTAATCGTTTCAAGAAATCTAGAACTTTGAGTGGTGACACCTCTGTGGAGCGACCCGACAGTTATCACCTCCTTATGCCAATGAGTTCCACCGTGCCTCCATCGGCATCTTCGATATATCCTTCGGCCGCACGATCTCCACAGGAAAATATATTCTCAGAAGTGCTCCGTAACGGTCACGCAAACTCGCCTGTCTTCATGGCACCCACTCCCTCCGGCACCCCTGCTCATTATCCCACCCCTTCGACGTCTAGTACATATTCGTCATACATGCCGCCAATGGGTATTGGTGTTGACCAGGGAATGAATTCTTTACCTTATCCGCCCAATAAGAATGGGGCTGTAACTTCCCAGCAGCGTATCCTTCCTACCCCACAGAGTGACGAACCGGATGATGAAGAGTCATCGCTACTGGAATTGCGAGATCCCAAAAAGATTGAAGCCTTCAAGCTCATTAAGTATGCGATCACCTCAGGGCTGTATGCGCTTGTAGTTTAACCTCACTTTTTAGGTACCATCTCGAGAACTACATGAGAAACAGTGCCTATTGCTTGCCCTCTTCTTTACGCCCTACGCTGGTCCAAAGGTAGATCCTTACTTTCTGTCCGGCATTCCGTGTCTGTTTGCTGATCGGTTTAATAGGACGATCAACCACGGTGTGTTTCTATGTCTCCCTATTGAGCGACGTACGGCACCTGACACCCAGCAGAAAGTGTCATTGACCGCATTGTTCATCCTGGATTAAGGGACCGTATCATCCTACTGCGAGGTCAGGGACATGGTCTGTGCTGTGTTGTGGATGGATCTGATGTTGTTTCAGGCCAGTTCTCTTTGACAGATTGCATTTTCGACTACAAGAAAGCGATTAAATTACACGGCGACGATGTTCTTGCACACAGTAACTGGGAGTTGGCAGAATGGTGGTTGCGAAAATACTCGTCAGGACGACATCCTCTTTGCAATCATCGTGGTTGCTGACTTTTCTGAACAATAGATATTTGATTGAGAATGCCACGCTGAACATATGCAACCGCTGGAGACGAGAACGAGGCGAGAGTGAGCTCACAATGTCCGATATTGGTGCCCAGGGCGACTCGCCCGCATCTTGAGTTAATATTCTGTCACTTGTATTCTAATGGGCTAAAAGTCTGGCTACCCTTAAAAGGGTAGATAATATATACGCGTATGTTGTGATGTACCCACTCAAATTCCGTCGAGAAAGCACAAGATACTAGTGGCAAGCCTAACGGAGGTGCTGTCAAATATACCGACTTATCCGTGGAACACACGATTCTCACCGATATGAATGATCACCAGGAAGCTTTCTTGACACCTGGTATCTCATTGTTCAATGCCTTGAGCCGGAATTGAAACTATGGCGTCTGAGTGAGAAGAACAGGTCGACGACCGAGGTTGCTCAAAGACCTACCCTGCAAAGGCCAAATTCGCTCATGACACCCCGCCCTCGTCCAGACTCGGTACACCGGTTGACCACGGACGTTGGGCGAGTATACTTCCCAAAAGCGTTGAGTTGCAACTGGGCTTGGTGGCGAACATGGGGGGGTAATGTCTCGTTACGGGCGACATAGAGATATGCCCGGCGCATCACCTCGTTCTCCATGACGCCGTTGCGCGCTTTCATGTCCCGAAGGACGCGAATGTTGGGACGAAAGTTTGGCATGTCAGCGGTGTCGTCCTTGGACCTGCGGGATAATTCGACTCGTGTTCTTCCGGGGCCAAACAACCATAAACTAAAAAGGTGCGGCCTCGAAAAACATTTTCGAGAAGAGAACTCGTTATTAACACCCAACACACAGCGTTTGGGTATGGGGAGAGAGTGGGTAGGTCGCCTGTCCTACCTGCCATTGCATGCTGATTACCGTCTGCAGCCCTAGAGAATGCCCAGTATTCTTCGTATAACACATCGGCAGCGTCGCACATTCATCTCAACCCTCTTCGGGCTCACTTTCTTTGCCTCGGTTTTGACCGTTTCTGCGTCGAACGTTCTACCATGCCCTGTGCGGCCCGACCGAAACTACCACGCGGATAGCGAACGGAAAGCGCGAGGAGGCGGATCACCAGCGGCTGTGGACAAGAGGCCCAGACGCTGGATACAAGAGAGGGCTGTTACCGAGCATTGACTGGTTCACCAATATTATACGCCAAGCATTAATCCACGGGTTGACCACCCTGTCTCCGGTCTCAAACGGTGCTGCGTCGGTTGATCCCACAGATGCTGTCGGAATGCTCTGATCGGATATAAAAAACACGCTGATACAGTTCCGTGGTGGTCTGGGGGTATGTACTCAATATTACAGTGCAAATTTCCGTGTAAAGGTATCGCAGCGATAGCAGATGAGGGAGTAGAAACATGCGTGAGAATGGTCACTCTACTGCTCCTGATGTGTCATTTTCACCTCGTTGTTGACGGTAATATTCTTCCTGTTCTTGGTGTGTTCCTCTAGAAAACAGCACATCACATGTAGCTGTGCAGGGATTAGGGTGCTGAAGGAAGACGCACGGAAGATGATGCTCCTCTATGGGTATGCAGCATATGAATACGAGAACATTGATCGCGACCTGAGCAATGAAAACCACACGCAATGCATTTGCATACGACTCCATTGCAGCCTTCCGAAGAGAAGGGGCAAGGTCTGGAATCGAACTGATCGAATGCCTAATGTATCGCAATTCCATCAAGTCCAGAAACGTGGGCAGTGCTCCAAGGACTTTCTTACCGTATTTCTTCTATGATCTGGGCAAAGGGGAGGGTGTCAGTATGCAAATGAAGCCGCTCATATCAACCTCGCCGCTGACATCTGAAGATCCAGGCCCCGTAATTCGCTTCCTCAACTGATGAAGCAGAACGCTCTGGACCAGCGCGCCTGACAAACTTACCCCAAGAACTTGACCCGTGGTGCGAAATAAATATGTGACTGTATGGTATGGACAATCAAACACCCTGTCATACCTGTGAGAAGATGAAACTCACTTCCGGTGGCCACAGCCATGTCTTCTTTGTAAACGCCTGCGATCATCGCCTACGTGGTCCAAGCTTAAGATGAAAAGACGATAAATGGACAAATACTCACAATCAACGTGGTCGTTATGAGGCTAGCCATTCCAAATCCTTGCGGCACCACGTCGAGCCATAGGTGGAGAGTGGACGTCTTGTCGTTCCAGGAAGCAACGAGCACGCTTGCGAATATGCAGAGCGCAGCTGAAACCAGAGTAAGACTGTAGAGTTTCCCAGTTTTACGCATCCACCTGGGCGGCCCAGAATTCAAAATTAAATTTCCCGGGAGCAGAGAGAAGACTGACCAGCCAGCTAACACGCTGCCCGTTGACAGTGCGACCTAAAGCAGGTGAGTCTCAAATCGCGGAGGGACAGGTAGGACATACAGAGTGTGGTAACAAATGGAGACCTGTTGGATTAGGTCAGAGCACGAAGGTTGGCAGACTCTTTCCGCCTACCAGCGTTTGTGGACGAATTCAGCCTGGCTGCAGAGAAGTACAACGGTATGTTATAAAGCTGTAGAAGAAGTAAGAATTGTCATGGAGGAAACATATCCATTCGTTGACACACTAACCATAGAGAATGAAGACACTGACGCCATGAAATTGGCCAAGGCAACAGCCAATGGTGTGCGCTGCGATATTAAACGTAGCGGCATGACAGGATATGGCGCCAATCGCGCCTCGACATACACGAAGGCCACCCCAAATATACCGCCCACCGTGAGCAGTCCGTATATTAGCGGATGCGACCAGGGTAGATCTTCTGTCGTTTTGATGCTGAATGCAGATAGTATGCTTGCAACAGAAACAACCAATGTAAAGGAGCCGAGGAAATCTATGCGACTAAGTTTCGAATATGTGCCTTCGTTTGCGACGGCATCAGGTAACTTAATGTTGACCTTGAGCGCGACCAGAGCAAAGGAGATGAATAGCAATGGTGCCTATCCGGGAAAGATAGATCAGTCTTTCGGCGGCTATGCAACAAGGAAACACGACGACCTGCAAGAGAAAAGCTGCGCGCCTGGTTTGAAAGTAAGTAAAGCAATGACAGTGCAATTGTCGACACACCGACCATCCCCATGTATCATTTATCCACCCTCCAATGGGACCGCCCAGGCCCGCTCCAAGGCCGAACAAGCTGATACGGTATTTCGAGGACTGATGCTGGACCGTCGAATGGGGTGACTTACATATTTGTCATTCCTTGATACAGACCTCTCTGCTTTCTGGGGAAAATGTCTAGTCTAGCTGATGGACAGGTAACGAAGAGCTGGCACTCACAATGGCACAAGATCAGTGATGGCAACACTAGTGACTTGGAAGATATGAATTTCGATATGGGGCGAACGAGGATGATGGACCAACCTGTCATAACACTTGATGACGAGTGAGTAATGGTCAAAGTTTTGGTAGGGGTGATTGACGGACGCACCCGCCACCGCCCATACCAGCGATCGCCCGGGCAAGAATGAGGGTTTCCATCGAAGGGGCAAGGCCACAAGCGATCGTGCCAGACCCTAGGATAGATTAGGAAGAAGGCGTTCCTAGGGAGATCTGCGAGACGCACCGAATAGAGTCAGTGCAAGAAGCATTGCGCCCTTGCGTCCCAAAATGTCTGATAGTCGACCTGATAAGAGTTTAGAGCCATGACGAGGGGAATGATCGTAGGTGCTGACCATATAGGGGGGTGAAGCAACAGACGGAGAGGAGGTAGGAAGTGCCAAGATACGAGGATTGTTGCGACTTGTTGAAATAGCTGCCGATGGGGGATACGAGTGTGGCTACGATCGTGCCTGTTGGAGCAAGGTTGGAAGCGACGCATATTTGCAGATCGACGGGAATGTACCGTCGAGGGCACCGAGGAACACGGCACTCCAGAGACCCGAAACAATCCAGAAGAAATCGATGCGGGGAGCATCGTTTAGCGGCGGGGTGTCATACGAGGTGGGGGAGGGGGAAGAGCGGAGGGAGCTATATGAAGTGGGGCGGAGCGAGGGACTGAGGAGGGGCAGAGATTGGTTTGAATTGCGGGAAGTGGATCTGGAGGACATGGTGGAGGAGACTTGTACATGGTTGATGTTTATAACATCGCACTGACTGCCGTCGTTTCACGTCCAACAGTCTCCGTTGTCATTCTCCGTGTACGTCGGTCGTGGCCTGGTCGAATTTTGCTTAGATCGTGAGCCAGCACAACAAGTACCTCTCTTGTGCACATCCCCGAACGTCCTACACGCACCCTGCCTATACGCTGGCCGACCATCCCCTTCAACACTAACCCCTTCACCACTAAGATGCCTTTCAGACTACTCTCCGCACTTTCCGCACTCGCCAAGCGCGCATATATGATGATAAATCTCTCTTGTGTGTGAATGTTGATGGGGCAACATGTCCTCGCCCGACGGACGATGACGCCAACGTTCCCCTCCGAGACACTCGGGTTATGTGACACCCTTGACTCTGCCTTTCGCACCCGGCCTTGACCCTACCCCGGACTCCAGAGAAATGATAGCAGCCTTACAGGCATCTTCGTCAAACTGAGACCATCCGGAACATTGGACGTATTCAACGCATCGTGAACGCTTGCCACCCACGGTACCGTTCTCATGAGGACGGGAATCTCCTGCGAGTGCGGAATGGCTTAGTATGCTCCTTGCGATCCCGAAAGTTTATCTCCCTATCCGTTCTCTCGGCAAATGTAGCATACAACCCTTCATTTGACTCTATTGGGCATAGTCTTGGATTGTCTTCTTCACAGGGCAGTCACGCGACGATGAGAAAGCTCATCCACTTGAACCGCTCATCGCTCCGGTCACTTGCCTTGTAAACGGGTATTCACAAGCGTCCGCCGAGGTTCATGCGCAGAATCCATTCTACCTCGAGTCCAATATCTGTCTTGAAAACCTATTATCAAACACTCAATGGATCAGTCAACCACGGATACTCGTCCCGGGCAAGATGCTAAGCTCCGGTGATACCCGATGACTATCGAGATTTCAGACTATCTCGATGTGGGTGTCCGAACCTCGTAGACTGGAAGCAATGTCAACTTCCGATTATCTACCACCTGCCTGCAGGCAATGGTGCTTGAGCGGCATCGACGTCAGAGTGTTGAATCCCTACTCGCCCGAGGGGCTAGTGTGGTTCTGTTTGATTCCGTCATACTGTCCCTCGATGGGGATTATGTGGTCCATTGGGCTGCGGAGTTGGTTTTGGTAGCTGATACGTCAAAACAAAACAAAAAAAAAAAACAACAACAAAAGTCATGTGGAGCAGTGGGGAGTTGGTCCGACCAAGTTGAGGAGGACAGTACTGTGTTGTTAGTAAATGAAGTGGCATTTGCCGTCTGACTAAGCCGTTTTGAACAAGCTGGGTGCCCTGTCCCTTCGCTTACTTTGCCGGAAAACATTTTCTTCTTCTCTGTCTCTCATTGTGCAGATTCTCGACCGTCCTCCCGCGACTTCTCGTGTTGTCCAGCGAGGCGATCGAGGATCCCGGATCGACCACGAAGCCGCAGCTGCCATTCATCATGCACTCTCCGTCATCACCCTTGTCACCCTCACCCTCATCTTGGAAGTCTGTCTTTCGTTTGCCAAGTTCGTCCAAGAAGCAATTGGCAAATGTCAATGGTACTCCTGCTCTTGATCGTACTACCAGGAATATCTCTGCTCCTCTCACCGCCAAACATTCACCCGGACCACCACCCAGCCCATCGCTGACGCCTTCGACCCCACAGTCTGCTGATCAACGTTCTTCCTACAACTCCTCCAAGACCCAGTCCATCGAGTCTAACATGGGCGGAACCCCAAAATCCTCGTACCTTGTGCCTGACTGCCGAGATTACACAAGCCAAGCTCAGCAATCTCAGGAGCAGTCTCAACTGTCGCATGCTCGGCTTGACATGATGGCTGTTCCGGTGCACGCTCAACCCCGCGTGAGGACAAAGTCGGAAAAACAACGTATCAACCTTGGTCGCGCTCCGCACACTGCCACAGGCAGGTCCCAGACTGCCGATCCGTCCCAACAGTCTTTTGCACTCCCTTCGGGGTATGGTCCTTCAGCAAGTCGTTCAGGACCATTGTCGCCCCGAGCAATGGGTGCATCGGCGACTCGTTTCATCCGTCGTGTCGCCTCCGCTCCCAATGCCAAGCATCTCTTTTTGTCTGGTTCGCGCTCAGCTGCGCCGACCAAGAATGGTTTACTCGCTCCAGCAGAGGTGATACCCCCGGTTCCTGGTGGGCCACCTAGCATTTCGGAATACGGCGATGATTCGTTGGAGACCATTTCTTCGGGGTCATCAAGAAGTCGGTCGACGAGACACGAACGATACCCAGGCCATGGAACTCCAAAGACCCGGATCGCAAATCCAACGGCTGAAGGTCCCGGCAAAGTTGCTTTCCGACGGACTTACTCAAGTAACTCCATCAAAGTTCGATCCGTATGTTCCCTCCCCCTCTCTCCTTCAACGACAATATATTCTTTGTGCAGGTGGAGGTTGGCCCTTCGAGCTTCCTCAAAGTCAAAATGCTAGGTAAAGGCGACGTCGGGCGTGTCTACCTGGTGAAAGAGAAGAAAACGGACAAGCTGTTCGCCATGAAAGGCAGGTCCGATCCGACCTCACTCTTGCCAGTATTTTACCTACGATTTCAGTGCTCTCAAAAAAGGAGATGATAGAGCGGAAGAAGATTAAGCGTGCATTGACGGAGCAAGAAATTCTCGCTACTTCTAACCATCCTTTTATAGTGACGCTTTACCATTCCTTCCAATCAGAGGAGTATCTGTACTTCTGTATGGAATACTGCATGGGCGGGGAGTTCTTCCGCGCGTTGCAAACACGTCCGGGCAAATGTCTTCCGGAGGACGGCTCACGGTTCTACGCCGCTGAAGTAGTCGCCGCACTGGAGTACCTACATCTCAATGGATTTATTTATCGCGACCTTAAACCAGAAAGTGCGTCAAATTTCTAATGCTGTTGCCACACTTACGAGCGTGTTACTGTACGCTTGACAGACATCCTGCTCCATCAATCCGGGCACATCATGTTGTCAGATTTCGACCTGGCCAAACAGTCGGGACATCCAGGGGGACGACCCGCTACCATTCACCAGTCAGAACCAAACGGGGTACGTGTCTCCCGTCGACCATGTGATAGCCTTTGTGACACTCTTCCTCTACTTCTAGGTCCCTATGATCGATACAATGTCCTGCACGGCTGATTTTAGGACGAATTCGTTTGTCGGAACCGAGGGTCAGGATGCCGCGTGCTTTGTAGATGGTGTCTGACACTTGTACTTCGATCTGCAGAGTATATTGCACCTGAAGTGATTGCTGCACAAGGGCACACTGCAGCCGTGGATTGGTGGACTCTCGGCATACTCATTTACGAGATGATCGTAAGTTATTATTCATATGTTGTCGAAGTCGAGTGTGGGAGATTGCTGACGGACTCCCGATTGCGCCTAATTTTCGATCACCGGGATCGGGGACACAGTTCGCCACGACACCATTCAAGGGCAAGGAGAGGAACGATACATTTGCGAATATCCGGTTGTTGCCTGTACATTTCCGCGATACACCCAAGATATCCAGGTACGTTGATGATCCGCGTGGTAGCGTTGCTGCGATGATGGAGAACTGCCGGACAGTGCCTGTAAAGATATCATCGTCCGGCTCTTGGACAAGGAAGAGCGGGCTCGGTTAGGAAGCAGGAGCGGCGCGAGCGAGGTGAAGCAGCACAAGTGGTTTTCCAAGATGAATTGGGGTCTCTTGCGCCACACACGGCCACCGGTATGTGGAAGAGACTAGTCGATTTTTGTTGATATGAGCGCCGTGTCGCGCGCTGCGACGGTTGTTCCTTTTGCATGGAGTTGACCACGTGGCTCCCATTTCCTATTTCGTGTATGCATGATGGATGTGTTCGCTGATGCACCTGTTTGATGTCTAGATTGTTCCAGCTGGGTCAAACGGAACTGACGCTAGCAATTTCCGACACCTAAAGGAGTCGCGCTCACTGCACCTGGAGGAACAAGGATGTATTGTTGCACCTGGTACCCCTGGCTACGACGACGGGCTGGACTCGCCACCAGACGGGGATTTATTTGGTGCTTTCAACAGCGTCACGATACACTATGATGGTGAATTGTGACGGGTGGGGGTGAGCATTTGAATTCCTTTTGCGTAGATTCGGCGCTGCAACAGTGATCTTGCGGCGCTTGGCAGAGGTCTGTCGTTTCCATTGGCCATGGTTCCCCTCTTTCATTAGACTTTGACACTGCTTGCTTTCTGGAGAAAAAAAAATGCCAGGTTTCACTTGTACTATTTGCATTGCACAGCTACCCCATCTTCTCTTATCGTTACAATTTCTTTGGAAGTACTTACGACGCAAGTGCGCTGCACAAGCTAACCACTGATCGGCCGCCTTTGATGGTAGATGGCGTTCTTAGTGTTATGATACCTGATTATAAACAAGCTATTCTAATCGCAATCGTTTGTGGTTCGTGTGCGGATCAGTGAAAGGGATGTGAAGTAGTGATCAGATGATTCCGGAATCAGTGCAGAAAAGAAGTTGATGAGAGTGGTGATGGGAGTCTGGTGGGGCTCGGGAGCGTACAGACGGGGATGGGTTCGGGTAAGTGAGGGCGACGGAAGCGGAGAGCGGGGGGAGGATCTCTGGCAAGGAGATGACAGACGCGCGGGGATCGGCGGGGAGAGGAGAAGGCGTCGGCGTCGAGAGAGTCGGTGAATATGTAAGCAAAGGATCTGATGGAGGAGCACTGTGGGCGGGAAGAGGCGTCGGTGCGGATCGTCGAGGAGGACCACCTTCCATATCGGGAGGCGAGTTTCGATTTCCATACAGGGGATGACAGGACCCCGGCGAGTGCAAAAGTGAGCCAAGGAGGAAGCGGACGAGCCAATGAGAAAAAAAAAGTGGGGCGTGGGTAAGTTAGAGAGCACAGGCGAGTCGTGGGGGCCGAATGGCAGCAAAGAGTGCGCTGTGGCAGGATGAGGCAGGGAGCACGCGGAGGGGGGAGGCGATGTAGGGAGCACAGTTGCTCGCTGACATGAGATTGAGGGCGATTCGCCGAAGATGGTGCAGCGGCAACTGAATGCGATCACATGGAGATCGCGATACAGTGTGGGCGGAGAGTGGCCGAAAAAGGACATGGGCAGGATGCCTCGGCGCCGAGGGAGTGGCACGGTGACCGTATTTGGGGGTATGGATGTTGGTGTATGTTTGTGCAGAGTTTACCGAGGGTGATTTCCGAACGCGGCCGCGGCTTGTGAGGAGGACCCTGGATTACGTAGTGGGCCTGAATGGGAAGCTGCGGGAGAAAATGGAGGGAGAGGAGAGGGGTCACGTAAAGAGCTAAATTCGGGGAATATGAATTCTCCACCGGCCCATGGATTTTTATAATATACATAGTCGATCGACGAGTCGACTGTCGACAGCTGCCTCTGTCTGTTTGACTTTTGTTTCCTTTTTTCTTTTCTTCGCTTCTTCAAGTACATAGCTCGCCTTCAAACTCGGCTCCGTCCGACGCTTTCACCATTCCGTCCCTACGCCCCGCAACGTTCGACATGCAAGACCTCTACGCTCCCTCATATCCACCGCCCCCGCAAAACCGCCCACAGTGGTCCCGCCATCCCGACCACCAATACCCACAGATATCCACAGCACCTCCGCCCCTATACCCACCCAGCTCTCCCAACGACTCTCCCAACGACGACCCGTCACCGCAGCCCCCCATCAAGTCTCATGACCAGCACCAGCACCAGCCCACAAAGTCCGAGTCGAAGCCGCAGGCGACCTTTCTCACAAAACTCTACGCGTAAGTATCGTTTCCCCCGCTCCCTTGCCTCAGCCGACGCGTCTCCCCTCAGTCTCCTCGAGCGTCCAGAGAATCATCACATGATCAGATGGGACCCCGCCGGCGAACACATCATCGTGGAGCGCCCGGAGCAGCTCGCCCTCCATGTCCTCCCAAGCATCTACCGTCAATCCAGATTTGCTTCCTTCTCTCGGCAACTCAACGTCCGTGCTTCTTTCCTTCCCGTCACAACACTCCCCTCACGTTGCTTAATGTACAGATTTATGGCTTCATGCGCAAAGTGAACCTCCGCAACGTTGACCCAGCCATCGATGATCCCGATGCAAGCACATGGTGTGAGTCTTCCGCACCGCCTCAAACCTTCTCTCCTCCTTCTGACACAGCCACCAGCCCATCCAACCCTCAATCGCCATTCTCCTCCAGAGGTCGTTGCCAATTTTAAACGCCGCGTTCCCCCGCGTCTCCCAAAGCCGAGAAAACGTGAAGCCCAGGAGTCCCCGACCATCCCCCCACCCCGCTCCGCCATCGGTGTCGGCCCCGTCCCCCTCACCGTCCCCTCCTCGGTTGCCAGCAAGCCCAACATCCTTGGTGGTCGCGCCCGCGGATTCTCTGCCCCTGGTTCGTTCACCCCCCTCAGCTCACCTGGTGCTGCAGGCTGGGGAACCTCATACCCACGTGCGGCCTTGCCGCCCCTCACGGTTCCCTCAGAGCCTCCCGCCATCTCCCAGCACCACAGCATCTTCAACCAGTCGCACAACCTCCAGCCCATCTCTCCCGCAGATGAATCCCCCACCGCTCAGTTCAGCGCGATGGGTACCAACGCTGGCTACACGCATCACAATCCGCAGGTCTCGTCCTCCCAGTACCCATATACCGAGCAGAGCTGGTCCTTTTCCCCCAACAGCTCCACCTCCAGCCATTCGGGTAGTCTTTCTTCGCTCTTGAATCCCCCGACTACCAATGGGTACGGTGCACGGCCCACCCCCACCATCAACACCTCTTACGCGTCTTCGTACTCGAACGTGTCCATGCACAGCGACCATACACCGCCGTCGCTCTCTCCCGACACACACAGCCGTCCCACTACGGGGTACTCGATTTCCTCTGTCTCGTCGTTGCCATACGAAGAATCGCCTACCCACCAGACTTACCACCATCAGAACGACTACTCTCGTCCAGGGTCCGGCCACCACAGACCCATTTCCCCCACACTGTCTCGTCCGCCATCGTCTTCGAAGCAGTACGGGCCAAGTAGCTCGCTCAGGGTGGGGCGGCCCCGACGCCACAGCCAAGCCATGAGTCCCTACCCTTCGCCTTACGAACACCATTCAGAACGGCCGTCGTCATCGCCTCAGCCAGCCGAAGAGCAAAACGGAACCATGCCGAGAGTGCGGAGCATGATTCAATTACCCTCTGTCGACCCTTACGGTTTCAACTCGAACCAGACCGAATTCGCTTACTCTGCCGTTGGTGGCAACCCATCCATTGATTCGATGGATGGCCGCAATGGTTGGGGACACCCGGCGCAAGCTACACAGCGTCCATCGACGAGTGCTTCCTCCATCAGTGCTGCATCACATACGTCATCCTCTCAGGCAAACACGCCTCCCCTCACGGATGGTTACGGCGGGGCTGAGACGGACATCAACCGTTGTAAGTCGCTTCGTCATTCGGTGATGTCTTACGGCGTGACTTACTGACCAATAGTTTCTTGAATAAGTCTCGCCTGATTTCGGGTTTGTGCCCTTGAATGAACATCTCCCTCCGCAATATACCAAAAACGACGGGCGACCGATAGACGCACCGGCACCTGCGGAGGGATTCTAGATTTGTGGTGCGCGGTTCACGATTGCCATTCCGACCGTCTTCATTCGAACTTGGACGATAACACTCATTGTTTGCCTTGATCTCACGACTTGCGTTCCTTTTTTTTTTTCTCTCGGTCTTTTTCATTCTTGTTCGCTTCCCTTTTTAGACGCTTTATATACGAAATCGGAAGACGCCCGTCCGCTCCTTTCACGAAATCCATCATACCCGTCTCGTCGTTTGCATCGCTCTCACACACTGCGTCGTGTATACCTTGACTCATCTCATATGTAGTATCACGCTCCATTCACCCCATTTTTTGATACCTTTGTCAATGCTCGTGTCTCCTTCTGGTTGTTACATACGGTTACCCCGTATACTCGTTACCCAGTTCATTGATATCCTGACTCGACTTGGCGCATAAGATCGGCAGCAAACTGCGTTGTTGCTTTCCATGCGGTGTGAGGCGTCAAGTTTTCATTTGCATGGGCGCAACCGCAACGGTCACATCATTTAAATGAACCGGACCGTCTGCTTGTGGATTTCTTCTCACTGCCAAGTCTTTGACCTTTCCACGACAGACCGGGACACATTACAAGGAGCCCGGCGTCCGCCGCCCGATTAGGATATTATCCTGATCTGGACCTGCAGATCTGATCACACACACAGAATTCTGATCGGGGATGTCTCGAAATTGGGTCATGTCGTGGCGTGGTTTGTCCTTGTATTTTCTTATTTGTGCCGTATCCGTCATGTGACGGGACATGTGACGTTACCCTGCGCACGAAAAAGGTTAGGTTCAGGCAGGGCACTGCAGGATGGATTTCATTACAGGCCACGGGGGATCGAAAATACCATCAACGAGGCGAGTGAATGGGCGTGTTCTGGATGCGTATGATCGGCTGAACAGACAAGCTGGGGTCGTTGAAGCATGTACAGGAAGGGCCGTGCCCTTGAGGTGATGATCAACTTTCATTATATGACAAGGTTCATGTGGCGTTGACAGTTTGCCGTCGGTATCTACCGCAGGGTCACCCCTTCATCTGCGCGATAACGTCCACGGCAGTTTCTGACATGAGGATCGTGATCGCCTGACAAACGGCGTCAAGGCGACATCGATATGGCGTATACGGATCGTCCACGATGTGCACAGCACGCAATTGCATTAACTTGGTACGATGCATGACAAGGCAAGCGAGATAAAATGAACCAACGAACGGATGCATACAAAAATGGAAAAAGAAATTAGGTGTCGTATGTCCAAGGCTAGTTAAAAGTTTACACCCGATTTGATCCAGAAGAAATACATACATTGTCGGTCCGTGATTCTACTTCTCTTGAGCGAGAAAACATCCCTTGGTATAGAATGCCGGTTTAAAGGTCAAGGGAATACGCGACGGAACCGCTGCTATGCGGCGCTAATACCCATGTCGCTACGTCGAGAGAGAACAAGGTCGTGCGAAATGAGGTGCGCTTCGGACATGGTCTCCCGCGAACGGGATGCTGACGGGAGGCGACCATACGAGTGCGAGGAGACGTCATCTTCGAGTGGGACATCTGGGCTCAGGAATGCCACTCTTTCCTCCGAGGTACTGCTGGATGGCTCTGTCTCATCATCTAGTTCATCATCCACAGCCCGCCGTGCGACCCAGCTGATGTATATAAAGAGGGTGATGCAAAGCACAATGCCGCCGATCGTCCAGACTCTACTCCAGCCATCCTCTTTATCTTCGGCGCCAGAGGTGTTGTTTGCACTGAACGACCTGATCCCCGCGCCGATACTTGTGTGTATAATCACCTTGAAGAGGGAGAGTCCAGTACAGATGACATAGGTCTTCATGCTCAGGGTCGTTGCAGCAAGAAGGGCATTCAAGACATTGTAAGGATAGGGTGCGACGCGGACAAGGAATAGTAGTTGCGGTTTGCGTTCAATTGCCCGCACGGCCCGGCACAGTCCGCGCGTTGACTGTAACCAGCGAGCGATCCGCTCGCGGAGGAATGTGCGGGATAGGGAGAACACGACAATTGCGCCGGATAGCGCAGCAGCGTAGGATATCATCGCACCGATCCATGGTCCATAGGTGTAACCCGAGAGGGTGATCAGGGTGGAATACAACGGGAGGGGAGCTGTATAGTTTGAGAAGCATCGAGGCAGGCACGAGAACCGGAAATGGGAAGAATGTGACAGAAAAGGTGAGTACCGAACAAATGTGATATTCCAAGATGGGGACGTACGGAACGTGGTGATAAATATCAGGCAAAAAAGGACAGCAAAGCCAAAGTACTTGTCGTTGCGCAGCCAATGGGACAGTTGGTCAAGGCCTTGATTGTTGGTGCATTACCGCGAATCGAGTTGAATTGAAGATTCATATCACGACAGGACAAGCGATGCGAAGAAAATAAGACTTTAGCATGGATTGTGCATAGGGGATGGTGATAGAGTGGAGAGCCAATCAAGAATCTATTATTACTCACCATCGAAGACCTGCGTTTTCCAAAATGCGATCGCAAGTACGAAACCGAGACTCGTTGCGGCATACGCCAACAGGGGAGACCATTTCTTGAATAAATTCCATATCCGGAGTCCGCGGGGACGAACATAGCGATATGACTGTGAGCGAGGACACGAGGATGACGCAGGTGGAAGGCGAGCAGGGGTGAAAGAATGAGCCGGACGGTACGCGCTGCGGAATGGGGGAGTCCGCGAATTCGAGGGAACATCGCCAGCGAAAGAAGAGGATGTGCTCATTTTCTCGTCAGACATTTGGGCTTGCTGGAGGGCTTAAAGTGGCTTGAACGGCTGGCGGATATTCCTCGGACTCGTCCCTGCTGGGTAGAGAAGAGCGTTTTGACGTAGGGGGTTGTTGGGATCCAGTCCACTTGGCGGAGGAAAAGGGAGGGATCGTGGGTGGAAAGGGGAAACGCGGGACGGAAGTGGGATGGAGGCAAAGGAGGTAGTAGTAGTAAAATATAAAACTCTGGGCAAGTAGCATTTGACACTTGTCATTGCGATCTCGACTCATTTTCTATCTTGGTAACACACACACGCCACTACTTTTACCGTCTGCCCAATCTTGCTCATAGCAACAATATGGATATCTAGTACAATGTCTCATTGGTAGTTTGCAATCCTTCCTGTTGGTTTCAAGTGAGGACGGAGGCAGATCCTTGCTCGGTTCTTCCGCGCACGTTTGATCATGCTGTCCACACTGCCATGTGGCATATCAACCCCACTATCCACGTGTGCACTCGCTGGACGGCTGTAGCCATCGGTTTCGCACGCTTCTCACGGCCAACTACCTTCCATACAACCAGCCCCGCGAACGTTTAAATCAAGAGCGTACACAGAAATGTCTCTTCAGCGGGTCCTCCGTACATGTGTGCCACATCAACGTGCGTACAGCACCCCCGCGTCCAAGCCGCGGAGTGGTCATGCAGACTTTTACGCGTCGCTGCTCCCCGCGATGATTCCTGTCGCGTTGCTCGGCTCGGCGGTGTACATGGTGAGTCTTCCTCCTCCTCGTCTTTACCGCGTTTCCTCTCTTGCCTCTGGCCATTTTTGTCCCGAGTTGACATCTCTTGTTCCGGTGGCACCGGGGCACCGCTCTAGCGAATCCTCTTCTTTCCTGTCCTTCTTTGTTTCTTGTGTACGTCCCGCTCTTAACGGCCGATTCTCCTTGTCCATTCATTCCCTTAGGGTCTCCATCTTGCCCAAAGCCGGCTTGCACACGAAAAATTCCTTGACGAGGCGAAAGAGCGCATTCGCGCTCTCGAAGAGGAAGTCGATTCGCTCCAAAGACAACGGTCATTTGCAGTCCCCGTTATCTCGACTTCTGAGCAGGTGTCATCCAAAAGGGGTTCTTGGTGGTCGTGGTTTTGACTATCAGGATTGTTCTCCGATGGCAGGTGAAAAAAAAGTCTACGGTATATATAACATAATATGGTTCGTAAGATGTGATAGATACAATGAGTAAACTTAAGCAGAGGGAATGTGAAGCAGTGATGAGAGACGAGGGTAGGGCAACGAAGAAGCACATCTCAACCCGTGTTCGAAAGTGCCTTGTTGACAAGGATAGATTTGAATTTATCATATAGCTTCGCGGAACTAATATCGGACAGTTAGTGATGGTCTAGGCGACTTGAGACATCACGTACCTGAGGATAGCAGCTGCGAGACCCGCCAAGGATTGGACGGTATCCTTTCCACGTTTAAATCTGAAAATATCATATGCTGGCACAACGGTTCATCAGCAGACGCAAGTGACAGACATAGCTTCTTTCTTACAAACAAAGATAAAGTCCATGATCAACTTTGCCCGGGAAACCTGCAGCCAGTAGCTCTTGCGTCGGAGTCTCGCGAGTTCCTTCTCGTCGAGTTTCGCGATTTTGGGCTGGGATTTGGATGTTGCACCTTCCAACGACTCTGTATACGCTCGACTCTCCACTGCAGCATGACTTCAGCAAAACATTGCCACCGCATAGTCGACAGTTACCTTCGCGTTGCAGACCCTCCACAATACTCATCTCAACGCCATTCTCGACTAAACCAACAAGAGTACCAAAAAGCCAACACCAATCTGCAAAACGTGCCGCCCTAGCGCCTGTCTTGGGACCGACCAATCCTAATCGTGAAAGCGTATGTATATCGTCGGAGAGGCCATTCACGAGATCCAGGAGGACCGGAGGTGGCGCAGAAAGCAGTGCTTGCAAGAACGGGTGTGAGAGAAGGTCACCAGTAAAGGACGGTGACGGTTTTCTTGCTGGGACATCCGTAAGGCTATGGGGAGTCAACGATGAACCGCTGGAGGCATAGGGAACAGGCTTCTGCGCCATGATGGTGCTCAATGGGGTCAGCCAGTTGAACAAAAGGAGCATTTTCCTAACGACCAGAGGTCAGAGTACCCAAACAAGAGTTTTCGAACCATAGTACCTTGTAAAAGAGAAACCACCACGGGCAGACTCGAGTCTCCTCACTAGTCCTTGCGGCCAGGCAGCCTTGCTATTTCGGAACAGAAGCTTGGTATGCAACAGTAGGTATACACGCATCGAATATTGCATCAGTTTCTGTCGCCCAGAATGTGTCAATGAGGCTGCACTCGCAGAGAAGTATGTAATACGCACAAATGCCTTGTCCCGACCTTCGCTGGTGACTAGCATGTCCCGCCACACCTCATGCCTGCCGACCTTTTTTTCTGCCTCCACTACGCGCTCACTCTCCTCGTCGACCTCTTCATTCTCATCAGCAGTATCTCCGGCCACACCTTTCTCGTCTGCTTGCTCTTCAGACTTTTCATCGTACAAACCCACGGTGGTGTTCCCAAAGTGTGACTGGGCTGCTGTACTGGGACGAGGTGTCCGGGGCGGGTGGGCAGAGAGTGGGTTCATCTGAAAGGAGCTGCTCACATCAAAGCCAGGCGGTGCATAGAACTGCGCCTGCATTGAGTCGCGCATCGAGGAGGATGGCATGAGGTCGGCGTCCCCAGAATGAGGAAAGGATATTGAGGACATGGCGGCCTAGAAGAGGATGTATTGTGAGGACTGCAGGAGGCGACGACAGGCAGGCAGGTGATGTGCAGCCTGGGAGGACTTGTGTCAATGAAATTATTGACGAATGCAAGTCTAGCCCAAACAGCGAGTAAACAAAGCATAGGCAACCACTCGTACACTGACACAAAGGCAGCAAAGGATTGCAAGGCCGTGAAATCGTCCGGGAACTCTCAGTTGGCAAGGAAATGTCGACCTCATATGGTTTCCGTTCTCCAATATCCCGTTCCGAGGCCACTTCACCTCATCTGGTCAGGCCAACCTTTGACACGGAGCTACTCCGCACATACATGAAGAAACTTCTCCAGACCACGTTGCAGCACGCGATCTGGTCTCCTGACCGGGAACAAGTGAAATCATGGATGAAGGACGTCAAGGAGCGAGTCAAAGATCGGATGGTAGAGATTCAACCATCTGGATTGTGAGTTACGGCGGCGGAAGCCACGAAAGCACATTGACATCCTGCGACCAGCAAATACATCGTGCTTGTTCAAATAAATGAAAATCGCAATCAGGGCGGACGGTGGGGCTCCGGCTCTTGGTAGATCACACGGACGTACTGACGTTGATCACTCTCATAGTGCCGACTTGATCTCGCATTGGGAAGATGGGGACGCTTGTGTGCATGAACTGTTCTACAATGTTCGCACGACTCGACTATATTTTTTGGATGAAGAATGACGCTTACTTTCGCAGGACTCAGTCATCTGCACGTGTATCGCACTCGCTGTCCGAAGTTCGCCATGACGGTCGAGAGTGATGTGTAGCAGTATCCCCGAGGAAGTCACACTGCAAGTATATCCATAGCATAAGGGGCGAGTTATTCCCGCGTGATAACGACGGTGGTCGGTATCTCATCGTCCGCTATGTTTGTTTTGCTGTCGAATCCGCGCCTACCTTTGCCGCAAAACTCCCTGCGGTCGGTTCGTCTAGCGTCTATTTTAGATCCACTTCTCGCCTGCACATCACTTCGCGAAGCTGCAACTCTTCAGACAGCGAATCATTGTCATCCACAACGCCAATTTGCCAACTCAAACTCTCAACCACTCCTTGATGCGCCCGTTCATGCAAGACATGCTCTTGCTCACCGCCCGGCGCTGTAGCCAGTTTTGTGGGTGAAACCCATGCTAAAATACCTTGATTGCGGTAACCGTATATCCCGGCTCGGATGATCATCTCTGCTACACTCTCACCCTTTGACCCTCTTCCTCAATTCGGCGACTGCCGTTGACTCTTCGGGACATCTTTCATCCGCGTCGTATCTCACGCGACAGATAGTGCTTCAGCCTCCCTTCATGGGAATTCTCGCGTTTCCCCCTCTTCGATCTCCGAGGAGTCAATGATGGGCGCTATTTGAAGCCACGGGAAAACTCCATTCGACGATCTCAGTATTCGAACCGAGTCTCAATCACTGGATCTCAACCCTCGACCGGTGCGCGAAGCTGCGTGCCAGGGTCGGACTGATTGCGTTGAACGTCGCTGTCGTGCACAGAACAGAACTACCCTGCATCCCGGACAATGTCTTTAAAGGACACTCTAAGCTGCCATCCCATGTTGTCACCTGCGGGAGAGTCATCCATACGCCGCCATTCATTTGGGACTCCCCAATGAAGTATTCCCCCGTACTCCGCCCACTCAAGCCGTGGAATCGGCACAATCTCTGATCCCACTAACTGAGATTTGGCAATGTGATTTTCAAACACTAGCTGGATTTGGTGGCCGTTATCGGAAGGGTCCGTACGTCCGTGAGAGCCCCGCTGTCCATTGTTGATATGATTATACGGTATAGATCGCGATCAGTGCCGCCGCTTCAGGAATCTTCTAGTTCATTTTGCTGGATCTGGGCGTTTTCCAGATACCTCAACTGCGGCCTGCATCATGGGCTGATGATGACTCCAACTGGCAACACGTGTATCAACATGCATGATTAGAGATCTCTTCACAATGCATACTTTGCCCTACCCTGTTAAGGACGGGTCCCTATGTGTCCAGTTCCATCAGGCGAGAAATCGCCGAGCGCCCCCTGAGTCCCAGGTTAGGCCACAATTTTGTATCCTGTTCACCGTGCTGTTACGTCGACAGCGTGCATGTGTCTGCTACACCTCCCACTTATCTCGCGTAATTGAGAATAATCTCGCCTGGTCCGTTCATTCAACGGCCCTTATTCTTATCTTCCGGTAATGTTGTAGAAAGGCAATACGAGCCCAGCATTCGTACACCGCAACATCCCTGTACAGATGTTGCTTCACTGGTTCTCACAGCCGATAGACATAGACGCAGCTAACACGAGTACTCACGCTATCGCGAATTCATCGTGTTTTCCCCTTCCCGCGATGGCTTAGTCTAACGTTTTTTGTCAAAGTGTGTCCCCCCTTGTGGCAAATCGGTACCTATCTTTACAACCGACATATCCGACAATTAGCTCCTATCCGATACACTCCCATATTTTCGGGGTTGGACGGCACAGGATGGGGATGTTTGCGGGCTGCCGCATACTACGCGTGTAATCGGAATGTTCTACTAGCCATCAATGAGGTTATGACTCCCATGCTATATGATCAGGCGCAAAAGTAAATGGTGCTCTGCCGTGAACTGCATGGTCGAGAAAATGCTGGTATGGACCCCATCATAATACATGACGATAAAGCGTTCATGGAAAAGCCCCGTTTCTAATTATCGAAAAGCCCTATACCCTTCCTCGTAGGCTGTGGTTTACGTTGGCACCCTGAACAGCACTCCAGTACTGCCACGATGCCACTTAAACGTGTTTAGCGGAACAGTAGATAGTGCTCACGAGATGAATGCTGCAGTCGAGTACGTGAAAGCGGGAATGTACGCAATGGCTGGGGCCGTCGGCAGAGCGTCTCGTCTCCGTTCCAGAAAGGCTTGTAATAGGTACATAGCCGTACGAGAAATGACAGTCTGGCCTGTTCACTTACAAAAAACGTGGTTCCCAAATTAGTCTAAACCTCGATTGAGAAGCGAACTGGCTCAGCTCAGGAAATAGATGTCTACGGGGTCCTTCTTCTCCTTTGTATCATACTGATATCCTCCTCTGCCCCGCCCACGGATCGACAAGCTGGATTCGGTTCCTAATGCCGAGTGATGGCGCCAGAAATTTTCTTGAAATTTTCAATGCTTACTACAGTCAACTAATGGCGGTCACTTTACCTGGGATTTCCCGCCCAACTGGATGGGACGAGGTCCGAGGAAGTTTCAGTGCAGGACGACGATCTTTTGTTTCGCTAGCCGGTGGCCGTTGCGTTGCTGTGTATGATGACGCGGGTGGCCGCCCAGCTTTTCCGAGTTTTGCAGCATAAAAGACCAATAGTCTCAGTTTAGTACATCCGCCTTGATGAGGATGAAAATAACTCCAGTGAGAATGCATTTCGGAGACAAAAAGACCCGGGGAATGGCTCGTTGGATTTCGGACTTTGTTGGGCTGACCGCATCAGCCGCAGGAGTGTTCCCATGGTCGATGACGAGGGTTAACTTGAAGTGTCAGATGCCGCACATCAGCCGTTTTCGCGCTGTTAATAAAGGGGTTTTCAGCGGCCGTGCGTTTTCCTCGAACGGACTAGCGGGGACTTGGGAAAAACTCGGATGCGCGGGCAAATTTTCATACTAGCGTTAATTCACGAGTGGCTCTAGGGATGCTGATGAAACCATACTACATCATGCCACATGATGCGGGCCGTACGCGGAAGGCTTTTAGAACGGCGGAGCACCAGGGAGTATCCGAGCGCTGGACAGTTGGGCCAAGATATCCAAAGGCGGGAAGCTTGCGTACCTTGACCGGATGCGCTCGTGCACATAGGGAAATGGTAAGCAAATTTTCGGGTTGCGAAATCGTAGAGTAAGTACATTGGCGGTAATCGTGTGATGGTAAATAGATTACGCCGGCGCCACGAAGCCCGTAAGGTGCCAGCAAAGCTCGAGAAGCCACGGACGTAACTGAGAAGTCCGAGGCCAAACTTCTGGGAATCTGAACTTTCGATCATCGCGTGAAGCGAGGGGGGGATGGCGTCACTGACGTAGTAACCATAGACACCAGTCTTTTTTGGCGGATCAAAAGGGGTGGAGGTGAACGGAGCTGGGAGGCTTGCATGAAGATAAGGATTGTGTCGAGGTTGATTTTCCATAACACTGTTGGCTTAGACCGTCGGACAAATAGACAAGCTCGGTCACTGGGGGAATGGCAAACACGACGATACCGCTTGACGGGTTTGTGTTGTTCGTGGCACGTAATTAGTTGGGTGAAGTATTTTGCGAGGGAGATGTTGGCCTGCGTGTTCAATTCTAGTAATCGAAGGGCACTCTGTGACGCACATACGACTTTGTTAAATTTCAGGTGTCCATAGGCTCCTTAATGGTTGGCTTTGGGTAGAGGTACTCTGCAGTGTCGGGGAAGCTCTTTGCAAGTGCCTCATTCAACAACCGGCGATAAGACTAGAACAAATTGACGATAAGGAACGCGTGCAAACTCAGCTTAGGAACTCACATCGATAGCAGCTATCTTCCCGTTCATGAATTGGTTTTCGGTTGCGGCCCTCTCTAACCTTTCCTTGGTGAGTTGCATGGGATTCCTTGCGTTGTCGATATCTTGTAGGACTTGAAACGGAATCATAGTTCGAATATTCTGGGCCATGTCATCGATTGTTGTGAGATGGTGAACTACCTCATTGCTATCGTGAACAGGGCTCGTGAATGGCGCTCCGACGTAAACTTGTAAAGACATACACTCGAAGACCAACTTGCTTGCCTCCTGCTGGCTTATCACGCTCCTTGGTGGAGTCGTTGATGACGGTCGTGCCCAAATTGTACAACGCATTTGCAAGTCCATGTAACTCCAGTTCTAGATCACCTTGCGATCCCGAAGGCGGGGGAGACTGTGACGATCGTGGTGAATCTGGTGCATGTGTATTCAACGAAACTGCATCAGGTTGAAACGACATGAGTAATACTTGTGAATGTACAGTACAAAGTGTTGGGCAAAATTGCAATTACCAAAACAAGACAACAATGTACATGGGGTTAGGGTTAGGATGAAGAAAGTGCGAAAAAAAAAGACGGCCTGCCCAGCCAGAGTGGCCATGGCAAGACAGGAAAATATTTAGACAGTGCATGAGCCGAAGCCCATACAAATCGCGATTACCCTCTGTATGGACAAGGTCGCCGTGCTATGGAAGGTCCCCACGGCCCGCATACCCAGTTATTTGAAGGGGCGTGCGCCATCAAGGTAAGTATGAGGTGTTTCCCTGTTCGCCCACGGTTTATATACCTTTCGCAACTGTGCACGGACCAGTCTTCATCTCAGTTCCTAAATAAGGTAACTAACAGTCGGGAATGTGACATGCTGGCTCCTTAGAATACGCTAATGAGTGGACTGGCAGACGAGCTTCTCGCAGATCTTGATGGCCTCTCGGACAATGGCAGCGCGGACTACGAAGAAAACAAAGACGCTCCCGCCGCGACCACCAGCCCGGCGCCGAACGGATTGAAGCGCAAGGCAGATGGAGACGTTGACATGTCCGAAGATGAAGGGGAGGCGGAAGAGGAGGCAGACGTGGTAGGAGAAGGGTCCGGCGGTGGTCTTGTGCTCGACGGCGGTGTAAAGCCTGCAGAAGAGTTGGACGCGGAAGATGTGCAGCAGATGGATCTCGCTGCAATAGAGGACGTCAGCTCCATAGCAAAACTAGAAGGCAGCAAGAAGATGTCCGATATATTGAAGGTGATTTTATCCTCCCACTGCTCTCGTGCCACTGCTGATATTGTACTACTCTGTAGGAAATTGGGAAATACCAAGCAAATCCCAGCTCAGCAGATGCAATGTCCCTTCCTGCGCACTTGAACCCGGAGTACACTCTCATCGTGCAAGCAAATAACTTATCTGTTGATGTTGACAATGAAATTCTTGTGGTACATAAAGTACGTTACGAACGGACATGGTTTTCTCGTCCACTGAATCTTCGTCCCAAGTTCATCCGTGACCACTATGCGCCAAAGTTCCCTGAACTGGAACAACTGGTGCAAGATCCCACTCAGTACACACGGGCGGTGCGCATTCTTGCAAACAACGAGGTCTGTCAAACCTATCCACGACCGAGGACCCTTCTAAATCTCCGTTCTCTTAGGACCCTACAAAGGTTGACCTAACAGGTGTACTACCTGCTGCCGTGATCATGAGTGTTTTGATCACGGCCACAACGAGCTCAGGTCAACCTCTTTCAGACGTGCAATGGAAAGCTGTTGAGCGAGCTTGTGATCTGGCCGACCGTTTGGAAGAGACGCGCAAGGCTGTCAGTTGCACTCTTCCTAGTTCAATGCTTCTCTCACCCTTGCCATTGCAGATATTCATGTACGTTAGCTCAAGAATGAATGTTCTTGCTCCCAACCTATCAGCTATTGTTGGTACTACTACAGCTGCGAAACTACTTGGCGTCGCAGGTGGTCTTGGTCCGCTAGCCAAAATGCCATCGTGTAACGTTCATGTCAGTCACACCATGACATTTTACTTTGTAATTTGTCTCATTACGCCCTTCACCTAGCTTCTTGGTGCTCAAAAGAAGATTGCGCTTGGATTTTCCACATTCACCCAACGGCGGCACACGGGTTTCGTGTTTCAATGCGATCTAGTGCTGCAGACGCCCCCAGAATATCAACTCAAGGTGCAGCGAACCGTTGGCGCAAAATGTGTGCTCGCCGCCCGCATGGATCTCGAACGAACTCGTAGGGATGGTGAGCATATCCTGAGAGCGAGTTACCACATTCCTTGTATTGAACATTGTCCAGGGTCGTACGGTCAGGATCTTCGAGATAAAATCGAGAAGCACATAGACCGCCTTGCAGCCCCCCCACCTGCCAAAATCACTAAAGCACTCCCTATTCCCAACGATGGACCGAAAAAGCGAAGAGGAGGGAAACGGTGTGTCCTTGTCACATCTGTTCCCCTTTCACCACCGGGCCTCACCTTTCTCTCCCAGAGCGCGTAAAGCCAAAGAAGCATACGCTCAGACCGAGTTGCGCAAACTCCAGAACCGAATGGCATTCGGGGAGGCCGAGGAGGAGGTTGGTGCATTCGACCAGACAAAGGGCCTCGGCATGATCGGGGTCGGAACGGGCAAGGTCCGGGCCGGACTCGGAGAAGCGAAGAGTCGGGGTGAGTAGCACTCCTCATGGTCTGATTCTCTTGTGTTAAATCCGATGAAATCAACAGCAAAGTTGTCCAAGGCGAATAAGTTGCGGACGGCTGCGCTGACACGCGCGGCACAAGGCGGCTCGACAACATCAGGAACGGCTACGTCCCTGACCGTAACTCCGGTGCAAGGTTGGTTGATGGTTATATTTGTCTGTTATTCCACGCTGACTCCGTCCCAGGTTTCGAACTGACTAATCGTGCTGCGGCTGCTCAGCGAGTCAAGGAGGCCAACGAACGATGGTTTGCAGCCGGGAGCTTCTCATTTGTGGGGCAGAAGGGAAGTGGGAATAAAGGATAGATTATTGGTAATAGCCATGTGGAACGTTCAGCAAGCACGCGGATATGAGAACTCAAGTCATTGATTTGATTCTAAATTGAACGTTGCATGGGGATGTACATACACCGTGGGCCTGTCCAGAAACTAAAAGAAGATAAAATGCCAATAAGGGGTGAGATACAAAGCAAGTAGCTGGGACGAAGAGAGCGAAGACGTGAGACTATGCGAGCTACTAGTTTACGGTGATTGAGCAGGATAAGCGGTGGCAACGGTCTCTCCTGTTGCGGAGCTCTGGGTCACATCGATGTAGCCAGCCTTCTTGGGGTCAGCTAGATTGTTCCGCTTGGAACGATAGTCCCGAATGGCAGAACGGATGGCGTCCTCGGCCAACACTGTGAGAAGTAGGTCATATCAGATAAGAAAATACCCATCGTGGTGAGAAAGCGCTTACTAGAGCAATGGAGTTTCACGGGCGGAAGGCATAGCTCTTTGGCGATTTCGGTGTTCTTGATTTTGGAAGCTTCATCGAGAGAGAGACCTTTTACCCGCTCGGTCATGTAAGAGCTGGAGGCGATGGCACTTCCACAGCCAAAGGTCTTGAACTTGACATCGCTGATGATACCACTCTCATCGACGCGAATTTGAAGCTTCATGACATCCCCACAGCTGGGTTAGGAAGATTCGGTTGAGCGGTGTGCATGACAAACGGGCGAGGACAAGTACATACGCAGGTGCTCCTACAAGCCCTGTGCCAACATCGACGTCGTCTTTGGGAAGAGAGCCCACCTAGATAGAAAGAGGAATGAGCTTGGCACAAGAAATGAAAAGCGGATGCAACGGACGTTCCGTGGGCTCTCGTAATGAGAAATAACTTTCTCGTGGTAACCGCGGGCGAGGACGGGAGCAACGCCGGTTCTTCCAGTCCTTGTCGCAGCAGCAGTGGTGAGGACAGTCCTTGAAAGTGCTGAGCGGAACATGATGGATGCTGAGAAAGTGGCAAGATTGCACTTTGTCGTTGCTTTCTAAGTCTCGTCTGAGCTCAAATTAGGTCACGAATTGCTCCCGAGGAGCTACACTGTTGTGGCTATGATGGACTACCCCTGAGCACATCCTCCACCACATCTTCGGCAATCGCAAGACTGGATGTGAGGCCAGGACTCTCAATACCCAACAGGCTCACCATCAGCCCACTGTCTCTCCCGTCTGCATAATCTTTCCGTATAACGAAATCCTGGAATCCTGAAACCACAAGCTTCGGGCGAACACCGACATAGTCTGCTCTGAGTCCCTCGAGTGCGACCCCCGGCAAATACTGCGTCACTGCCTTGTGCATCTCCTCTAGCCGCAATTCACTGGGTGCTAGGTGTTGGGTCCAAAAGTCAACATTTTCCTCCTTGGAACAAAAGTCTGGTGCGTCCGTTGGCGGTGATATCCACTCTAGGTCGGGCCCAAATCGGACCCTCCCTTGCAAGTCAAGGGTCAAGTGTGTGCCAAGAGATTGGAAAGCGTGTTTGTTGTGTCCAGTCTCGGGGCAAGGGTATATAAGGTGACTGACACTCGAAATACCTGGACCGCTGTACGCTGCGTATGAACCACGCGCGAAATACATTGGGATCCGAGAGGATTCGGGGAGAAGAGAATTGAGAACGAGGTTGGCGGACAATCCAGACGCATTAATGAGCGTCTTCGCAAGCAGGGCATCTCCTTCCTGTGCACCATCGGTCACAGTCTGCACCACCCAGCCGTCATGGGAAGGTGCCGTAGGAAATGCCTCAGCACCCTTGTAGGGATCCACACGGACGACACGCGTGGAGTACACGAGCTCCCCTCCTTCAGACTCCAGGATGTCTTTCTCGAGGCTTTCCATGAGCGCATGCGAATCAACAATACCCGTCTCTGGGCTCCACAGGGCTGTGGTTATGTCTTTCGACAGATCAGGCTCCAACTCGCGCGCATGGTCTCCGCTAATGAGGGTAGTGGGGAGGACTGGCTCGCCTGCCAGTTGTGGGGCTTGTGCTGAGTGGGGGGGCCATAAAAGCCAGTGAGATTTCTCAAGCAGGCCTTCGACATACGATCGTTGGCTCTCGTGGGCAACGACGAGCTTTCCCGTTTTACGATACGGGATGTTGTATCGTTTGCACCGTTGATACATGAGGTGGCGCCCACGCAGGCATAGCCGAGTCTTTAAAGACTCCGGTGGGTAGTAGAGACCTGCAACGAGGCAAGGTAATAAGCTTCTGACGCTCGAGTGGCCGTCGCAGCAGAATCATACCTGCATGAATCACTTCGGAATTTCGAGAGCTAACACCATGTCATGAGTCAGGACCACCACGATCTCCAATATACAAACATACCTGATCTCCTCCCCGGCTCGCGCATGCCTTTCTACAAGAAACGTGGTCTTTGTTGGAAATCGCTGAGACAGCCGTTGGGCAATTGCTAGACCGACCACACCTAACGGTGGATTTTAAGAATTACACGTGCTCTCTGAAATACAGATAGTGTGAGGACCCACCTCCTCCAATAACGAGAAAGTCGACCGCTGCATCGGGACTCTGGTATGCGTGTTATCCGGAGCACTAGTGACTCGGTGTTCAATAGTGAACTGACCTTGAACTTGAACTTTCCTGTAGAGTTTAGAGCAGCTTTTAGTCCTCGCACAGCTAGGGGAGTCATCTCGCGAGACGGGGGAACTGGAGGAAGTGATGTAAAGCGGGTTTCCGAAAGACATAGTGGATGTCCTTAAGGGTTTTGCGTAGGTCAGCTGGTCTCGGTTAGATAACTCGACCAAGATGGCACCGAGATGAATCTTATCTTATCTAACTGGCTTTCGTTCACTTGTTCGACTCGGTCAGAGTGGCGGACTAGGCTGAACATGGCTTCACAAATTGGGCCACAACCGGCGCAAGTCGACCTCGAGGAGACGCTGGCGTCCCTAGAGTCCCTCCCATTGTTCATGAAGTCTTTGCCCAGCGAGGACTCGGACGATGTCGCGTTCCAAGCGTTGCAGAGCCTCGCACATGACGGTACAACAGATGGTGTGTTGACGCCCTGTTTTTCTTGCGATATCGCTGACTAGTTGCTAAGAAATCGCCCAGAATTTCAAGGAGCAAGGGAACGACTACTTCAAGGGAAAGCGTTACCGAGAAGCCATTGGTTTCTATACCCAAGGCCTCGACGCGAAGCCAACGGACTCTACACTCCAAGAAGCTCTATATTGCAATCGCGCTGCCTGCAATCTTGAGCTGAGTATGTGGAATCTTTCATCCCATAGCGAGCGCTGACCGCCACGGCAGAAAACTACGGCATGGTGCTCAAGGACTGCTCGAAAGCCTTGAGTATTAATGCCAAGTCATCGAAAGCATTATATCGTTCAGCAACAGCGCTGCTAGCTCTGGATAGGCTTGAGGAGGTCCTGGACTGTTGCGATCGATGTCTTGCGATGGATCCTCACAATCAAGCTGCACAGTCCCTTCGGTCACGCGCGGTGAGCACGAAAAGAGTAAAAGACCGCCAGCGTCAAGAAAACGGGGAGCGCTTGCGCAGAGAAAAGGGAGAGAAACAGCTCCTCCAAATAGCCTTCAAGGCAAGCAATCTGCTGTCTTTGGCACTGGCATTGACCATCGATTGGTAGGAACGACACCTCTACCCAAGCAACAATCCACAGGGGACATTGGATAATCCGTATTCTCCACACTTTGACTCTGACGATCCAACTCGCTCGACGCTCATCTTTCCTGTTTTCTTTTTGTACCCTCAGTATGCGACATCGGATGTCATTGCTCATTTTGTGGAAGATACTACTTTCTACGCTCATATTTCTCAGATGTTCCCACCACAAGCGCCTGCACCGGACTGGGATAAAAAGCAAGAGTACACGGCCAGTAACCTTGTAGTGTATGCAATGACGCATCGAAAACGGCTGCTCAAGGTTGGAAAAAGGATGACACTACGAGACGTGTGCAGGGCAGCAAAGGAGAAGGAGGGTGATCCTGCGGATGGACTGGAGATGAAGGACGGGTATTTGACCTTTGCGGTGCTACCAAGGGGCGACAAGGAGCAGACATGGGTGGATGAGTACAAGCGTAGCAAAGACATGTCGTAGGGAGGGGTCGAATCGAGTCGGGTGGTCGAGTTTCCTAAATAGGCTGTGTTGGTCGTGTTTGGTTGGATGAGAGACGGGCCATCGCACAGAGACTGACCACACGAAAGACATCGACAAAGGCGTCAAGCTTGGTGAGTCCATCTCAGACTCTGTCAGGGCCCTGTATGTCGTTGGATGGAAATGCTGAAGGACGGAGGGTTGCGACGTCCAGCAAGAAACGCTCAGATTCGGTGGATGTCTATTCGAGCGACAGGGTGCTGACTGCAACCCATCTCTAGGCCATCATGTCTGTCAACCACAAGATCCTCCGCACTGCTAACGCACCTCAAACGTCTCCGGATGAGACTGAAAACAGTCTCGCCCAGGCCCTTGTTGACCTGGAGAACAATGTTCCAGAGCTCAAGGCCGAGCTCCGTCCCCTACAGATCTCTGCTGCCCGCGAGGTTGATGTGCGAGGTGGCAAGAAAGCTATCGTCGTCTTTGTCCCCGTTCCACAACTGAAGGCATTCCGCAAAGTCCAGCAACGGTGTGTGCATCCTTGCGGGGGCTGATCGCCAACCTGAACTCGGATATCACAGACTCACCCGAGAACTGGAAAAGAAATTCTCTGACAGACATGTCGTTTTCGTCGCTCAGCGTCGGATGTTGAGCAAACCCACGCGTAATTCGCGTACCAAGCAAAAGAGACCACGTTCCCGCACGCTCACGTCAGTGCACGAGAAAATTCTCGAGGATCTTGTCTTCCCCACCGAGATTGTCGGGAAGGGGACGCGTGTTGCTGTGGACGGCTCGAAACTGCTGAAAGTGTAGGTGATATGTGCTGCTTGGCAATAAGCTGTGCTGAGCGCTGGTGCAGGATCCTTGATTCGAAAGACGCAACATCGCTGGAGTACAAGTTGGACTCGTTTACGTCGGTATACCGTCGCTTGACTGGCAAGGACGTGGTGTTCGAGTTCCCGCCCGCGAACCAAGAGTAGAGGGTGTATGTAGTGGATGACATATGTTTGTTATGTTGTCAAAATTGATGGGCACGCCCGTTATGTCGTCCTCTCGTTATCGCTGTGTGCCACAAGAACGGAGAGTTGAGTGAGCGCACGTGAGTGAGTCCGGTCGCGTCAGGTCGACTGTTGCCGAGTTGGATCTCTTCCACACCTCTACCCGCTCTTGCCGTCCTCCCTCTCCTCCTCCCTCCCCGCCCTCCGTGGCATTCCCAGACGCCGTCGACACCGCTCGGAATGGCCGACTATCTCGCTTGGGACCGCCCAACACCGACGACCAGGTATGAACACGGCATAGATGCCAAAATAGTCGTTATGGGCAATACTGGTTCGTCCTCTTCACACTCGCAATGTTCACCCCAAATCTCACTCCGATATCCCCACTTAGGCGTCGGGAAGACCAGTCTACTCCATCGGTACACACAGAACAAGTTCGATCCCAGGAACGTGACGTCTACCACCGGTGCCTTCTTCGTTACCAAGAAGGTGTACATCGACGGCCTCAAAGTTCGCCTTCAACTTTGGGACACGGCAGGACAGGAGAGATTTCGTAGCATGGTGAGCCTCTCCCTTCACTATCTCCCGCATCTAAAATCGTCCCAGTCGCTGACAACCACCTAGGCTCCCATGTATTATCGAGGTGCCAACGCTGCCCTCCTTTTGTACGATATAACGAATGCTTCTACGTTTGACGATATACGAGGTTGGCTTGCAGGCGAGTGCTCATTCCCCCCTCCGTCGTTCCGGCTCCTCAACCGCCTCATCCAGAATTGAAGAAAAATTGCCCACCAGAACTCATCATCTACATTGTTGGCTCCAAAGCTGACTTGCATCACCAACGTCAAGTCACTCCAGATCTTGCACGTCTGTCTCTACATAACTGGTTTCCCCCACCCCGACCTCCATCTCCTCCACCGCCCCCACCGCCCCCTCCATCCACCTTGTCATATATTCGTCCGAGGTTCACCTCATTCACCAGCATTCGCTCTGCTCCATTGGCCTCCCCGCCTGCCAAGTCCTCCCCTCCTCACAGCGCCTCCTACCTTGACCCAGCCATCAGTAATGGACTTCAACGCTGCAACACTTCTGGCGGCCTCCCACGCTCGAAACCCACTAGCGGAGTAAATTTAAACAGATCAAAGACTATTGAATCTTCCCGGTCCACACAATCACGACTCGGCTCCCACTTCGGACGGTACGCCGGAGGGTGGAACGAAAATGCAGAGACAAGTAGCAATAGTTTGGATGAAGATGAAGCCGAGGATGACCAAGAATGGGGCCTTCTCCAGGGTATGGAGCTCTTCGAAGTTTCTGCAAAGGACGATCTTGGTGAGCGCAAAGACGAGTTACGTTGTCACTTCTAATCGCCCTTCTTTCGTGGCAGGCATTCAAGCTCTCTTTAATTCTCTCATTGGAGCGATAATCGAGAAAAAGGATGTCATCGAACGAGAGAACGAACTCCGGAAGCGCGATAGCGTGCTTCTGACGTCGGCGAGCACGCCCACATGGGCAGCTCAGGCAGAGGAAGAAGAGGCACGCGAGAAGGCGCGGTCTACCTCGGGAGGCTGGAGTTGTTGTTCTTTGTGAGAGTCTCCCTCGGACAATCCATCGCGATCTGCTGTTTGTTTCGGCATGCTTCCACTATCTACTGCACCTCCTCTTCCCCTTTGACCCACACACCTTGCTATGTCTTATGCACTGCCTTTATGGTTCCTAGGCTCACTCCGACATCGTGTCGCCCTCACCAAGTCCACACCTTCCCCTCCTCCTTCTACCCTTATTCACTTCTGAGTTATCTCTTTATACCATATATTCTACGTTAAATAGATACAGATTAACCATGTGTTCATAGTCGACATCGCCCTCAAAGATGCGCAACCATATTTTTTCATCTCTGCCTGCTTGCGCGGAGAGGCTGCCCAGATAGGAAGGCATAGATGAACTGCTCATGAACGTGGTAAGGGTTGCCTGAGGTCGCTTGTCCCTTAGCCGTCATGTCCCTCCTCCCCGTCAACCCTGTGGGAGGTCCGACAGCAGTTGAGGATGACAAGACCTGCACCCCGGGACATTGTTTCCATGCCTTCGACGCCTTGTACTGTGCCCTCACAGGCAGCACCCCCATCACTCCCTCTTTCCCAGATGAGAAGTTGTGCGTCGTCGTCGTCGTACAACACCCCTGTGCATCGGGACACTAACTGCCATCGTATAGCCCCCTCTTCGTCACCTGGAACACCAGGTCTTCTCGTCCAGGACGTGCAACCAGGCTGAGAGGCTGCATAGGCAACTTTGAGCCCATGTCAATACGCGAAGGCATCGCAGAATATGCACTCATAAGTGCCTTCAAAGACTCCCGATTCAGGAAGATCGAAAAAAAGGAGTTTCCTTTGCTCGAATGCGGGTGCGTCTCCGCTTTCCTCGCAGCTGCGGCGCGTTCTAACTTCCCCCCTCCCCTTGTATGTCCTTGCAGGATTTCGTTGCTGACCGACTTTGAGAACGCGTCGTCGTATCTCGACTGGACGGTCGGTGTGCATGGGATACACATTAGTTTCCCGAATCCGTCTATATACCCTTCTACAGACTCATCTGCCCCCTCCCCGTTCTCCTCTTCTTTCTTCTTGCCCCGATTTAGTTCCAGGCACAGTCTGTCAGCCACATATCTGCCAGACGTCATGGTTGAGCAAGGATGGGATAAGATCGAGGCGATCGACAGTGCCATCCGGAAAGCTGGCTGGAATGGGTCCATCACCGAAGAGATACGGAGAAACATCCACCTTCGAAGGTACCAAAGCAGAAAGTGTGTGGTTGGATGGGACGAGTTTGTTCAATGGAGGAGAGACAACGGGGACCAAGACATATAACGTGCAATCATGATTAACCAATGCTTGAACTCGGGATGCCTGTAACTCTGCCACAACTGTATTAGACTGAGTACAGGCGAAATGCGTGGACGTGTCAGTCATTGTAGCTATGCCTTTCGTTCTCCTAAAGTGAAGATGGATCTCCTGATTTCCTCCAAACGTCCGCCCCAACCATCACCATACTTGGCTTCCAACTTCGTCCATACCTCGCGGAGCTTGACGGCGTCGTTCCCGCTCGTCTTGTCAAATGCGACGAGGATCCAGTAAACAAGTCTATCGGTTGGCTTTGGGAGGCTCGGGAGCTGTAAAAATGCAGCGAATACTGTCTCTAGAGTGTCCTGGTCCCAAGTAGCCTGTGAAGACGGGAAAAGCGCTGCAATGGGCTCCGCCTCCACTGTACGATGCTCTGGGTCTCGCCCATGGCGGGCAAATCCGAGGAAAAGTCCCCTAAAGGCTGCCATCGATGGTTTATAGCACACCGGCTCGACTGTTGTATCATCCGTGCGGGTACCAGCTTTGCGATTGGGGGTCGAAAGCATATCGACAAAGACACTAAGGGCGTTCCTCAGGTCCCCGTGGTAAGCAAGGGTCTGGATCATCATCGTGTAGGTAATCTGGTCAGGTTCAAAGCCGTCTAGAACGTCAAGTCCAACGGTGTCGCGGATATAGCGAGAATCCTCATCTATGTTGTGTTCTCCAAGGTTGGGTGTGGGCCTGACGTTGTTGCGGAGAATGCGGTAGATGCGTAATGCAACGTCGAAACGCCCATTCCGCGCATATGCCCATAAACATGAATTGATCCCATCCAGGCCAACCTCCAGACCTTGCTGTTTCATTTTGCGCAGCGTGGAGCGCACACTGCGCAGGTCTTTCCGAACGGCAAAGTAGCGGAGGAGGCATAGATGAGTATATCGATCTGGTGGAAGACCAGAGGCAAACAGGAGAGATGACGCGTGGCGGACGGTAAGCGGCAAGTTGGAG
The DNA here is from genome assembly GCA_038092875.1 of Lanmaoa pseudosensibilis. NCBI lineage: Eukaryota > Fungi > Basidiomycota > Agaricomycetes > Boletales > Boletaceae > Lanmaoa > Lanmaoa pseudosensibilis. The sequence goes on along the minus strand of JBBPRF010000001.1, from coordinate 94,595 downwards.
CGGGCGGCAATGGATAGAAGAATGTTATACGTCCAGATATCTGGTTTCTGCTGTGTCGCACACGAATCCGCGTCTGCATCGAGAGCCTCATCAGCGAAGGCAGCATTCCCTGTAGGTAGGACACCTTTCTTATTGAAGATGTCGAGGGAGTTTTCGTAATCCTCCAATCTCGTCTTGTGCCACTGTTTTCCGGCACCGTCTATCAGCGTATTCCACTCCCATAAACGAAGTCGGCCACGATTCCTTTGCAGAGTCTTCAGAACGGAAAGGAGCTGGAGATAAACGGTGCGAGTCCGGGGTTTGACTGTCGCAAGGAGTCGCACTAATTGGTGAAGTAAGTGATGTGGTATCACGACTCGATACGAAAGTAATTCCTGGTAAGCTGCCCATGCGCGATCGGAAGACTTGGCCATAAGCATGATCCATAGAAGTGTGCGACGTTTTTGAGCAGGACTTTTTCTTTTGGCATGGTCGAGAGCTCCGTGAGGCCGCGGAGCGCGTGGTACACGACCACGCCGTCGGCGGTCTTGCGTGTCTGAGAGCGAATCGGTGCCAACGAGATGATTGTCGCTGTTTTGGTCTGCAGGCAGCGCAGGCATCCCAGACAAAACAGAAGGGTGACTCAAGTAAGGTGTCCCATTGGCAGAAACGGCAGGGCGAGAAGGGAGCAAGTGAGCGTTCGAACCATCGTAGCTGTTCGCCACGGATGCGACGTGTGTCCCCGGCCCGTTTCGTTCTCCCAGCACACTTTGCGGACGGTGTGAAATAGAGGAGATTCTGCAGCGTGGTAGACGAGCCAGGGCAGTCAAATGGCTTCTTGCAAAAAGGGCTGGATTTCGCAAAAGCCCGCATGGTAGTTGGGAGGACAAGGCGGGCAAGGATCTGAGGCCCGACGTGGACCCTGTGAGCATAAGTGTCCAGTGCAGTCATCCTTGCAGTGCAGTGAGTGACTTGGTCTTTTCATGAATACAGACGGTGAGCTTACCGAGACTGGGACTGTACAAGGTTGTGACGGACGCAGATGGGCAGCGCCACAGCGGCCCCACAAAAGTAAGTTTGTGCCTCTGTTCACTCAAGCCGACAAAGTAACATCATCATGCATGTGCAAGGCTGGCATTCACAACAAGGAGAATAATGGTGTATAGAGGAACATAATGCCTAAATAGTACGCGAAAAATGGAATCAATCCCTGGCCTTGAGCGTTCCCAAGAACACAGCCTTTTCCTCGACAGTTTGGAAGGAACCGTGCTGTACGACACATCAGCTTGATTATGACGGAGAGGACATGACCACTTACACCGAACTTGGACGATGTGTCGATAAACTTGAGGTCGATCTTCTCCAGGTCCCGGCGTGAGGTGTGAGTCATCAACGATTTCCGGAGTGTGATGACACGCTTCTTGGTACCAGGAACTGAACCCTTGAGCATCAAGTAGTCGTTCTTCACCACACCATAATGGGGGAAGCCACCCAATGGTGTAATTGTCTTCTTCGTGATATCCGACTCAGTCGAGGCATTGGAGTCGTCAGAGCCGAGGCCGACGCGGTAAATCTTCTTGTTGAGTTCGGTACGGTGGTGGTAGCCGTCTGTACACACAATCAGTGATCTATGTTTCCGTTCAAGATCGCAAAATGTACTCACTTTGACCGGCACGAGCGACAGAGAACATGACCTTGGAAGGGTGCCATGCACCAATACAGGCAACTTTGCGTAGACCCTTGTGAGTCTTGCGGGGAAGTTTCTTCGTGCCCCAGCGGTGCGTAACACCCTCGAAACCGTGACCCTTGGTGACAGCAATGACATCGATAACCTCATCTTGTTCGAACACGGCGGTGACGTCGACGGGCTTCTCGAACAAGCCATGTGCAAATTCGACCTTGTCAGCGACGGAACCGCCATTGACCTGAATTTCCATGAGGTGGGCTTTCTTCTGGCTAAGGCCGGTCTTGCGGATTTGGGTGTGTGCAAGGACACGGACGACGGTGCAGTATTTGCGAATGCGCTCGAGCTCGCGAGCGGTAGACTTTCCACCATCCTCTGCGTGTTTCTTTGCGTAGCGAGTGAACGCCTTCTTCTTGGAACGGTACCAGTTCTTGTAGAAGCGACGCTTTACCTCGTCCGAGAGGTGGGATGCCCAGACAGTGGTGAGAGTGCGGAGGCCGCGAGGAGTCTCGACGTAGCCGACGACACCGACGACGATCAAGGGTGGTGTTTCAACGATTGTGACAGCCTCGACGACCTCGCGCTTGTGCATCTCTATAAAGAGGGTGAGGAAGGACGGAGTGCTGTGAAGATAAGACACGTACTGGAACCCTGGCGGTCGAGGTCGCGAACGATGTGGGTCATGCCGGCCTTGTAGCCCATGAAAGCAGTCAAGTGGACAGGCTTTTTGGGGTCATCCTGATGGCGTGCGTTGAGAAGACGGAAGCGAAACTGCAGGTTGAACAGACCTTTGGGAAGGACTTGACCTTTCCGCGGTGGCGGGCGGCACGCTTGCGGGGGAGGAAACCGAGGGAGCCGTGACGGGGTGCTTCGTACTGGCGATATGGTCAGTGGATAGGACTTTTGAGGAGATCGGTGAAGATGCGAACCTTGCGGTGACTATAAAACAAAGGCGAGGTGAGAAATGAGCACAACGGACACGTCTGTGAGCGTGTACGCACCTCATCTTGATGGTGGGGAACGTCGGCGACGACGACGAAGACGAGGATGAGGATGGTGATGATCTGAGTCGGAGTTTGCCGAGAAGTGGCTGATGAGCTGTACAGTACTTCCTATTTTGAACAGCCCCTGTCTTTGATAATTCCCACGAGATATGCGTCTCGAACGGCGAACAGGCCGCTGTGGAGAGTGAGATGGACGCGTCGAGGGCACGTAGGAGGTGTGCGAGCGGGGATGTTGGCGTGGAGCAGAGACGCGACGCGAATACGCGATGATTCCCATAAACGCGTCCAGTCACGTTCGTGGGACGTCACGTCTCCCTGTGCCACGGCCGACAACGCTCTCCTCAACCATGTCCCCCATCGACGACGGCGCTGACAATACCCCCGACCAGCCCATAAAGCGTGCGCCGGTCGTCTATGGAAAGCGGTTGAACCACCACCTTCCACCTTCTCCCGTGGTCTCCGGTGACGAGCAAGTGCAATCAGTTGAACGCGACCGTGTTCAGCACGCCCGCACGGTGCCCTCACAAGGGCGCCGGTCGTCTACGTCTTCGTCCATCCACGCGTCAGACGGTGAACGCTCTCGCAGTCCCGACGCAGCCGACCCCTTCCAATTTGGTTTCAGGCAGCAGTTGAAGGAACTAGATGAACAATTCGATGACCATGACGCGCAATCATCCAAGCCAGGCCCATCTCCATCCAGGCAACCCGTACATGTTGGACCGTCTCAAGTAAAAGACCTTCAAAGTGTCTCCATGGGTACTACAACGCTCTCTTCCGAAGCGCGCCATCCCTCTGGAGACCTCTCTCGTGCCTCGTTGTCTCCATCTCCGACCTCTGTGCACGCCACTCCCGTTCAGGAACACCCACCCGAGTCCCCCCTCGTGCGCCGACGTACAAGAAGAGTTCCGAGTCCCGTTCCCTCTGATTCAGAAGCAGAGGAACCAAGCAACTCATCTTCCGTTTCGCCTGTTCGACACGCCATTACAACGCCGCACTCTCGTTCGTCCCCAACACCGCCTACTTCCGGAGAAATCCCAATGGTGAGTAGAAAGGGAAAGGGAAAAGCACCCGCCCGTGACGTGCTGCCACTTCTCTTTGACGGTGAACGACCCTCGGCTGCTGAGCTTCCAGCCAAGTCAAAGAGAGGCAGGCGAAGCGAACCCTTGCCACGTCCCAAGACAAAGGTACGACTTCTCGCTCGTGTCCACTTTTGACTCGTCCAATGCTAAAATTTGCCATGACAGGCACCGACCAAGAAGGAACGACGCGAAGCTGCGTTCGAATCCTCCCGGATTGCGGCCAACCGCCCTGTGGAAATCGTACGTACCCAAGAACAAAAGCACTCGCTGTCTGCATTCTTTGCCAGTCTTCGGTAAGCTTAATGGTCTTGCCAGTCAATCAACAGTTGGGCTCATGCTCCCACCAGGCGGGATAACATTGTAATCCCAACTCCGGGCACAGAGTTGCCGTCGGACCCGATCGAGAGGTTCTCGTCTCCGACTGACAACTCAACGCGAGTACCGCCTCTGAGCAGTGTGTTTGGCGCACCTACGGGACTCTTGAGAACATCTGCGCACATAGGAATAAGCAATCAACCATCTCCATCCCGGAATACCAAGGCGTTCCCTCCCGCGGCGGACGATTCTGATGACGAGATGCCGTCAGTAACTTCTATTATTCAACAAGCAAGTGGGAAGCAGCAGAGGCTACACGCGATCAAGCAAGTCGCCTTGCAACATGCTGACACCAGTAGAACTTTTGGCATCGACCACGAAGACGATGACTTGTTGATCGTCAAAGATGACATGCACACCGTTGCTCGTGAAGAAGCTGCCCAGCGAAGACTAGACAAGGCCCATGGTAGCCCAGTCAAGGACAAAGTCTCATTACGGAAAATCAATCATCCTAGTGTTCGCCCCGTTGCGGTTTCTCCTCGCAAGCTTTCAAAACAAGAATTGCAGGAGCTTGCCAAACCATCCTTCGCACGTATGGGGAAAGGTGCCAAGGGTCAGCTCAGTAAGAAGCAACTGGATCAGTTGATGATAATGCAACATACCCAAGAGCAGCTAGAGTCCATCAAACGGCACGAAGAGGAGTGGGTCAAAGGAGGCGGAAGGTTGTTACGGGATATTGGTGGTGACGGCACACAGGCCTCGCTTTCACAGAGACTTGGGGCGTATGCTGAGCAAGGTCTGAAGGCCGTGGGGACTGGCGATGCAGTCGGGGACGAGGCAAGCGTCGACGAGAGCGACGAAGACTATATTCCAGATTTGCGAGGTTCCGCAAGCCCCGAGCCCATGGATGTAGATGAAGTCGATGGGGAGCCGTGCGACAACATGGAGGTTTCACAAGTTCCACAGCTAACAGCGGACGAAGACGATGACGAAGTTGCTGTGCCGTTGAGACGTAACAAGTCCGGCCAGCGACACCCTCGCGTTGTCGTGGGATCTGACGACGAAGAGGAACAGCCCGTTCACCGTACCTTGCCTACTGTGCAGAGGGATTCCACTTCCTCGATGGAGTCTCAGACCGAGGATGAGAACGACAAGGAGAACAGCGCGAAACTGATGTACGATCGCAGTGAGGACAAGGAAAACAAGGCTGTTGTGCGTCACGAGCTGTCATCTACAGAGTTAGCGTTTGGCTCGAGACTAGGATCCCAACACGGTGTTGAGGAAGGCGTTCGAAGGGATCTCTCGCTTGCTTCGGTCACAGATACCACAGAATCACCAAAGGAAAATGTCAGGTCGCCACTAAAAGACATTTCGAAAGACGAGGATGACCTTTTCTTATCCCCCTCGAAATCTTCATTCACAGAGCGCCATTTTCACGGCGGAGCGATATCGCCACCTCGCGCTTCTACGTCGTCACTCAGCCTTGGATCACCGCCAGTTTTACGAAGCGAGCGCATCAGCCGGATAAATTGTCTTTCCTTAGATTCGGAGAACAACGAGAATGATCCATCTGGATTTAGGCCGCTACAACCTTCCTTTCTGGAAAGGCTGCACAGTCAAGTCAGCCCTGAGCCTTCGTTAGCTTCCATCAATCCTCTTTCAAATGGCGGATTCTCCCAACTGTTCTCTGTTAGTTGGTCCATGTCTTCGACGGCTGTGGCATTTCACTGACCGATTCACACGTCCAACTAGGCTGAGGATCGGAGCTTGAAGAAATCTGTCGACGGGGCGGAAAACGATGGGTTGTCATTAACACTTGATGTCGGACTGAAGCCCGCCCTTGAGGTTAGCGGGACTCTCAGACAGAAAGCTGAAACTATATTTGAGAAAGAGCAAGAATATGTTGTCGCTGCCGCGGACCAACAGAACGACAGACCGAAAGAATTCCTCTATGTCAACGACCATGGGTATGAGCGAATCTTCTGAGGACTTCTGTCTCTAACTGCTTCATGATTGTCTTATCAGATTCCTCACGCAAACTCGTCCTGAAGGTTCAAGCCCTCAGGCGTACCGTATGACACCTTCCCAGGCGTCCAAGTTCATTGGAACTCAGGTCTACTCCACGCAAACACAACCACTTTGCGCGCGCACTCCTCTCCGCACACTATCTTTTACCGTTTCTCAGGAACTATCCCCTGAGCCGCAGCCACTGAGGCGATTGCGCAAACGCAGCCGTTCGCCATTGGAACAGAAAATTCTGGGACAAAATAGCAATCCAGTTGCCAAATTGAATGCGTTTAGTATTCTCGGCAAAGCCCTTAAACCACCGTCCAAAGCTGAGAAAGGAAAACATGAGAAATCCGAATTCGTGGCGGTTGAGGCCGAGGAATCTGATGAAGATGATATGTTTGGCTTTGGAGGTCCGAAAAGGGATGACGATGAAGAGGATGATAATGAACAAGACAAGGTTGTCGAGGGGCTTGTGGACGACACGATCATGGATGCTGGAACCGAGGCTGCAGACCTTGTCCAGGAGAAACACAGGTGAGTTGGGGATTTCCGGTCCTTGTTGTTTAATGACGAGGTTCGGCTGTTAGGGAACATGAGGAGGAAGACGACCAGCGACTTCAGAAACTGCACCAAGATGCCATTGAGGGCAAGTTCCGGATGAAGCGTCGTGACCGAGGAGTTGGTTTTGAAGATGATAGTGATGACGACGATGACGACGATGCGCGCCTCGTTCGCCAACGGATGCACAAGAAACGAAAGATCGAAGGTGATAGTCTGGAAGCCCTAGGTCAGCGACTAGTTGCGAAAATATCATATGACTTACATGAGTCTCCAGGCCAAAATGAAGAGACGAGGGCATTCTACAATACATACCACCAAGACCTCATCGACGAAGATGACGAGTTCGGGCATCTGCGAGAAGACGTTGCAATGCCCGTAGATGACGATGTCCAAGCTGAAGAGCCTGAGGAGCGAGAAACCGTATCTATTGACGAAATTCGCCAACGTGTGCGCGACATAGCGCAAAATAATTCTGTTGGTGCGAATTGTACACTTCTTGGACATATCTGAACTTGTGCTACAGGAGGTTGAGGTGTTGAACCCCGAGGACACGAGTTGGATCGACCAGTCCATGATGATTGAAGTTGACGATGCAGTCCGTGTAAAGGTGGTGGAACATCAGCGGAGTAAAACGGCTCGCCACCCAAACGTTGGTCAGATGGACTTTGATGGAGAGGTTCGTCCATTCTCGCAAGGATTGCACACGAACTCAAGGATAATCTTTCAGCGGCCCAGGCGACATGTAGAGAGCGAGCAAGAACGCAAACAGATGATGTCTTGGGCCAAAAATCAGAGTCACCGACCCCATGGCACAGGACGATCGGGCAATAGTGCTGCTATCACCGGCCATGCAAAAGCCAAAAGTGGAGGGGGATCATTGAGGTCAACGCAGCTGTCAAACCCAGCAACTGTCAACGAGGCACACAAGGCGAAGACTTCAAGTTTGTTGTCTACGGTGTCTAACAGGAAAGGCAAATTTGCATAGATTTTTTTGCAAGTAACACTTGTTTATCTTCTACTGTACTTGTGTTTGTATTCTTCTCCACTGCAACTAATCACAACATGCAAGAACTACTAGAAAAAATCCAGATATAAACAACTCTAACAAGACCGAGCAGGTACCAAGATGCACAGAATTTGCACTCGGGAAAAGAAAACGAGAGGAAGCTCTTGAGAAACGAAAGGGTATCGCCATCATAAATAACCGAGTGTGTTGGTATGATTCGAAGGTTGGAATAGATTTCTCGTAGCATTTAGTTATAAATCGGTAATTAGTGATTCTGTTTGCCTGCGGAGGGTCTGCCAAAGCGGACCCAGGTGGTGCGGGGGCGCGCAGGTTGAAGAAGTGCAAAGTTTCGTGATTGACGCGCAGACGTTGGACTTCTGCGCTTACGCGCACTGGTCTGCATCTAGAACAACATCAACACTCGAGATAAAATGGACAAGTGGAAACTTACTTTGTGTCTCAGCATAATCAATTTTGCCATGCATGCTGGTGGTCCACTCTCTCTGACCGGATTTCCTGTAAAATGTGAGTGGCATTGATTGAATGGGATGGAGTGGCACGTACGTAATGCAACCAATGCAAGGCCAGCCTCATGAGCATCAAGAGTATCACTCCCCTCCATAATTGACTTTCTCACTGCTGGGGATAAGAGGCATAGCAGTAAGAAGGCGGAGAGGAAGGATATGAGGAACGCGGCGAGCATGAATGATCCGTTAAGGAGAAAGCGGCGCGAAGCACGCAGACAAAGCCCTGGCGTGGCACGTCGTGAGGAGGAGGAAGTGCGGTGCGGTTAGTAGAGGAGATGGTGGCAAAACATTATTTACTGAGAATAATGTCTTATCGCTTAGTCAGCATGGTGTGATAATAGAGCGGGACTCATTACTGTACTATTAAGGCCTAAGGTGTCGAGATAGAGTCTCAGTAGCCAGCTCAGGTCCTACAACGGCGTCTTCTACCTCACACACTCGTTCATTAATGTCCCAGCTGCTGTCCTCCGCGGTCATATCAGCAGTAGGACTCACTTGCAAAGCCTTTCTCAGTTCCGGCCTCTGTTCCATCACCATCAGCAATTTACCCATCTTATTAGACGCACTCAGAAGAGAACGCAGACACAGTGGTCAAGGTCTAATAACAGGTATGTACTGCAGCACCGCGTGTTTATCCCACCCTGTTGTAATCTCGGCTACAGTCTCCAACCATTTGTCCACGTCTGTTCATGCCCCCCTTGCCAACATTCTGCCCCCTCATCTCTTCATCTAGCCTCGATGATCCTGTAATCTGGGGTATACTGCCATTCGAAAACTTCACGAACCCACGTACTATACGATGGGTTTTGGGTGCCTCGGATATCATGTTTACGAATCCGTCAGTGGAACTATATCCTTTCTGCCTCCCATGCTGAACTCCTACTTCGGTCAGAAAGTCTTTTCTCGTCTTTCTTTCGTAAAGGCCAGGTGATAGAGACGTTTCGAGGAAACGGTATCTGGCAACCCGCACTCGATGTAGCCATCGAAAAGCTGAACCAGGGCCACTGGGTTTGTGTTTGTTGTCGCCGCATTCACTATCCATAATCAAACTTTTTTAGTTGCATATGTTCGGCGAGGGAAAGGTACACCAACCTACCGCGTATCCACAGACCGATGGTATCGCACATTTACCACGATTCAAATGGGGCGTGTACGTGTTCGCATCAGTTAGTATCTTCTCACTATGATGATACGCCTCAATCAGTGGTCGGATCATCATGGAGACCAATGTCCCACCCCTAATAATACCCATGTGGCTGACTGGTACGGATCTTCGACGCTGGCGGTTTCTCTTCATGGCTCATCCGCATACAGGCTTCGATAAACTAATGCCGGAGCATCGTCTGTTCCCATGCAAGTACCTCCCGAAGATGGGTATCCAACTTGGTGTCACATTTGGTGACCCGATACCACCTGACGAGGTCATAGTTGCGTTGAACACCCTACGTAGGCTAAAGCGCCCCTCTTCGTCGCCTGGCGTAGCAGAGAACTCTACACGACACAGTGGATCACCGAGTGGGTCAGGGCCCAGCAGTACCATGCATGTTGGAGGGTGGATGGCAGGCGCGATTATTCAAGCAGGCGGAGATCTTGTCGTGGACCGCGAGGGTGCTGGACGCCGTGCGCAGATGGATGAGATCCGGAGTGAGGTTACGGCTATTATCCAGCGAGCTGTTGAAGCTTTGGGGAGGAAGGTATCAGGTAACAAACTAGACCTTCCTTTACCTCATCGAAGTGGGGATCGTTGCCTCCGCTAAACAGTAGGTCGTAGTCCTGAGCTCGGCTCCATCGGCAAGTGTTCTGCACAATATACTTGTACCTAGTTAACACGTATCGTGTCTAGGCTGCTTGGCTGTGGGAGTAAGCTGCGTACCGAAAAGTATCGCCAACTTAATAACTCAATTTGCTTAAGAGAGCGTTTCCTTGCTGGCTTGTACGAGGCGAGCAACATGGAGGCGACGCACCTGTCACCACCCAAAAACTCAAGTAGCGTGATTAAGGGATTGCTCGGTCGACTCGGGTTCAGGTGGGTGTTGTCCCTCCCGTTAACAGCAGACATAAGCTAGAAACTCTGCTAGCAGCCAGTCACTCTCGGAGGGCAACTGACCTCGGTTGACTATTGTTTCGTGCTATGCACATGCATGTACGTCTTCCCGGAACATCCGAGGACCTAACTCTGATTGATTTCATAAAGTATTTACAAGTAGAGATTTGCACCTTTGACTGATGACAATCCTGAGAGGTTCAAGAACCATCAGAGTCGACAATGTTCAAACGTTCAGGACCACCACGCGTTGCGGCGTTGTGAACAACGCGGAAACGTTGACAATTCGTTTGGTCCTGACCCTAATATGACAGCTTTTAACATGTCCATCCGATATGAGGGTTTCAAGGTGTTGCGACACTATATTTCCGGCGTTTATTCGATTCAAAAGATGGGAGCTCCAAATCGGCGTGACCTAATTTCGCTCAAAAATCTGGATTAACCTAACCGAAACACATATCATCTCGTGAGTCGAAATTACGATTGTCCCGCAAACTAGAAGAAGTATTAAAAATCCATCAATCCCATTCGTCGGGATCGTGTACCCTAAGTGGTATACGCCTTGGTTTCGCTGCGTAGGGTCGAACCGTCAAACCAAGTCAAACGAATGAGAAAGAAGATACGAACGATTCTGGGTTGTCCAGGTCGGTATGGTCCTTGATACGGTAGTGAATCATCGGAAGAGCGCAAACAATTCCTGCGGCACACAAAACCCATGTAGAGATGAATATACTCATGTAGCTGTTGGGAGAGCCGGATGACCATTGTACCTCGACCATCAGGAAGGAGAAGACTTACGGTGCTGTAACAGCATCCGCATGCCATGCACCAGCAGCACCAGCAGATTGCAATCCCTTATCTGTGAATATTGAGTTCTGGTTCTAACTGAGCAACAGTCAGGATGACTCACAGAACCCAGTGAACACAGCAAGTTTTGCTAAATCGTTCGACATTGCCCCCAATAGCCAATATACAAATGTCTGCCACATGGCATCCAGGAGGCCACAGAAAATGTATAACCAAACGTGTGCTGGATATGCAGAGCTAGTGAAATCTATCTTTGCAGGCAGAGTGGTTCGCGTATAGGTCCTACGACCTCCTTGAATTTGAATGTTCCTTGAATTTGAGAAACAACGCACTTTTGATACATATAAGCCCATATATGGACAACGAAGACCATCACTGATACGACGGTCCAACCAGCAAACGCACGAGTTCGACGCCTGTACTTCGACCGATCGAGGACGCAGTACCCAAGGAACACAGACCCAAATATCTGCGCTGCCCAGTAGACGAATGCGTTAAGACTACGCGTGCGAATGTTGAAAAGTGCGGCGTTGTAATCGTTTTGCTCTAGTTATTTTCACAGCGCTCAACTTCCCGCAGCAAGAAAAATGTCGAGATAGGATACTTACGCCATGTGTAGAAATAGTTGCTTGCAACGAACATGGGGAATAGCAAGATAATCATCGGATCATTCTTGAGAGCAACGTAAAGGCTGTAAAATTCTGTTTTCCAGGATGGCTGGCGGGGTAGGTTAACCTTCGTTCCATCCATCCGAATAACTTTCTTTGGGTCGGCCATCATTGGAGCTAAGGCTACTCCGATGAGAGTAAGAATCAAGAAACCGATCTGGCAGCGCGTAAATCTCAGCGTGATGTTTCTTTGAGAAGTGATACATCACCCACATAGGTTCCATTTCCAACTTCATGAGTCAAGGTCAGACCGATTATAACGGCATTCAAGTCTAGGACTCACCTCCGTTGGTCTAATAAGGTGTTCAACGATGAAATTCAATATGAGAATCAGCAGCTGAACTACATACTTGATTATTGAAATTGAGCCCGAGTGCAACTGCGGAACCAATGACAGCACCCAGGTTGAATATTGCCCAGAAAATACCGATGAAGATGCCTTTTTGTGCCTCTGTGGGATAAGCCATCATCATACTGCCTTGTGCGGTCCATAGTAGCCCAGCACACAATCCGAGAATGGCACCCGCAACGACGACGAAGTCATATGCACTGGGGTGAATATTATCCACCCTAAAGAATAGTGAGTGCTGGTAACGGTTATGGTTGCAATGTAACGCCCGTACAGAAACGAAGCAATATACAGGGAATATCCCAGCGTTCCGAGGAAGAGGGTTAGCCGAGGTCCAAGTACATTGTTGACCGTTCTGTGGGGGATCATGGATCAATTATCGACCCACATCATATGGAAGAGAAAGAAGCACCGACCCGGAAAAGAACGCAAAAAATGCAAAGGTAGCATAAGTAGCCGTAGACGCGTTGGCCTGGGCTGTTGTGTTGACTTGACCACCTCCGCCGATCCCTCCCAGGGCGTTAAACATGCCAGGGCACATGAAGCAGACGAATCCAAGCATAGACACTTGGAAGTAAGGGTGGTAGTAGATTCCCTTCAAACCTGTGGGGCGTTCGAAGATCTCCTCGCGTTGGGAGCCGGAGTCCTCGCTCCCACTCTCTAGTGTCTTCTCTGGGAGGATGTCGGCCATGAGAACGAAGGGGAAGTAGTCACGAAGGTCCTATCGTCGCTACGCGGGTACTTATGGGTCTTTGCGGCTATCAAACTCTCAGGGGGAGAAAATTGAGCATGTGATCCTCGGACGTAATTGACAAGTCGATGGGTTATGGGTGGAACTCAAAAATACCGATGCGGGGAATACTGGCCTACGATCATATCGATGACACCGGATCTAGGGTTCAGTGTGATGCAGTTCGAGGCGAACACGCGGTGCTCCGGGGGTGATTTGGTGGAGCCTGGAGCTTCACAGCTGAGCAGGAGTGTCGCCGAGTCGATAGTAGTCGCCGGCTGAGAGCCAGGCACGTACATTCCATCGTGCTGGGCTGTCACGAGTGTACTTCGCGGCCGTGGTCACCCGGTGGGCTGTGTCTGCACGAAATGAACTTCCCGGCGCGTATCAAGATAAGCCAAATGATGGAGAAGTTGGAGCGAAACAGGGCCTGTGGCGACAGCGGCGTGCCCTGAGTCGTATGTCTGTTGCGGCTGCGAGTTCGAGGTTACGCTGTGTCAATCACACGGCGACGAGCGTTACCACCAGCGAAAATGTCACAAGGCTATCAGCTTGGTATTTGCAAATCCGTTATCAACATCTTGACGTGCCAGCTGGACTCCACCGATGCAAGCGCAGCGTTCATTGACACTGTCCTGGTCAGAACGACTGGATTCTGATCTCGAAGTTTAGGTTCGCTTTTGGGAGACTAACCTTTGCCCCGCGCCTGTTCCTACAATCCTGACACTCGAGGACGGGTGACCCCATGCCAGTACCTTTTCGTCAAACAACTTTCAGTGGAAGATCAAAAGGATGCTAGCAGAACGTTTAGTTCGTCTTAGACACCAACTTGCTATCATTCACGGATGGGTTGTACTTAGTACAGTACTAACGTTGCGATTTTTCACGGGGTGTTTGGAACGCAAGGCTTTCCATAACAGTCGTCAACAAAGGACAACAATGACTATGCTTGTCTTTTCAAGTGCCAGCGTCTGAGCAAGCTTGCAGTAAGGCGTTGTACTGCGCTCGTGCTTACTGTTCTTAACCTTCTAACAGCGCGGTCATGAATGTCGTTGACAGGGTCAACAGTTGTCTAGCAAAGTGGTCCAAGAGTGGGGAGACCGAATGGTATGTTCGATCTTTTATGTACCATTTTCACCCCAGTAATCCCGTCCGCAGTCGGAATTTCCTTGTTCCAGCTCATCTAAATTCTACGGACACAACCAGCGTTGAAACGCTTGCAACTGCGTATCATGCCATGCTATTTTCTGCTTTGAGGACGTGGGCTCCCAGTAGCTTGCTAACCCCACAAAGCTTCGTCGATTTCGTCCAGTCAGTCCTGGTGTCCTTGCCTTCTTCATCTGTCCAGTCTAGGCCTATACAAGGCGGTGCTTTATTCGGAGAACTGCTTGTCGACATCGTCTGGTCCCTTGATGCGCAGTTGGATGAGCTTGTGACGGATGCCAAGGCTACCATTGTAACTGCAGAACAGACAATTGACGCCAGTGACTCGCATAAAGCCACGGGAATAAAGCAGACCGCTGAGCAAGACAAGGAACTTCTCGTTGATGTTGTCAAGAGACTCCTGGTGAGCATCAGCGAGTCCCTGAAATATACTGAACCCACTCTATCTAGTTTGCTGGAATCATCGACGTAGCTGTATGCCGGGAGCGCCTTGATTTGAGCCTCCTTGCCAATATAGGCCTTGTATTGGACAGGTCATCCTTTGACAAGAAGGAGATTAGAACAAGAACTGGCCTCCTGTAAGTTCCTTATGAGCGGTATATTATGTAGGTTGACGTTCGTGCTTGGTCCGCAGTTACAAGCAAAACAAGTTCAACCTTCTCCGCGAGCAGTCTGAAGGTTACAGCAAGCTATGCGTAGAGGTGATGAGCTCTCTGGGACCTTCGCATTCTCCACAGGATGGCAGACCTGTTGAGAGTGTCGCATCCATAGAGGACCGCTCCCGAATAGTATGGGAAAAGATCATGGGCCTTATTGGATATTTTGACCTCGATCCCAATCGTGCCCTTGATATCATCCTCGATGTTCTGACTGTCAACATCACGACCCACTACACTTTCTTCCTCTCCCTTCTGTCATTCTCCCCATGGGCGGGTTCTATTAGGCGCTCTATGACTGGCAAATTCGACGTTTGCATGCCACCTGCCCCATCTTCTGACCAATATCGAGGAAAATCACTTGACGAAGTTCTTGAAATCGCCGAAACCCTATCTCTCAGCTACAAAGGTCTGAATTCAGTTCCACGCGGCCCCGAGTCGCGGGTACTCGCTCAAGTCCTTGGTTTCAAGTTCGCTTATTATCAGGTTTGCCATATGTCTTAGCCCGTCTTTCTCCTCTAATCCTGCGTAGGGTCTAGACGTCCATGAACCATCGCCAAAAGGCTTGTACCTTGCGGCTGCTATCTTGATACGGGAAGGGTTTGTTTCACTCGAGGAGTTATATCCCCATGTGCGTTAACTTCATTGTGTTGTATGGATGTCATTTCATGCCAAACATCCAGCTATCACCTTCTGATGAAGATATGAATTCGTACCATAAGGATTATCTGGACCAGGTACACCAAAGGATTGCAGACGCCAAAATCACACAGCTAGCGATGGCAGCCCCCTTAGAGTCGACGAACTCCGGCTCCAAAGCGCGTTCCGAGTCTGGGGAGGAAACCAAAAAAAACCTGGATTTGAAGCCTCCCAACCAGAAGGCGGCTCTCGTCAGCGCCTTGCTTTCTGTTGGCGCTTTACGCCCCGCTTTTGCGATCTTGACCAAATTTCCGTGGTTCACAGACGCTCATGTCGAACTCGCGGATTTGGTGCTCCGTGTTCTCAGGCATTCTATCACGTCTCTCTATGATACGGCTTTCGTTCTCAAAGAACGGAATCCCAGCTTCACTCAGCCTCGTTCTCGATATGGGTCAACTGGCGTCCTCCTTACGCCGACCCGCAAGCCACAGTTGACGTCGATTGCACCGACACCTCCCAGCACAGCTACGACGGAGTTCGTATTCTTTTTCCCTGACTGGTCGGAGAGGGTTCCGCTGTCGACGACGTTCGAGGATCTGGTTGACGTTATTGAACCTCTTATGAACTTTGTCGGCCTTCACATATCGCGTGATCCGTTGTTCGTTTCGAAAGTCACCCGTTTAGGAAGGTCGCAATTAATGTCTACGGTAAATCCATAATTCTTGCAGTTAACCAATGCATTCATACTCCTTTCAGGCTCCTCTTGATCCTGTCACTAAGAGGCCCACGGGGGAGCCGGACCCCTTAAATCCTGTTCGTGTGTTCTGGTTCAAAGTTTTGCGATTGTACTTCCTGCCTTCCCTACCTCTCGTTCGAGGAAACGCTGTTTGCACTGTTGAGATCTGGAACATTATCCGACAGTATGAAACAACAGCTCGGTGGAAACTTTACGGGGAGTGGAAGACAAGCACTTACGACTCGCATCCAGAACTTCGCATACGTCAAGTGCAAGCTGACCGGGAATCAAAAGGAATATTGCGACGGCTATCACACCAGACTATTGACACACTTTCTGGCACGGTCGCGAAATTGGCCCACTCCAATCCCTGTATTTTCTTCACCAACGCTGTCAACCAAATTATGGCGTATGACAATCTAGCGGGTGTGGTGATCCAGGCACTTCGATATGTGACCACCATGGGCTTTGATGTATTGGTCTACATCATTCTCGACGCGCTCTCAAATCCTTATAAGAATCGGGTGAAGGATGACGGTGTTAATATCTCGGATTGGTTGCAAAGTAGGTCTGGCTGTGCCATTTCGTTACATCTTATTCACGACAGCAGGTCTCGCGTCGTTCACTGGCATGCTCTTTCGTCGGTACAGTGCAGATTTATCTCCTCTCCTGAAATACGTTGTACATCAACTATACAACGGCCAAACAACGGAAATAGTGGTCCTTCGCGAGCTAATCTGGAAAATGGCTGGCGTCGAACCTCTCCCAACTCTGTCAGATTCGCAAATTACTGCGATGGCCGGTGGTCCGGCACTACGCATCGAAGCAATTGCTTCGGCAACTCGAGGTGCCCGTCTGGATCCTGGCGATGCAATACTCAAGGGTCCTCAGCGACTGGGGAAGAGCCTACTGGAGACGTCCTTGGCATTACCCCTCCTCATTCAGGTTGCGCAGCAGCGTCAGTCCTGCGTCTTTAAGGCTCCAGACACCTATCTTAAGTCCCTCGCAAGTCTGTTCGATACCGTAGGTTGCGCGTCATATCGTGCTCGCATCTTGGTCTCAAAGTCGCTTGCCCAATTCAGACCCACGGGGTGCTGCTGCAGTACCTGGAACTTCTTACTTTTCCGGCTGTTGTTCCCCCCGAAGACTACGCGAAGAGGATCCTTCCTTCTTTAGCCGACCTCGGGGAGTTATACGGAATATCTGCTCCGATTTGCATGCAAATTATTCGTCCGATGCTTAACAACATTCTCTTGGTAAACATTCGATCAGCCATAGTTGACTGAATGCTGATTAGGTTCTAGAAAACGGCCTTGTCAATGCAAGAGAAAGAACGTGTCGCTAACGAAGAAGCCGAGAAGCGTCTGAAGGCTCGCCTGTCAGCAAAACGTGATCCATCCGCATCTGCATCGCGCATGGAGTCACCGAGTGGTGCCAATACACCACGGGACAACTCTGAGCAAAAACCACCATTCATTGAAGGCAATGAGGATAACACAATGGAAGTTGAACTGGACATAACCACTCCCGCTGCAGAGGTCCGTAGACCATATGTGATTGAAACGCTCAGCGCAATGACTGTCACGTTTTTGTAGAGTCCTTGGATACCTGACCTAGAAGTGCTTTTCGACGATGTACGAAAGATCGCGAAGAGCAGTGCGATCGACGTGATTGGGTAAGTCATGCGAAGTCGAGTCAAATCTTTGAGTTAAAGAAAGCTTTATTCAGCCCTGGTTTTTACTTGACATTTTGGCAATTATCAATGTATGATCTCTCCCCGCCGGCCACTAGGTACGACGAAGAGGGAGCTACATTGCGCACCCTCAGCCGACAAGAAGACGCCAAGTACATTAGCGCCGACCGTTCTTCTGATCGCGCGAAGAGGCTCACGGCGAGCTCACATAGGGCAAAACGCGATCGATGTAACGCGTTTGTCAACACATTGGCCCAAGAGTTCAAGGAACAGACAGCTTCGAGAGTTTTCACCTTAAAGCGTTTAGCACGAGAGAAGCAACATTGGTTTGCTCATGGTGAGTTTGCGCCATCTTCAGCGGTCCAAGTGACTTATTTACTGCCAAGTCGAGCACCGTTATGCAGTTTTAGCATCTGCCATTATCGAACACTGCATTCAACCACGCTGTTTGTTATCACCTATGGACGCCGACTACTGCGCACAAATCATCAAAGTCATACACACGCAAGGAACGCTGGGCTTCCCCACATTAATGTGTTACGACAAGGTTAGCATCGAGGTTCTGCATGAGACTATGATTGATGGCCCCTGGAACCCCAGCTACTCGGTGATCACGTCAAAACGGTGATTTTCTCTTGCAGCGAATATGAAGCGAAGAATTATGGTATGCACCTTCAGATACATCTATTATTGCATAGCTATCTTATAAAATGTACTATTGGACGACAGGGCGTTTTTTGTTAGGGGTTCTTACGGACCTGTGGAAATGGGCACAAGACGAGCAACTCTTCGCTCAGGAGAACCGTACGAAGATCGGTGGAAGAACAGTTCTTCTTCCGGGCTTCCAGCCGCGTTGGACCAACAAGGACCACATAAACATTTTACCAGAAGACCTGTTGTCGTGGTCGGGCTTCAAACAGATTTTACGCAAATGGCACAGAAAACTGGGAAGAGTAGGTGGTCTGGTGCTGATGGTGTCAGTAAACTGATAAGTCTCCACAGAGCCTCTACAGTTGCATCGAAACAGGAGAATTCATGCACGTCTATAATGCCATCATTGTGCTGAAAGAAATCCTCCCAGTCTTCCCACTAGCTGCGGTTGGCGAATATGGACCCGTCATCGATAACATGATTGATAAACTGGTTGAAGGTGAGGAACGGGGTGATCTTAAGATACTGAGTAGGGCGTGAGCAGGCTTTCTTTCATTCCCGAGCGATGTTCTGATGTCATCGCAGCTACTCGGCAGCGTTGAAGAAACGTGAGTCTCAGTGGGCAGTTCCACGGCCAACACCTCCCAAGGTAAGATATTGTCGCCGTAATATTTTTCCTCACCCAATCCCCTTTTCTCCAGCTGAACGGTGGTGCCATGTCCCCGAAGCCTGGCCCGTCGGCTTCACAAGCACTCGATAAATCACGTTCTATACAACCACCTAATGGCTCTACTGTCCTTGTAACACCTGACACACGCCGCGAAATCAACACAGTCTCAGGCATTCCAGCGGCCCCAAGAGCTCAGTCATCAAGTAGCGCGCCTCAGATTATTGATGAAAGACCATCTACGCCGGCAAATTTGGCGAAATTGGCCATCGAAAGGTATGGATATAACATGTACCAACTCTTGTTCTCAACAAAATGCGACACAATTAGCATTCCTAGACCCGAGAAAGTGAAGCGAGTCAGGCCAGAAAAAGGGAGTGAATCACCGGCGCCGGATGGCGAGAGCAAGTTAAAACAAGATGCCATGGATGTTGACGTTACTGCACCAAAGGAAGGAAGAACACACCCACAACAAGAACCGGCTCTATCACGCTTTGGAGCGCGGCAGCCTTCTGCGCATGCTCAAAGTTCCTTACCCCCAATGCCTGTTGATACTCGAGCGCCAACTCCCATTCTCAAAGAGACACCTAGACCTTCCCGGTCAGCCATTGCGGCGCCTAACCCACGAGAACCCCCTCTATCCCCTAGGCAAAGGATTGAAGAGAAACAGATACAAGAGGTCATGCCACCGCCAACAGCCCCCAGTCAGACGCTTTCGGCGCAAGAGCTCCGCGAAACAGCCAAGCAAACAATTGGTCACCGTGCATCAGAGAAATTTGATGACCGGAGATCGGTGGGTGATACCCGCAGCCAGCCTGGTTCTGGAGCTCCGTCTCCATTGCCACGTCGGCGTACCGCATCCCCGGGCACAAGGAATCATAGCTTGGAGAGTCGAGCAAGTGGCGAACGCCGCTCTGACCGCGGGACCGGAGATGGTGACCACGTAGATGGGAGGCCCCTAGAACGAGAAGCTCGACAAGAGTCGCGATTATCCCGCAAAGAGAGTAGTGCTGCTCACGGTCCTCGAAGTGAAAGGGTCTCGAGCCATCGTACGTCAGTTCGCGAGAGTGATCGAGACAGGGAGAGTGACAGGGAACGTGATCGAGAACGTGGCCGGGACAGGCATGGGGAGCGCGACCGTGATAGGGAACGCGACAAGGAGCGCGACAGAGAGCGGGAGAAGGATAAGGATAGGGAACGTCGTGACAGAGATAGAGAACGAGACAGGGACAGGGATCGGGACAGGGATCGCCACCGTCGTGATGACAAGGATCGTGATCGCGAGTCGCGCAAGGACCGAGATAGATCAAGTCAAGTTTTAGCGCCCGCAGCCTCCACCGCCACACCAGAACCCCGAAGTCTTCCCACTCGACCTGATCCCACTCGACACCGTCCCGCTACTCAGGTCGGCGATGATGCTCTTGGCAAAAGACGCCGTCTTACCGATGACGATGTCAGTATCCCTCTTTGGCTAATGTGATCTGCTGACCTGTTGACAGGTTGACCGCACCTCGAAACGGAGTTCTCGCAAGGAAAGCCATAGAGAGGACCGTGGCCGCCGCTCTGACAAGGAAAGCCACGATCGGCCCCGGGATTCCGACAGGCGTCGGACGGAACCCCAAACGTCGGAAGGAGACCCCCGCCCACCTGCCGATAAGGTATGTTTGACATGGTTGCGACCGTGATCATATTCTAATCACATGATTTGACAGCCCAGCGAAAAGCGGATACCCGATGGTCCCAAAACCTTGCCTCCAACCACCCCATCAGCCCCAAGGGCGATGTCATCCGTGGATGGTTCCAGAGGTGGAAGCAAGGTAGACCCTGGTGTTAGCCGAGGCGGTGGTGATTGGAAAGGCCAACAACGTGATCATGGACCACACACGTATCCGGTTTCAACGGCTGGTGGTACACCAGATACAGGTTCCAGTTTACGTGCAAGGATAGGCGAGAAAGAGGCTACTCGTTCGGCTCCCCAGGCACCAACAGCATCCTACCGGTCTGATGTGCTGCCCAAGGACGACGAGCGTGATAATAGGAAACGAACGGTAACTGGTGAGTAATCACCCACCGGTTTCTGACTTGAATTCATCTTGCTTCCACATAGATCGGGATAAGGACGTTGGGGAATCCAACAACATCCCTGGAGGCGACCTTTCGTCGCAGCCTCCGAAACGACCGAGGATCATTCGCAATCGTTACCACGCACCTCATGGACTGGCTAAGAGGACTCTCCCTATTGACCCCCAGGCTGGGGATAAATCACGATCAACAAGGAAGGATTAATTATCCTTTATAGATGAGATATGTGTGTATCCTACATTCACCACCTCTATCGACGGTACATGGTTACATTACTTCTTGCCTCTCCACTAAATCGACGTGATGCTGAGACTAGATGCATTACTAGGATGAGTAGTAATAATTACTGAGGGATGGCTCCGAGTTGAATCAGATTAGACGAGTTGAATCGTGAAGTAGCGGAGGGTAAGGTATCACTTCTTCATGAGTGTGAGGAACTCCTCGCGGGTCTTTTGCTGTGTCCGGAAACACCCCAACATACACGAAGTTACCGTAATGGAGCCCGGTTTTTGTACACCACGCATCGTCATACACATGTGACTGCAACGAGCGGAACATTGAGCAGGTAGAACATTAGTAAGAAACACTCACGTGGCCTCCATCACGACTGCGACACCGCGGGGCTTGATTGCTTCCTGGACTGCAATTGCGATTTGTTTGGTCAACCGCTCCTGAACTTGTAGACGACGGCTGAATGTTTCGGCAATCCGCGCGAGTTTAGAAAGTCCCAGCACGAGTTGATTGGGGATGTAAGCTATAGCAACCTAAGAATAGTCGATCGTGGGTGTCGCGGAACTTGGGATGCTACCCACCTTTCCCGTGAACGGAACTAGATGATGTTCACACAGGCTCGAGATGTCGATGTCACGGACCAAAACCATCTCATCGTGGTCTTCCGCGAACACGGCATCGTTGATGACATCTGGAAGGTATGGAGCGTGGAGTCTTTAGGACAAGATGGAAGCCTACCTGCCAAGCGCTCCTCATAACCTCGGGTCATCCACATGAGGGCTTGTGCGTATCGCTCGGGTGTTTTCAGAAGTCCTTCTCGGTCTGGATCTTCGCCAATACATTCGAGAATGGTGCGGACGGCAGAGGCCATTCGCTTCTCACAGGCGGCACGCTCTAGTGGAGTGGCATTAAGACGAGAGATGGTAGACTTGGCTGAAGGGAGTTCTGAGCGTTTGAGTACGAAATGAATAGAGAGGAGAGTGTACCTGGCCAACCAAGGCCATTCGGGTCAGGGAGTGGGCTCTCGCGCTCAGCACCATTTGTAAGTGGGGTGGATACACCAGAGGGTGGCCGAAAGCCGTAACCCTCGCGGACATGAGGCCAGGGAGGACGTACAGGAACTTGCTGGGGCGAGTCGTTTTGAGAATTGACAGATTGGACTGGATCAGGTTCACCTCGGGAAATGTCGGCATCATTCGAGACCAGGAGGGATTGAGATTCGGTGGCACCGTGAAGCTCCAGCTGTCGTAATTCATTTGACAAGAGCTCGCCATGGGATAGCATCTGGGTGGCGGAAATGGGGGGAGGTGTTTACCCTATGTATCGAAGTTATGGCAACGAGTGGGGAGCATTCAGAAAAGGCGCTGGGAGACAGAGCGGGAGTAGTAGGTTGTTTTTTTTTTGCGAAAATTCCCTGGGTTGTCGGGGGTAGAAGTGAGAGATTGCCGGACGGACGACCTGATGTGGAGTAGGGCCATAAACGGATATCTCAAGGAAACCCGCCCGGTCGCTGCTGAACGAAAGGGCCCGCCGAATGTAACCTGTGCACCCGGTAAAGGGCATGTGTGGTGAAACCGTTGGTTAGGCCACCTCCTTCCAATTAGCGCACATTCCGGACGGGTTGAATTTGCTGAATGGCAGTTCTGGTACTGTTCTAATTCGCTCGCCGGAATGCTCACGCACTGACACTCTCTTTCATTCCTAAAATGACCTAAAGTTTCATAAACGACCTGCCATCTTTCTTTCTTCTCACTACGTGATCTCAGTCGGGACACCTCTGCCAAACTCGTCTGCACCGCACGAGACTCATCACCTCGGATCTCACTCGCGATGAGGCGGACTTGCTCTCTCTTCCGTCACAAATGGCATCTTGACGTGAACCCCGAGAATGCTGTGACTCTTTCCGATTCTTATATCCTCCTTTCCAGGCCATGTTATCTCCCCGTCGTCTCCCGCATTTTTGAGAATGTGTCAGGATTCAAAGTCGTCTCGCCAACTTAGGCGTCGGCGTTCAACTCTGCGCCTACCGCCCAAATCATCATCTGCACCTTCTAATTACTCCTTGGAGCAAGCTTGGCTAGCTTCTCGCGTCGTGCCACGTCGTAGGGGCACATACCTCATGCCTGGCGCACAACGTCCCATCAACGAGACGAACATCAAACTTGCCCTCACAATCGCCCAGGCTTGTCTCCCTGATCTGCTGTTCACCTTGTGGGCCTTGCATCCCGTTCGGACATCTCTCATGATGATTCTGCAAATTGTCCGTGGCTTCTTTCCAGCATTTAGGGGCTATTCCCAAGCGATGATCGTTGACGAGGTAAGCCGACCGGGAAATCGCGCCGGAAATTCTGATGCATTTATATCGCCGCAGCTCCAAACACTGATATCATCCGGATGTTTCTCGTGGTCCCGGCTCTTGAGACTGCTAGTTGCCGAGATATTCAGACGGGCCGCTGAAACTGCCATCGATTCATTTGCGTATGTCTCAGATCACTTTCATGTCCGTCGACTGTTAATAGTGTTCCAAGCACTTCAAATGAGAACGTAGTCCACGAATCGGCCCGATTTTTTGTCGAATACCAACAAATTGCGCAGCGTCTACGTCTCGATATTCCGACGCTCTCGGATCCCGTCGTACGAGACTGTCTTCAGGAATCCGATCTCTTCGTTCGCTCCTTCAACGGAATGGGTAGTTTTGGACTGCTCTCACCCTTCGATTTCATACAAATATTCGCCTTAATATCTGAATTGATCTCACACCTCCTGGTGCTTTTGTCCCTGACGGGTGGCTCCACCAACTTGGGAGCGTTGCTTCTTTCTCTTCTATCCACCTTATTCCCTCTGCTCTTGAACCGTTTTATTGGCGCTCAATCATCTCCAGAGGAAGTTTACACTCCCGACGAGGCTCGGACTGCGGAACGTCTAGAAAAATTACGGAATCTTGCGTACAACGAATCTCTTCGTCCAGAGGTACTCCTCTTTGGCCTTGGTCCATGGGTCCTTCAATCCTGGACCAATGCTAGAAAGGCCATGTTGTATGACGGTCAAACCTCGCCTCCAAACCAGCTGACGTTGTCTCAGCTACTGAACCAGATCAATATTTCCGATCTTCTATTTGCCCTTCAAAATGTGAGCATCCATGATGGGTCGACGCGCTTGTTTTGATCTTCCTCTTTCGGCAGCTTCCTCTTCTTCTCATGTTTCAATCATCTTCTGCATCGCTCGGATCGTTGGCTCTATATCGGAGCTCGATCCAAGCTGTAGTCTTCACGTTTGGAAACTTCTTAACGACAGCACGTATGGCATTTCAGGGTATTTTCTTGATGGGGGCTTTCTGTGCAGCCATGAATATCCAACCTGAGCTAGAACCGATGGAAGAGGACGTCATAAGTTATCCGAGCTTGCCTTGCGGGATGAAAATAGAAGCAAGGTCCCTGATCTTTATCAAGTATTCACGTGTCGAAACATGCTTATACTCCGTCACAGGCACCTGTCGTACACTTACCCGGGAAGTAAGGACGCTTCACTGAAAGACGTCACTTTCAGCCTGGAGGCCGGAGAATGCCTTGCGGTTGTTGGTTACAACGGATCAGGCAAGTTCCGGGCAGAAGACGTTGACTCATTGCTGAATTTGGCCTGTTGGGGTTGAAATAGGGAAATCCACGCTTGCCAAAGTCCTGTTACGAATCTTAGATTTCGACAACGGGGATCTCCTTATCAATGGTGTTGACATACGACGGTTGTCGCCTACTGAGTATCATCGACATGTTACAGCGGTTTTTCAAGACTTTTCAAAGTTTAACTCCACTGTTCGAGAAAATGTGGGACTGGGTTACGTTCAGAAGTTGCAGTCACACGCGGCTGTTTCCCATGCCGTCCACCTCGGTGGGGCGGATACCTTTGTGGATACCCTTCCCAACGGTTTGAAGACAAAGTTGGACAGCTCAGGATTCGATGCTGTGCCCCCTGCATATCCAGGCACTCCGGGCTGTGGGATGTCCTCACGACAACATCATGGTCTATCAGGTGGCGAAGTATGTCGCGCCGTGCTTATTCATCACAATAAAGTATCTCTTATTAACTTGATCTTACGGCAGTGGCAAAGAATAGCCATCTCTCGCGCCTTCATGCGGGCTGATCGACCAGAGGTTGACCTTCTGTTGTTCGATGAACCCGTAAGTGTCACGCCACAGTTGTACAATATGTCGTCATGAGTCTGCATTACTCACGAAGCTTGGCAGACATCGTCACTGGACGCGCATGCCCAGAACAAAATTTTTGACACCATACATCGTATCTCAAGTTCCCCATCGGGCGACAAGACAAAAACCGTCATTTTCATTACCCACCGGCTTTCCACCGCGCGTCATGCCGATAAGATCGCGATGATGGAGCGAGGGGTACGTCCAACTCCCCTCCGTCTCCTTCTTGGCGTTAATAGCCGTGCCGTTTGTTTCTAGACGATAACCGAGTTTGGTACGCATGAAGAGTTGCTCAAGAAAGGTGGCTCGTATGCCGCGCTGTACAAGGCATCCATCTGAGGTGGATGATGTTCCCCTCAGCCTTTCATAGAAAAGTCGTCAATTCATTGGGATTCTCGCATTCATATCAGGGCAATGTATCAAAAATTATTATTATTAGAGGGGCTTCACACTCAGCCGTCGTATCCTAAATCATAGAAAATACAACTAAACGTAAACATAGACCTAATCGTTTGTGGGGTGGTCCATGTATACTACCGTGGCATCATGAACATATGCGTCAACATGTGCATTCTCCGCCGACTGAGACATGACGTTAGTTGATGACGGGCCGCCGTGGATGCCCACCAACAAGCCAGCGTCACGGATGCCTTGGATGAGCGAGGGAACCTGGAGCTAGCGTACATAAAGTTGGTGAGCCTGGCAGAATGACAAATGGCATTGCATATTACCAATAGCTCGGAATCGAAGAAGACGCCCAAAAGGTTGTTCGCTTTAGCAAATTCCACACCCTCCGCCACACTAGAGAAGTACTGGTCGTCACCAGTATCACGAAGGTCAGGGTTGGGCGGAGTTGATCCATGATCCTTGTTAGTCTGACCACATCTGGACGAAAAGAAGACCGGATCTAGTCGAAGCGAGATGTGAGATGGTGACGATTCGCAGCAATAGAATAGGGGAGATTACAATTTGGTTGCTTCCAATTCAGTGCGGCACAAACCCGGGGAGAAAAGGAAGTGAAGGCGATACGTCGACGTGCAAACGCCCCGCCAAGAGACGACGATGTTTGCCTGATCGTGCGAAAGACAGCATTGACACTTAAATTGAGATCAAAGTGGCGCCTGCTGTGTTGACTAGGGGAAAGCGCCAGTTCCAGTGTCAAGCCAAGATGAACAGGAAAAAGCTGCGAGATTGCATAAAATAGGAGTCCCTTACTCTGTATATATATGGAGTATCGTACCTGCATGAAGCGCGATAGCGGCAACATTATTTGCGGTAGAATTCTATACCAGTCCTGAATGGAAGTCATTCTGCGAATGAGTTGCTCTCCCCTATCAAGTCGATTGGCCAAAGTATCAAATTGAGCGAGAGTAACATCAGCAACGCCCAGATCATAAGTCGATTCCGGTAGTAATTGCTCGCCATATAACACCGGCTGAAGATCGCGTGTGACCTGGACAACCGCATAAACGTAATTCCCAGATAGTGAGGATAGTGTGACTGTGTGCGAGGGAGAGGCGGGTGTCGACTGGACCGATGGAGATGTGTGCGTAGAATCCATGGACTTAGGGGATTGGCGCCATGGGAGTACTGCTTGAGGACCAGGGTATAAAGGGCTACCCTGGGGTAGAGTCAGGGATTTCCAATAAGTTTCGACGGCTCCTCCAACTTCCAGGGTGATACCATGGAATGGGGTAATGACATGGGCAGAGAAGCTAACCTGGATATGAACATCAATCTTTGCGTGACGGAGAACCAGCAGGTGCATACCTCGCCAATGCTATGCAGACGGTGATCCAGGATGGATAATGTGGTGAGACTACCGTCAGGAGAGTATAGGATGAATGGATGAGCCACCGCACGACCGATTGTTTTGGTACCGAAGTTCGGGTAGATCGAAAATTCCAACGTAAGGTCTTTCAAGTTAGATGCCTGGAACATAAACGTATCATAATTGCTTTTCTGCGGAAGCGCTATAGTGTATGGAGGAGCGTTGACTCCAGGACCTGCAGTGATGACCATTTTTAGTCGGTTTGGCGAAGGTAACGATACACTTTGTGCTAAAATCGAATCTGACAAACGAGGATGAAATCTGATAGCCTTTCCGGATCGCCGAGGATCAGGAGCAGGGGGTAACCCTACGGTGATTACCACCAAATAGTTCTTGTCGAGGTAGTTGTGGCCATAGACTCGATGTGGCATTATGGGCGGAGGTAAAGATAGAGATGGAATGGAATCAGGGTCGTCGATTCGCATGTCACTCGCACTCCGCGGAAGTGCAGGAATACGGTCGAAAGAAATGGTGGGGGATCCTTTGGGCATCGCCTTGAGGAGTAAATCGACACACGCACGATGACCATACCATGCCGCATAGTGTATCGCTTGGTGGTCGAGTTCGTCAGTTTGATCAACACGGGCTCCAGCTTGGATAAGAATGTATAGGCATGAAGTATGCCCATTACGCGCAGCATGAAAGAGTGGTGTCCATTCATGATATTTGTCCGGAAGATCCCATCCGTCTTGATCCAGGAGCAGCTTGCAGACATCCGCATGGCCATCGCGAGCAGCGAGATGGATAGGAAACTCTCCGTTGGTATTGGGAACACACTTTGCCCCTCCCCTTAGCAATAATGAGACGACGTCCGTATACCCGTATTGACTTGCTAGAGATAGGGGCACAAGGCTAGAATTTGTGGATGGTGACTGTAGGATGATGCACTGGTCGCATATCAAAACCTGCACACATTCAGCACTACCTCTGAGGGTCGCATACACAACAGGGCTGCAATTGTCCACGTCGAGTACGTGCGGCGGAACGCCAGCTTCCAAAAGCTGCTTGCAAACAGTCGCGTGGCCATGTATAGCCGCATAGTGCAGGGCTGATCGTCCATAGACGTCCAATTTTTCCCTTTGTGACCCTTTCTCAAGACACAAGTTCACAAGGCGCAAAGAACCTGCGGCCGCAGCCTCGTGAAGACATGTCCGTCCATTGATATCGTCGATGAATCCGAAATCAAAGGGTACCTCAACACTGGTGAGGATAAGGTCTCCAAGCTCAGAAGGCGCGTCGACAATGACTTTCCAGAGCACCCGAGTGATATTGGCCTTTCCCCCATCTTGGGAGCCGAGGATGTCAGAGCGCCGCACTAGATCTTTGATGGATGTCTCATCGGAGTTTTCCACCGCCTTTCGTAAATCGAGTTCAAACTCGCGGAACGGGCCAGAGTACATGTTCCGCTCGATGCTGAGCTGGAGGTCTAGAACATCTTGGGCAGCAGCCCCCTCGAATATGAGACCAGTGGAGAGATCGGTGAGGTCTAGGAGACTTGCGGCCACGATATCCGAGAAATCTGCGATGAGCTTTTTATGTGTAAGAAACAACAAGTAGCGAAGGCATGCAAAATACCTGTCTGTTAAATACAGGTTGAACCTCGACCTGGCGAGCGAGATAGAGTTCCTTGGTTGAAGAGCGTGAGCGTTTGTCCCACTTCTTCAGGATTTTGCGGAAACCCGTCGCATTAATCTCGACAAATTGCTGCGTGCATAATGTGGGCGGTTATCCAATACAGGCTCACGATGGTTACCTGCAGTTTGCCTAGATCCCTTTCGAGGAGACGAAATCCCTCTTCGACGGCGATCCACTCGACGTGATTCATCGCTGAACCATCTGCGGCATCCGGAAGACCCCTGAGGGCTGCAGCGCGACGCTTGGACAGGAGAGTTTCAAGGCGCAACTTTAGTTCTGCTTCCTTTTGGAGGTAGAAAGTATTGATCTAGAGTGACATCTAGGGATCAGTTTCAAAGCGAGCAGTGACCGAAACTGGATTCACGTGCCTTCTCAAGCTCCCGCTCGAGCTTGAAGAAAAAGGCAGCCTTGTGAGCCTGGAAGTCAGCCCCTCGGTCGTTGTCCTGCCCGAGCGAAGAGAGGATGGGTAACTGGTTCGGATCATCGCAGGCGATATCACATGGGGTGTCAGCTGTGGGAGATATCGTAATCGCTGGGCTGCCTGCCAGGTTCAAGAGATCCGCAGGCCGGACACCCAATGCCAAAGCAGCAGCCTCCGAGGCAGGGCGATTAGCTGCCAGTGAAGAAATGATCTTCTTGAGGAACTTGTAGTCGAGATAATACGGAGACCATCCCGGGACCTGTTCGGATTGGATCTGCTTTCCAAACTAACAAGAGATGCGCCAATCATTAGCATCACAGTAGTCCGTGATCCAGGAGGGCTGACCTTCATACCACACGGATGTGAGATTCAGCGTGATATAACAAAGCTGAGATGAAGATGCTCTCAGGATAAACCGTTTAAACCATGCTGATATTTCCAAAAAAAAAAAAAAAAAAGAAGGAAAAAGAAGAAATGACACTTTGGAGACAGATGTAACTTGTCGTCACGGAGTTATTAGCCACCCTTGGTTGCTCATGCACGTGCGTCGTCTACGGTCGTCTCGAGCCCAGACGAAGCATGGTTGCATGTTTATGACTCTGACTTGTATCTCAGTTGACATACGCTGATAAGTAAATCTAGTCAAGCACAATCAATTGATCAACGTGGACATCGATAACGTCCAGCGTGCTCTACAACTGTCGCCCTGAGCCAAATCAAATTATAGACTGCCGACGGCCGGCCAAACCTGGTCTTGTGCTGATGTTCAAATCAACACTTTCCTCATCTGCCAAGCCTTTGCAGGTAATAACGTCACCGGGCATTTACCATGTTGCTCGACATGGTCAAATGCACAGCGATAGCAAAAGACGTAACCAGACGGCAAAGCAGTAGCGTTTTTTATCGTGCTTTGACACAATAGACAATGCCCGAACATCGTGCCATCCACGGGTATTCCAGAAGGGTGTGGTGGGAGCATCCGAGGAGGTGGGATAGCCAGACCGAGGGGAGATAGTGACAAAGAACGTGCTGGGGACCCTGGAGAATACCACCACTCCAAAAACTTGATGAAGAAGATGGCCGTCGGCAAGAGAAGCCTCAAAGAGTCAAGGATCGATTGCGGCGTATTCAAAAGAAGCTGGTAAAGTTGTTTCATGATCCCTCGCCGAGCGTGAGGAGTAGCACCCTGCACATTACTAGTCGCAAGCTGCCAGCAGGAAATTAGCGTCGGGGTAAGGGTGGATACGCCGCGGATATCACACTCACGAAATCATCCGCACTCAATCGGCGTAAATCAATACCTATCCACGCTAACCATGGACGGTAGAAGGGAGTACGTTCAAAGAGGTATGCCACATTGCAGGCAAGCAACCACAACTCAAACGAGGTGTTCGCCCATGGGAAAATCCTTTTGTATGCTCGCCGCCAACGCCCCGCTAGAGACTGTTGTGTGTCCATGAGCATTGTCACTTTTGAGCACAGAAGTAGCATACGTCGTCGGTAAGTGCCCGTATGCGACGACCGTCGCCAGCATCCTCTAATATGTCTGACGAAATGCCACCTCCCAGTTGTTCATAGTAGTCATGGATCTTGGCTCTGAGATACGGAACGGCGACCTGTGTAGAGTCAAAAAATATGATATCGCACGAAATCAGTGAGCGAACCAAGAAGAACAGCGACTGCCATATTTCCCTTCCCCTAAGCTTTTCTGCGACGGGTGCGCCATGAACAGCAGCAGTCGCTCTATCTGTAGATATCCAAGGGTGCCTACGTCTCTTCAGGCCATAAAAGTTCTCCGCGAAGGACGCGTCTAGAATCGTCGAGGAGTGTTCTGACGCGAAACCACAAGCGACTCACTATGCTTCCTGAGATAATGCCGCTCGACGAAAAACATGATAATAGAATAGAACTCCTCATGTCGATTTACGATTTGAATGAGATATCGCGGATATTGTTGTGCGAAGACCTGGATTATGAGATAAATAGCGAAGTGCGTCATAACGGAGTGGTGCTTACTGCCAAGACATACTTGAGTGCTGGTTGGAGGAGGTCTCTGAGCTGCTCTTGTGCAATGAGCTCGAAGAGGGAGGGTTTAAGAGGATCACCACCTATATCGTGAAGGAACTGCATCGACGACAACGCGAGGAGGGAAAGACCCAGCACATCGTATGTGTATAGTGAGCACGTGATACCTTGAGTTTTGTCATGTGACCTCTTATCGCGGGGCTCTCGATGGACGACGAGACAGGCTGTACCACTCACTACCAATACTACCCAAGCGCACCTAGTACGAGTGCCAGTATTCGAGCCGAGGCAAAGCTTTGTCGTGTTCACAAGGTGATGCGACTAGGAATCGCTGGAGACAATTGAACAACGGTTGTCCGACCTCGTTGTCGATAGTGTCAAACATTATAATTTGCCTCGTTGCATGTGTAGTCGCTTTAAAAGATCATGCTAGTTAATTATGGAACCATCTTGAGTTGAAACTCCAACGCTTTTCCAAAGTCGAGTCTTCACCTTTCTTACTCCGCAACCTTGCGCTCAATGTTCTCCTCGATACATGCAATGATACCTTCTGACGCCGACATTGCTAACCAAACGCTCAAGGAAGAGAGCAACTACCGTTTTTCATCCTTCTCAGCGACCGACGCGGTCACGCTTGGCCTCTCCCTTCGTAAGCGCTTCCGCGGGAGCTCTCGGCATGTGAAGGGCAAAGGCATGGTGATCTCAATACAGACCATTGCTGGGCACACACTCTTTGCGTGTACCGCAGGAGACCTGGGCCATCATTCCGGAGAAGGTGATGTCAGCCTAGATAGCTGGGCATGTTTAGAAAGCACGATCTCAGTCGTCAAGCGGACGAGCCACTCAAGCTACTACGTGGAAAAAGGCATGAGCGCGATGGGCAAGACGGCAAAGCAGATGGGGGTCGAGGGTGAATTTGCCGTTCGCGGAGGAGGTCAGTGAGCTCAGTCCGTTCCAATGCGACGTGCAAATCTCATTCACTTTGCCATTCAGCGTTTCCAATATGGTTGGATGTAAGCATGGCAAGTCGTGATGCTTTGACGGTAACTCAATTCAAATCGACAGAACGCACCGTGTTGCCCTATTGCCGTGGCAGCCTGTTACTCGGGATCAAGTCAGGAAGACCATAGAGTACGTTTTTCGTTGTAGTGGTACACTTCACTCGTTGAGGGGCCAACCAGCTCATGTCGACGACCATTCGGGATTACTTGCACAAAAAGCAGGGTCAATCGGGCACAAGGCTTTCCATCTCTTCGTCAGTGCTGCAGACTGAAATGCCGGTCCCAACGCTGGCAAACCAAGAACACAGGGACAGCATTGCGGTAAGCTCCTACACCCAGTCAGAGGTTCGGTACGTTCACCAGGAGAAGGGTTGGGGCGGAGAATTGGCGTCGGAGCACATGCGGCCACACTCGCCATTCGATGATGATCACGATGTATGAATCATGTACAGTAGACGGAGACGCGGAGAATTATGGAGTAGGGACATGACATCAACTAAAGACACACAGAAAGGCAAAGAGGGAACGAGGTAACGTCACACTTGATCTGATGGCGTTTCTATGTCTTGTTGGTACGGTGTAGTCAGTACCCGAATGGCCTCTGCAAAAAAGGTGAGACATAGCCGAGGGCAGGTCAGAATCAGCGCACCATGTTTAAGAAATATCTGGCGTTGACCGGAAGGAGAAGATGGGTCCGCATTTGGGTCGGGATCACGCAGTTCGTAGTTTGCCTCGACGTAAACTCTGGAGCCTTTACTCAGCGTTTTGAGATAGTTATTCTGAGTGGGATTGAAGGAGATGATGTGGTGCCAGGTGACACCGTTTTCCAAGCGAGCTGGGAGACGTGTCCAAGGTGAGAGCATGAGCAATTATAGGGTGAAAACATACTGCCATCGGGGTTCGGCGGTGGAGGGGGGAAGTTGGATGTTGCGACGGTGTATCTAGGGCGAGGGTAAGGGGCGCAAGTGGAGGAGAGAAGAAAACTGACGAGACATATTCCTTGTCGTTCTTGGTCGTACGAAGCTCTGGGTCTTTGCCTAGACGACCAACGAGGACGAGCTTTGCAAGGTCATACGCCCGGGCCGGAGTTGAAGAGAATGCCTGTCGTAGGGGTAAAGGGGGGAAACTCGAACCTCGGAGATGAGCACCTACACGTCGTTGTACGCCAGAAAACGCGAGTCTTGTAGTTGTCCACAACATTACAAGTTAGTAGTGGTAGGAGTAATAGAAATAACTTTTTGCGTGTTTGACCATATTTGGAGTGCTCAATCTTATGTACCATCGACGAACGATCTCATTAAGCACTTCAAGGGTAGAGATATGTCACGACACAGACTCGTACGAAACATTGACATTCACGGTCGGTTCCATCTCAATCTCAACCCGCAACTTTCTCTCTCACCGTCACCATCAGCCGAACTCGACGATGCTGCGTTCGACGATGACGCCGACGATATGACCGAAGAGCAACATGGTACGTCCTCTCCTCGCCGCCCTCATTCCCTCATCCAAGTCCACATGCAGCTCAAATGGAGTCTGGAGTCGAACACATCAGAGCCATAGTAGGCGACGAAGCTTCTTCCGGCCTTGATGATGCCATCATCAGGGACACTCTTTGGCAATTCTACTTCGACATCGAGCAATCCATTGCCTGGCTATTCGGTTCGTCATCTCCCCTCATCCAATCCTCTCTCACATCCTTCCCAGAGGAACAGGAGCGCAGAGCTGCCGCAAGGGAACGCAAAGGTAGGCCATCGTATTTTCTCTCTTTGTTAGCGTAGTTTTGCTTTTGCTACTTTTTTCTTCATGATGTTACTCCCATCCGTTCTAAACCCCCCTGGTGGTCCCGCTTCCGTCGCAAAGGAGATGAACCACAGCAAGGTGCATATCGCTGTCATCCCTACGTCCCTCCGTATTTCTTTGCATCGTGGAAACTATATTTACTGTCTTCACTGCCTCATTTACCAGCGCCACAAGATCCCACTGGCCCTGCGGGATACGTTCCGGAAGACTTGGGGCGTCCGCGCGTTCCCTTGATCGTCCTAGCACAACAAGGCCAATACCAGCCTGATTACTATCCAGCTCCTCAATACCTCGATTATGATGAGGAGGTCGATCCGGATGATGTACCGCTGGGTTTGATGTCTCCAGATCGTAATTCGCGTCTCAGTACGATAACGGAACTTACCGAGCGTACCGAACCATCTCGCCACTGGCCTTCCAGGCAGCAGCTGGTGGCAATGAATAACCCCCGGGCATTGTCCTCGAGCGAGACGGCCTCGTCCTATGGGAATGTCATTGGCGAGTCTCGTTTCAAGCATTTCTCTGCAGCTGCACTCATTATATTCACAGAGCACTTCTCGGACCCTCATCCAAATGATGGCTATCCATACCAACCCATTGATCCAAATAGGATACCTCCTTCCCCATCCCCGTCAGCCGTGCAACGGCTTTCGAGTTACGACTCCGCACCATCTCTTCGCACGCCCGCGGAGTCAGAGGTTCAATCCGAGCCACCAAAGTCACCTCCACGCGCGCCTAGTGTTTCAATGCCAACAACGGATAACATTCCAGAAATCCCAGACTTCACATCCAAGTCCAGCGAGAATCCGCCTCCGCCACCTGCAAAGGATCTACCACTACGTGTCCGATCTGCAAAACGCTCCAAGCTTGCGGAGTTGGCAAGTTCACGTGCCAGCACAATATCTAGTTCTCGATCATCAGATTTGGAGACGACCTCTGTGCTCACGTATCCGGCTCTGCGTCCGTCTGCTGAATCTCGGCTTTCGCTAGCTTCGCGTGCCACAACCGTCAAGCCACGCCTATCAGACGTCTCTGAGCAGTCCTTGCCGTCGGTGAAGACACCTCGCACCCCCGAGAAGCCGACATCCACGGCTTCAGTCAAGTCGTCGCCTTCCGTCAAACCACCATCTACTACAACCTCATCCATGTCTTCTCATGTGCGCAAGGCAATACGGACTGCCATGGATCTGGAAGCCCACGACCAGCAAGCAACGGCAGGGAAGCAGGCGGATAACGTGTCCGACATCTCAGTCTCCACAGTCAAACCAGAGAGACACGCCCTCTTGCCCCACTCATCCATTCCTACTGAACTGGTTGTAGCACGCAGCGAGCCAGATGCGAAAGCACGTCCTCAGTCCAAGCTGGCAAAGCTCGCCCAGGCCAAGGCTAATTCTCATGCTCTTGTTCCGCGCGTTCCCGTGTCCCCTCCAAAGGATCTTCCCAAACCTCACACAGAGTATTTTACTCCTATCGCGAATGGCGCGACGGCAACGACTGCCATAACGACATCATACCAGTCTCTCCAGAGTCTCTCGACCGCACAGGCGCTGGAGCCCGTCCCACTAATTCAGATGCCTGGCGCGGAAACCCGGTCACCGAAGTTGGCATTAAAGGTGAAGAAAGCACAAGCTAAATCACCATCCCATTCAAGTGCCACCGATGGCGAGGGCTCACTCCCGTCTCCACCCCCACTGTTCCTGCCAAGTCCTACCCGTTCTCGTGCGTTACCCTCGGCCTTCGCTTCCTTACTTCTCAGTGATCCTCTAACGTCCTCCGAAGACAAGGACAAGGACAGTAAACCACCCAAGTACGGGAGAGAAGAGCTGAACCTTGTCGATACGTACCATGCATCACTCTCTCGAAGCAAATCGACACTCGGTTACGAATTAGAGCAACATAAGCGGAGCCGGGTAAAGCCTCCTACTTCCCCAGACCTGAGTGTCCGATCTACTTCCTTCACATTTGACGTTCCGAGTCCTGACGACATCGTCTTCAACGCCCGCCGTGGAACTGCCTTGGCGCAGCGACAGTGATGCGCTGGTTCACAGAGGTCCACTTGATTCCTGTTCCCCTTAAAGTTTACCGCTCTCTTTCATTCTGGTTTTATTGGCTGATATCGGTAGATGATACACTTATATTGCTGTTGTTGTTTTTCAATGGAATGTCTTGTGCTAATTTTGTTTCCTGTGTTCCACACCCCAGCCGCAAAGGAGCGCGAAAAGGCACAGAAAGCTGCTGCTCAAAAGAAGGTATCGCAGACACCATCTTCCTCGGGTTATGCCACCCCGACTTCCCGGGCAATGTCACCTATTGGAACGCCCACTAAATCATCGAAGAAGGCAGGTGCCAGTTCGCAACCGTCGAGGAGGTCGGGAGCGACCACCCCTGCCAGGACGAACAGCGGGGGATTGGATCATATGCTGCTTGATCTTTCAGCGGCGAATTTACTGCCTCGAGAAGAGGAGTCTCTTAGAGTGGATGAGCCCAGGGTAGCAATGGAAAGGGAGAAGTTGTTGGAAGAAGCAAGGAGAGTGCTTCAGGCGTCCGGCCAAGGTGCAAAGAAGGGAGTTAGCTTGGTAGTTATTGGTAAGTTGAGGGACGTGGTCTGACGCTTGTGCATCTTATTACTCTTCAAGGGCACGTTGATGCTGGCAAGTCAACACTGATGGGCCGACTGCTATATGAACTTGGGCGAGTCAATGAAAAGTCACGCCATGCAAACGAGAGGGAGAGTAACAGAGCTGGGAAAAGTAGTTTCAGCTGGGCTTGGGAGCTTGATGGGACAAAGGAAGAGAGAGAACGGTTTGTTACCATTGATCGTCCGTGTTTGTTGATTGAGCGTTCGTTATAGGGGAATCACTATGGACATCGCGATGCAGTCCCTTTCGACAGCACGTCGACAGATAACGATCCTAGACGCCCCGGGGCACAAAGATTTCATTCCGAACATGATATCAGGGGCATCTCAAGCCGATTGCGCACTTCTTGTGGTCGATGCTGCGAAGGGGGAATTTGAGGCAGGTTTCGAGCGCGGCGGACAGACTCGCGAGCACCTGGTTCTTGTGCGAAGTCTCGGAGTGTCACAAGTAATTGTCGCAGTGAACAAGCTGGATCAAGTTAGTCTTCGCGGAAGTAAAACGTGAAGCCACTGATAAACACGACTCTAGGTCGATTGGGAACAGGCTAGATATGAGGAAGTGTGTGAACAGTTGAAGACATTCTTTGGTCAGTCGGGATTTCAGTCTTCGAAAACAAGTTTCGTACCGGTCGGTGCGATGCTTGGTGTGAACCTTGTGGAGCGGAAAGCCCCTGAAGCATCTCCACTATCCCAATGGTATCGAGGACCGGCCCTGGTGGATCTTCTAGGTACCTTTGACTAACTCTGTTGTTGCATTCTTTTACCAAATATTTCTAGATATGTTGGAACCCCCGGTGCGGGAAATCGAATCACCTCTGCGAGTGCCAATCTCGAACGTCTTCAAAGGACAAAGTTCTGGAATAGGTGTAACTGGTCGAATATGTGGCGGCATTGTTCAGGTTGGGGAACGACTGCGAGTTCTGCCTGGAGACGAGTCCGCCGTCGTCAAATGTAAGGATGATACCAGAATTTCTGGAGATCATGACGTTTTCTAAATGCTGCCCTAGCAATCGATCTTGACGAAAGAAATGTGTCTTGGGCCGCTGCGGGATCCAACGCAACTCTCTACCTGACCGCCATCGATCTTATCCATCTCAACATTGGCAGTGTCCTCTGTCCACCGAACGACCTCGTTCCCCTTGCGATGAGTTTCAGCGCGCGGATAATCGTTTTTGATATTCAACTACCGATCACCAGTGGGGCTTCGGTATGTACACTTCGCCATGCCACCAAGGAAGGTTGTTCACAGGCGACGACTTGCTAGGTTGAACTGTTTCACCACTCCCGAGACGTCCCTGCAACGATCTCGAAGCTGGTTGCAAGTATTGATCGAGCCACCGGTTCTGTAACCAGGAAAAACCCGCGGTATGGCCTTTCTTTGGATATGTCTGTGTCCCGGCTGAGCGCAACCATAAGTGTCTTGACCAAGGGAACATCTGCTGAAATTGAGATCACCTTACGAGGCGATAGCCTTTCCGGTACTGGCGCCATTCCAAGACCCATTCCAATTGAACCGTTTGCTGTGAACAAGGACATGGGTCGCATTCTGCTGAGACGAGGAGGCGAAACGATTGCTGCTGGTAGGTTATTTGCAGACCTCTCTCGCCCACAGACGTGCTCAAAACAAGGCAGGAATCGCTTT
Source organism: Lanmaoa pseudosensibilis (assembly GCA_038092875.1). Lineage (NCBI taxonomy): Eukaryota > Fungi > Basidiomycota > Agaricomycetes > Boletales > Boletaceae > Lanmaoa > Lanmaoa pseudosensibilis. The sequence goes on along the minus strand of JBBPRF010000001.1, from coordinate 56,115 downwards.
GGAAATTCATCAATGAAATTCGCGACCGAGAAAATAAATCCTATGCCACATAATATGTACACGGTCTACGTGTTCGCGCCAGAAATGCCCAAATCCTGAGTAACTTGCAGATATGATAGGTCTAAGACGATAGTGATACGATGATGTGCGTTATCCGACGTAAGGGGGAGCATAACAGGTCGTTATCGGGGTAGGTATCCAATGGATGGGTGTCGATGGAATGAAATTACCACCAGTGTGTTCCGAAAAAAAAAAAAAAATACGAGAAGCAAGCTTAGTGCTTGTTCTTCTCTTTTCTCTCCCGTTTGTCATTGTCAAATATATGTTTGATCCTCGCCAATAGGGACCGCCGCTTCTTATGAACTAAGGTGCTCGAGTCGGGAGTAGAGGGAGTAGAGACTCGGTCAATAGAAGTAGGTGCCGTAGCCTGCCGGGGGTGACTCTGTGCCGCAGTTTCGAGGTCCACTCTGGTTTGTTTCGAGGTGGGCTCTAAGACGGCAGCGGGTGCCGGAGCGGAAGGAACGTCAACGCAATCGGTGAGTGCAAGGGGGTCTTGATCGCCCTGCGGGAAATGATTGGGTTGAGGTACTGCGGACTCAAATACAGCCTCCTCCGCAGTCGCAGGCACCGAAGGGGAGGTGGGGAACTCTCCTTTTGTAAATTGAATCGGCGCGTGAGTCGCAAAGCTGTACGAGTCATGTGCCTCCCCATTTCCATTGACTGGTGGAAGCGAAACAGAACCATTATCGTTGATAGGAAGTGTGGAGACACCAGACGAAGAGGGTGCCTGCTTGAACCGAGCAAGTCCTGCAGGCGTCTCCGAAGCAGGAGAAACATTTCCCTCCGTAGCTGCTGCCGTATCCTACGTCGGGAAACAGGTTAATATTCGACTATGACAGTAGAACCCACGCCCATACCAATTTGGACACGCTGACAGGGGTGCCAGGGGAAGGTGCCAAACTAAGACCATCCACGGTGATCTGCGAGATTGGAAGTGGAAGCGACCCCCTGACCACGGCGGGTTCAACCGGAGGAAGAAACTCTAAGGCTGTCACCATAGTCTCGACGTCGCCATACCCTTGGCTCTGCGCGCCCTCAAGAGGGATGGACAAACATGCGGGTGGGTCGTGTACCGCATGGAAGCTAGCCTGAGGCTTTTCGGGTGTTCGAAGGACATTATTAATGTTCCCATGCCCGTCATCCTCCTGAGGCCGATCGTCGCGACATTGCCAGCAGCCGTCAACGATGAACTTATACACGACCTTTTGCCCCCATGGAACCTTCACAGTACCGAAAAACCCAGTGTCGCCTTTAACCAAACGAATGGAAGCCGACCACTACGGTGCTGGGGGGTGAGCGGAATGAAATAAGTAGGATGGACGGGATGCTGACCTGGTCGAATGTACCGGTTACAATCACGTCTGATGGGCGTGGGGATGGCCTGAACGGAAGAAAATAAGGTGGATAGACATACGGTGTCAAGACACTTCTCACCAGATGACTTCGAGGTCGTGAAGATCTGCAACACTCATTGCCTTGAACGTCGCCGCAACCGAAGCTGAACCGACCACAGCAAGCGAGCCAGTATTTATACCTGAACGTGAACCTTGCATTCCGTAATCACAACACGTGCAATGTCCGTCTCCTTCTCCGCTCCATTCTGCGGCAATATTGAAGAGCCTCACACATACAACGTGTTCGTCATCATATAACGAGACTACCACGCTTGCTACCTCCTCATCGTACTCCAAGAAACTTGCCTACACCATGAGGGCACCGTCCGCACCAGTTCCCCGCAAAACTGCCTTCCGACTCTTGCTCTTTCTTGCCCGCAGTAACTGTGGGCCTCGTTGATCTGGTGGTGTAAAGCCCAAGAAGCTCTTTGTGGATCCTTCTATTCCGTCCAAGCGGCCTTGGGAGCGACGTTCTGTTTCGGATATGGCAGGTGTATAGTGTTGAGTATCCGAGTCAAGGTAGACAATCGACATGGGGGATTCGTATGCGGTGATACCGAGTTGTCGGCAGTAATACTGAACAGCTGCATGGAATGCAGTTCTTCGTGCATTCCTCAGCCCCCAGTCTCTGCGACACGATACGTGTTAGATGCAAGTAGATCCGTGTAGAAAGGAGACCAGACTCCAATACTTACTGCCACGTCCTGAAAGAGAACCACTTTTTCAGATAGAGCTGACACTCCCTATTCAGTATACGTACGAGTTGTGAGGGATACCAATGGTGATCTCCAGATGGCGCTGAAATGAAATGTTTTGCAAAATGACCGATGTTGTTGGCTGAAACCATCGATTCTCTTCCACTGCGAGCCATTCGTTTAAATGGGCCTCGAGCGCGTCCAGCTTCTCCAAGGGTGTACGCCAAGCGACTTGCATCGTGAGTGACTCAACCATTTTCTGATGTAATAGTCAGTCGAGTATCGTGATAAACAAAATAGCCACATACATCACTCCGGCGAACATTCGTTCTACAAACACTTTTATCAGTGATACATCAAATCTATGAGCAGAGACTCACATAAATTTCGTAAAGAGTTGACTGTTGGAGAAGTACGTCTCAGTACCATCTGATCGAACGAACACTGTCTGGATGGTGGGATGAGAACACAAATGATGAACAACGGGAGTCTAGTAGCATACTGCAAACAATCCCATCTTCTTCACGATCAAGTTATCGGCTATCGGGACGTTAGCCCGACATCGTAGATTTTTATTGCCAACATCTCACTGTCAACGAAACAACGATCACCCGTATCGAATGGGCTGAAACAATAATGTCAGCAAGGGCAGAATCGAGTTAGAGGGATGAACCCACTGCGTCACAAACAGAAACATTACGGCGTCGAACATGTTGCTGGCTGCGTTTTTGAAGACAAAACTCGCTGCAATCCCCAACGAATATACGCTGGTCAACAATTGAGTGATATTGACACCAAACACACTCAGTGAGATGAAAAACAATATGACAAAGGCGAACAACAGCAATACTTGATCAAGTGTTCTGAGAGCTACCCCAACATCACGCATACTCCGCGACAAGAATCGCCGTTCCTTGTAAATGCGTAGGATGGTAGCCTTGATCTCAGATCGTGAAATGTCACCGTTGTTGTCTTTATCGAAAACGCGAAAAGCTTCTTGAGCTTCTCCTGGAGTAGCAAATGCGGGCTGCAAGTCTGCTGATATCAAATAGGTCCTGCGGCGGTCACGGAACGTCTTGTAAATAGCCCGAGCTAGACGCTACGACAGGCAAGATTAGTCGTCATACCTTTACAAGAATAAAATCCCGTTATACCTTGGCTTCATGGGCCGAGCTGACACTGAACCTCAGCCCACTCAGATCGTCGTCATTTCCCGTGATATTACGAGCATCATGCAATACCGCCGACTTGATCACGCGTGCAGCTTGAATGGCTGGATTGTGCTCTTCCTGTTGGTACATGTGCTTACGCGAGGGTGGGTATTCGTGGAATGAATCTTGCTTTTCATGAGATGGGCTGAAAGCAGGATGGGTCGCAGGTGTCTTTGAATCTTCCAATTCAGGTATATCTGGAGCACTGTCATGAGGCTGGCTAGATGCCCTCGAGCCGGCTAGTCTCTGCTTCCCTTTGCCTTTGTTGTCCTCGGCATCGGCATCATTACCACCATCGTAACCTTGGGAAACACTATCACCGCGTTGATGGTGATTGGAGCCTTTTTCGCCGAAGGGGTAGACGAAGCCAAGGTTGAACACACCATGTCCACCGCTAGACCGGTTATTGTGGTGCCGAGTCCGAGGTTTATACCCACGGAGCTTTTCGATGACGCGCAGACCGCACTTGACTTCCTCAAGGCGCTCCTTGTAAGCAGTTCGATGAAATGCGAAAGCTGCCAAGGAAGATGAGCGTAACTTGCAAGTGCTGGAGAATTCATCCATACCGATAGAATGAGACAACATCCTTTGTAAGCATATCACAAGCGCTAAAAAGAACAGAAATTCGATAGCTTGAGCAACCTGCGGATGTTATTTAGCTCCTCGTACCCAGGAAAGTTTGCCAGACACTTACGCGATCAGTGTATGGAGCAAAACTGGTTCCATTAGCACCACCGTTATACAAATTGAATATGTTTTGGAACAAAATGATCCAACTGAGCCAGGCGCTGGCGGCGTACAACACAGGTTTGAAGGTATCTTTGACAGAATCATACAATTCGATGTGGGACTTGACCTCCTCGGAAACATGGCCCCATGAAATGGATATCAGAATGCGTGATGTTGCGGGTACGATGTCTACGATCATTGCAAGACCCCAGGATATGACGACATTGGCTGCCGCCCAAAAAAGCCATGCTTCGATGTTTTGGTCCACATAGTGTCGGTAACTGGTGGGGTGCGGCTTATACCAAAAGAAGTGGACGAGCAGGGCAGGAGCCACCAGGATGCCAGCGAGGAAGGTCGAGCCGACCAAGGAGGAAAACAAGATGGTGAATACACTACAAGGATGATGCCCTTAGTGAAGTTTATGCGCACACAAGAAACGCACGAACCGCCAAATCGTCCAGCGCCTCGCCCTGAGATTCACCCCCATTTGCTCCCCGAACTTGGCTTCTTCGTCGGCCAGGTCCTCGTCGTCACTCCAGTCAAATTTATCGTCGTCGTCATCATCTTCGTCCGTGCCTGCGAATGAAGGAGCACGAGACTCAAGTTTGGGAGGAGTATTGAAATATTGCGCTGAGGGTGCATGATCAAGCTCCTCGGGGTAGTGGACGACCGGCCTGGCAGATTGCGTTTGAGATAATTCTGAGCTCTGGCTATCCTGCCTGCTGTAGTCCTTCGCACGGGGCCTATCTTGACCGACCATTGGTTGGACCTGAAGAGAGGTGTTGGCTTGATGTTGCTGTGTTGCTCGTTGCCAGGTGGTCACGGGAGCGAGTGGAGCTATTTCCTGACCCTGCACAACTCAAGTTCCTACGTTTCGTTGTACACGCGTTTTGACCGAGGGTGATCGCCATCGAGGGCAAAGATGGGGTATGTCTCGGAATCATTCCCTGGAAGTACCGTACGACAGCAATGACAAATTCAGTCCAGCTACATTCATAATACGGTCCGCTCCACAAGCCCCTTTTAACGCGTAAGGGTGCTGCAACTTGATCTTGCAGGACTACCCTCTTCCACGATGAGTGCTGAGCTCCCTGCCGATCCAAAGACCGTCAAAAAGATGGAAAAGGCTATAGAAAAGGAGGCCCAGACTGACGAGAAGGACTATCAGCATGCTTTGAAGGAGCTCCAGCGCACCGAAAAGTCGGAAGCGAAGGCTTCGAAGGTGAGCCGATTTGGATCGTGCCAAAGTTCCGTTAACTCTCGCCAAGGCTGCTAGTAAAGCAGACAAGCATCTGAAAAAGATGGAGGACAAGGAACACAATACGATCAGATCGCTCCAGAAAGTTACATATAGCCATGACCTGGCCGTGACGGATCTACACGCTGCGCAGAGTGATGTTCAGGTGAGTTTCAAAATAATGGTCTTTCCCCGTGGATGAGCTGTGACGCTCTCTTTAAGATTCAAAAACAGCACGCGCAAGGTTTAAGGCACAACGTCGATACTTTGAAAGTTCGTGTAGACGAGCTCTTCAAGGCCAAACAGGTCCGTGAGGTGTGCATCTTGTACTTTTCCTGTCCGCTTTAACTGTCGACCCACGGGACATCTAGCAGGAGCGCAGTCACAAGCTGGCAAAACTTCATTCTCCACCTCCTGATCCCAATAGTACCACCGCTACGGCGGGGTGAGAAAGTGATGTCCCTGCTCAAAGGATGATGTCTGCGGGTATCCTACTGTACTATAGCTAGTTGTCTTATCTTTACAAAATAACGCTTTATATTCCCTCGTGCGCGACCAGAGCGGAGAGGGGTGTTGATGACTAAGCGTCGGTCATGTTTTCCAATAGACCGGGCTGAGCATGGAGCACTCGAGCTCGTCATTTCAAACGACGACAAAACATCGCTGAGCGTCGACGGCGACGTTGAAAACATACACGATCGCAAGATCGTTTTACCCTCATCGCTGCCATGAACAAGAACCCGTTTGTTCCTCAACCGACTTTTAATCCACCCCAACCACCTCTTCCTCCCGGTCCCCCTCCAGCAGGACCACCCCCGGACTACTCTGCGTACTGGACCGCAGCTGCTGCCCAGCACCAAGCACAGCAACCGTCAACTGCAGCCCCGGCCGTCGCTTATAATCCTCAATGGAACACTCCGCAACCCCAGAGGCCACCTCCAGAACAAAGTGCGTTGTACGCGAACTACGGTTATGGTGGTCAAAACATGCATTGGCAACAAAGGCAACAGCAACAGCCGCAACAACAGCCTCAGCATTACCAGCAAATACAACCGATGGCTCCACCCCCACCCCCACCCCCACCCCAGCCCCAACCGCAGCCCCAGTATAATCCTTACCAAGCCTCTATCGGCTTTCAGGCATATGTACCGCAACCCCCCCAACCTATCATATCGCAGCCGACGTACCCACAAGCACCTCAATCGATTCCCCCCCCTCAGCCATATTTCCCTCAACAGCAACCGCAGCAACCACAACAACCCCGACATAATCACGGAATACATCACACTCCCCCTCAGCATCTTCCTCCCGCCAAGCGACAAAGGTTCGATGGTCCCAGTGCAAATCATCACCATGGACAACAACGTCAGCAGGGTCCACCTCCCCAACCACAGTTTCAGCCTCCACCTACTCCCCAAAACCCTATGTACGGCCATAACCAGAGTCAACAAGGCGCTAACCAAGTACCTCTTGGCGGAAACAACCGCGGAGGTATGGGCGGTCGTGGTGGTTCTATGAGCGCAGGTCGAGGAAGAGGAGGTTCCATGGGTGGCAACCGAGGTGGGCTGAGTGGTCAGCGTGGCGGCCGAGGCGGCAGCACGTTTATGAATAGTGGTGGCGGCCGTGGCGGTCAGCAAGGCTCTTTGCGAGGTCATGGCTCGCGAGGTGGTTTTGGCAACAAGCAGGATTTCCATAACCGCAGAGGTGGGTCGTTTAATGCGGGACATCAACAACACCATCAGGGAAATATGGGCAACACTGGCTTCCGTGGGAGGGGACAGGGCCATTCTGCGGGTCGTGCTGGGCGACAGGATGGTTCAAGTATTCAATCGGGCAATCGCGATACATTGTCTGGAAGTTTTGCGAGTAGTGGTAAGAAAGACGAGAATCGCCGCACTCTTACAGATTTTAAAATTGTGGGGCTCGAGATGCCCGAACTCGGATGGACGTGGGGCGTACTTCCTTCTGCGGTCAAGCTAGAGGGCAAAGAGGGGGTTACTTCTCTCATTGACTCTTCACATGCTACTGTCAAGGAAGAATCGATACAGACAGGTGATCTCTCCAGCGGGGAACGACGGGCTGACGCCGCACATAGGAGCGAGCATACCGTTCCAGACGCGTCAGCAACAGCTGATGTCAAGGCTGAACCACCCGTTGGGGAGCAATCTTCACTCAGCTCTCCCCCACCGTCCCGCATTCGCATTTATTTCCACACACCCGTCTCACCGGATGATTCGCATCCAATTCCGCACAATTCTTCTTTCGCTTTTGGGACCTCGCCCATGGATTCGCGCAAAGGCAAGCGCAAGAAGCTTGAGGATGATGATGGTGATGCAGAAGAGGGCCGAGGGCTTCGCCCGCCCCCGCCTCGCGGAAGCCAGATGAGCGATACCGCTAGTGTTGACATGGATGGAATGGGTCGAGGTAGTGCTGCACCGAGTGTAGCCGAGACTACTAGTGAGGGCGACTGGCTCATGGCTGCTATCGCCGAGGACGATGGAGATTCTGCTGACGCTGAGGTCGGCGCCCATGTGGAGCACGCCGGTGACGAGGATGACAACCAACTCCGTGTGAGCCGTGTCGAAGACCCCCACGTCGCAGTCAGTGAGTCGATTATACCTGGGCTTGGAGGCGATATCATCAATGGTGAGTTTCTGACCGATCTCAAATATCCCTATGATGGATGCTTCCGAACCTGGATGGAGGGTGTCCATCTGACCATTGGAGGCTTCACGCGGCTAACTCTTACTCCTGAAGGCACCCTTGTTGGTGGACATGAAACTGGTTCTTCTGGCGATGATTGTGCTGCTGCTGCGATTCATGATGGGCATAAACGCATGGCAGCAGGCAATGACCCTGCTTCAGTCCCGTCCAACGCGCTTACCAAAAATTGCACATCTGGTTCATCACAGAGACAGCCTAACGTGGACTTTGTCTCCACGCCTGAAGAGGTCGCAGGGCTCGCTGCTCCGGAGGTCGCAAAGCCTCTACACAGTGAGCTCGGCACTGAGAACGGGAGCGAGTCAGCGCTTAGTGGACGTTCTTCTCTCATTGAACCATCTCATCTCGCTTCTCAATCTTCTTCGTCTTTGAGTTCGTCATTTGATGTTTCATCTAGTCGTGCTTCTGCACCCCCTCCCGCCACCGCCGCACAATCTGATATGCCTCCGCTGGACAAGCAGTCTGCTAACCATGCAGGGCTCCTTGACGCACAGCCACCCACAGCTGAATTCGCGGCCGACGTAGCAAGGACAGTTACTGCTCCAAAGCCGTTGCAATCTCATCCTTCGTATGCCTCTACCGTTGTAGACGACAGCCCTGATAATGGGCTATTCTTGCAGGAGGAAGAAATACTGGCACATATTGACGAGTCAACTTTGCACCATGTCCAACCCGACGAGAAAGTTGTTCGTGATCTTGACAATCAAGAACACCTCCCGGAGCCACCCGCTTCCCCAACATCAAACACCTTGCTGTCAACTTCGTCGGGCTCCACTTACGGCGAGTCATCGCACCAACCAGTGACCACGTCACCTAAAAAAGGGAAGACTCCTTCTGCAAATCGCATCTCGATATCGTACGCTGCGGGCAGTAGACGATTGGTTGTGGATGCCGAAGTTGTCGAATATCTTCGCGTGTATAGAGCTGAAGGTCGGATTGAGGTGTATATGTGTCTCGACAAGGATGATGAAGAGAGCATGAAAGGTGTGCTGGTATGTATGGTTCCAACATTTGGTCCATAGAGGTACTAATAACGTTCAGGTCGAAGGGCTTTCGGAGGCCACTAAATCGTACTTGCCTCTGCCAACCGTTCCGGAGCCTTGCAACGCTGACGAAACGATACCTTCGTTTTCGAAAGTTTTGCTTCCATCCAAGGTACACCTCATCGTTCATCTCGACACAGACCGACCTTTGTCGGAGCCCAAGTGGGTGAAGTCTGGGGATGTGCAAGAATGGTTGAAAAGCATGTTCGGACGCATGTTTTGGGTTGCCGGCGAGGCTGCGGACGGTTGGGAGAAGAAGATCGAGGTTGCGGACCCTGATCCGGTTTGTGTGCTTCCCGTTTATTTTCACCTTTTTTTCAACCATTCCACAGGCTCCTACAATCTGGACTGTTCTTGAGGGTTGGGCGGTCAACTCGCCAGTGGGGGTCCAGACTGAGCGTCAACGTTTCCTCAAGACGCACATGACCGAAGTCGACAATCTCTTGGAGATATTATTGAGGCTTGTCCGCGGAGAACGTGCAACGCCCTTTTCTCAAACCGCACCTGCCATATCTGCGCCAAGTATCTCGGGTCCTCTTCTGGCCGCGTTCTCCCAGTCATCGGCACACGGAACACAGCAGACACACGTCTCCCTCGCTGTGCTTGCCATGTTCTATATGACCATTGAGTATGCACAAAAGGCAAGTGGCGAGAAAGGCAAGGCGGAAGCAGAAGGGAGGATCGGCGAAATAATCAGATGCCTGCCGTCGCATTTGATATACAAGAGTCTGGATGGTATATTCAAGGAGTGGCGAGCTGAAAAGAAGGGCACGCGATGAAACGAATAGATTATTATAATCTCTGTCCTCAGCTGTATGTTTTTGTTAATTATCCCGCCTGGCTTGTGTCGGTTGCGATTGGTGAATGATCTCACGTGACGTGTGCAATCCGGATACCGATGAGGACGCGTCACCTGTGACCCTCATCAATACGCTCCTTCACCCGCCATTATGGTCCGTTCGCAATCCGATTCTCTCGTTTTTCGGTATACTTACCACATACGCAGTTCAGAAACACATACGACTCCGATAACACTGTTTTCTCGCCACAAGGTCGTCTCCATCAAGTCGAGTATGCACTCGAAGCCGTGAAGCAAGGATCTGCAGCGGTCGGCTTGCGATCAAAGACACATGCCATTCTTTTGGCGTTGAAGGTATGCATATTCGTGCTGTATTGCGAACACGCGTGTTAACGATTCCCGGCAGCGTTCTACGGGAGAACTGGCTTCGTACCAACAAAAAATGTTTCGAATAGATGACCACGTTGGTATTGCAATCGCAGGACTGACGTCGGACGCGCGTGTTTTGAGGTAGGACAACTCGTCCTTTGTACAGCTGGTGTGCTGGATTTACAACAACACTCTTAGCAATTTCATGCGGCAACAAGCTCTTAATGAGCGCATGGTCTTCAATCGCCCGATGCCTGTAAACCGGCTGGTGTCTGCCATCGCCGACAGTGAGTCTACACGGCGTCACTTTGAATATTAACGTCATCTCTTGCATGGGTAGAGGCACAGGTAAACACCCAAGAATACGGACGTCGACCCTACGGTGTTGGTTTCCTTGTCATCGGACAGGATCAAACTGGACCCCACCTATTTGAATTCTCACCTTCAGGCAACTCGTACGAGTACTTTGCCATGTCGATCGGTGCACGTAGCCAAAGTGCCAAGACGTATCTGGAGAAGCACTTTGAGAGCTTTACTGATTGTTCGTCTCCTCAATCACCTGGCGCTATGGTTTACTTACCCTTCGCAAGGTACTCTGGAGGAGCTGATCAAGCACGGCCTGCACGCGCTCCGCGAGACGCTCCAACAGGACAAAGAGCTTAACATCAACAACACATCAATTGGCATCATTGGTCCAGCTGGTGACGCTGAAAAGCCCACTTCTCCTCAAGGTAAATTCCGCATCGTCGAAGGGAAAGCAGTGCAGCTTTACTTGCAAAGTATGGATGTGAAAGCTCCAGCGGACGGAACGGTCCCGGTGCCCCCTGCAGCACCCGCTGAAGATGTACAGATGTCAGGTTGAGGGTGTCAATATGCAACGCTTCACTGTGTACTACCGCGCTTTCAATCGAGAGGTAAGAACCATAGGTTGTACGCGCATGTTAGTGGGGGGGGGGGAAATACTATAACGATAACTGAGTGTGGGTGGTATGTCTACATGAAGAATCTAAAGACATCGATCCTCAGACTCTATGACTGAGTTTCTTAGCTTCTGTCCCAGCGCTCCGCCAAAGCTGAGCTGCCAAGCCAGGCCGGCGAAGCGCAACGAGTAGATGCACCATCGTGCTTAACAACGCCACACTACCCGCCTGATGTGCAGCTGCGACGGGAACGGGAACGAGGTATAGCAAGGTAGCCAGCCCCAGCAGAACTTGAACGTTTGCCATCGCGAAGGCAGCCGTCACCGAGACCCGAGCGAGTGGAGGTAGCAGCGAGCGAATGGCACTCCGGCGACTCTGAGCGAAAAGGAGACAAGTGCTAAAGTACGTCGTGATTGCCTGAAACGGAGGTCAAGATCGAAACGGAGGATGAGTTAGGAATGGGGAAGCTTACAAGGACACGATGGTCAAATTGAACAGTGGTTGGGTTTTCAAAGATGTTCCTCCACCAGACATCAGATCGATCTGCATTCCTGGCATACGCAACGGCAAAGAGTTCGTCCATGGGAGGTACAATGCGACCTCCCATTAATGGGAACTCGTTATATTGAAGTCCAGCATCCAGACCCGCTACAAAAGCGCCTTTCGTATTCATGTAAGAGCTGGTACAAATAGCACTTTGACCGCCACCTACCAGACAATGCTGTCAGGAATACAAGCGCTGTCAAAGCACGAGAGTATCGAGTGAACCGCTTGACCACAGGGTTGGAAAGTACCTCCTGCCATGACATGGTTTTTGATCCGCTCCAGATGCCACTGTGTGCATACTTCCAGTCCTTGATGGCCGCTAGACCTGTTCCGAGCATTCCGGCATAAAGTAGGACGGCAGTACCAAGGTGTGCTGCCAGGCGGTATTGGGAGACGCGGGGTACTGCGCCAGGGGTGTCCATGATTGAGTCCTCAAGGCCAGATTTGACCATGTACCATCCGAGAACCCCTTGAAAACCGAGCAGTAGTGCCATACCAGTTAGCTTAGCGGGCATTGAAGTGGCAAGTTTCTTCCTGACTGCAAAATAGGACAGCGGAAGTACGAATGCGATGCCAATGATGCGACCCAAGACACGATGGCCCCACTCCATGTAAAAGATATTCTTGAATTCATCCAACGAAATTGAATGGTTTATCCTGTCAGAATAATTCAGCCGACTCTGGACAAAGCTGCTGCTCGAGGAACAAACTGACAGCTTAAATTCTGGGGTTGCCTTGTACTTTTCGAACTCGGCATTCCAGTCTTCGTCGTTAAGTGGGGGTATGATGCCAGTAATGGGCCGCCATTCTGTGATGCTGAGACCAGACTCTGTGAGACGTGTGACACCTCCGACCACGATGACGGCGAAGACTAATGCAGATGAGGCGAGGAGCCAGCGGCCGACTGCAGGTGGTGCCAATACGGGCAACTTGGAAGCATCTGCTTCGGGTTGGACGACGCCAGTTGACAATAAGCGTGAGTCAGAGAACCGCAGGGCTCTAAGTCTTTTGACGTCCGGGCAGCCAGTCCCGAATGGGGGTAGAGTATGACATGGGCGGGGTGGTAGTCGCTGCAAAAGACGCGACCTCAGGATGCTAGTCGAGGACGAACTGAATCCATGAAAGCCGCGAAGTGCTGGTCGAAACACTGCGCGAAAGATATGCATCAGTACTTGGGACCGGGAGGACTGGTCAAAACCCACACGCGTACTGAACACGTGACGACAATTTAAGCCAAGGAAGGACTCGGAGCTTACTGAACAACATGCTTTCATCTCTGGCAAGACGACTCGCAGCGTCAAGGTCGGCCCCACTAGTCCTGCGATCATTATCGACACCCGCTTCACAGCCCACCGACACCGAGGGCACTATAGTCGCTAAGCTAACCGAGCATTTCTCCCCGTCTGAACTTGCAGTGCAAGACGTTTCTGGTTAGTAGCCTAGCGAACACTCATTGTAACATGGTCAAGCATAAATCGACCTGTGTACCTAGGTGGATGTGGTTCATTTTTTGCGATCAAGATCGCTAGCGACGCATTCAAGGGTCTATCGACAGTGAAGCAACACAAGCTCGTCACTGAAATTTTGAAGCAGGAAATCCAGGGAATTCATGGACTACAGGTTAGTCCCCGGCAAATGAACTTAATAAATGTTAATCGTTCAACAATAGATCAAGACAATAACACCTCCATAGCCTGGTGACAGAAAATCCGGATTCTTACATATGACTTGATGCTGCGTCTAGAGTCTACAATTAAAGAACAGACGGAATGAATGGTCATAATTTCCAGGCGTGCAGGCATCGAATCCTCGCTCGTTGTCACGCCCACCGTAGACTCGAGTTTCTCCTCGCAGCCTCGGGAACTCGACCACCCCAGAGTCCCCCCACCTGCATATTATCTCCCAGAGCTATCATCAAGAGCATCCCCCGATTTCCGTGGATTTCTGCGCAGCATTAAAAGTGAAATAGCTTCCCGGCTGTATCTCTCGCGGCTTGGATCGTCCTCGACCTGGATGAGTTTGAGGCGCATTGTTTTATGGCGAACCTACAGCTCATACCTCTTTCCAACTGAACTCCTTCCTGAGCAGCGTAAAGAAACGCTTATCCGCCTGCCAATGCTAAGTTATGGTACAGCACTTCCCCCAAGGATGGTGTCACCTTTCGCCTCTTCTTGTAACAAAACAGTATTTCCGTTCGGTCCGTCGCCAGCTCAGTGAGCGTCTCTACCAGGAGCGGAAACGCTGGTTCAAAGTAAACGCAATCTGCAGCCAGAACCAGATCAGGCCGTCGTATCCCCGGAGGCAGTGCTTCCCCCCTGATATCCCGCAGTCACCATATTCGTGATGTAACCCCCGGCAAAAGCTGGCTTTACTCACCAGTTTAATTCCGACACGATGACAGATGACTCTAGCTGATTCAGTTTCACGTTCTCCTGCATGATATCTAGTAATGGTCTATGTGATCTGAGTCAGTCGTGCATTATAAGCCAAGGAATCATTGGGAAGTGCTGACTGACGCTTGGTCAGTAATCCAAACATTGCCGCCCAGCTTCCCAGCGACCAGCCCAACTAGACCAGTTCCACTGCCCAGCTCCAAGATCGTTCTTCCTGTGCAGTATCCCTCTCCGCGAAGGGCCAGATAATTCGCGAGGACCTGTGATCGGTTTATCTTTCCCATCATGGCAAACAAAAATACAAAAATGTGCTCAAGATAGATATGCGAACCTCCCCAGCAGGCCAAGCAATCCCCCCACAGCCAGGGCTTGCGTCCACCTTGAGCACGACGTGTATGGCAGTGGAGCACCCACGGTCGGGGAACGATAGCCGGATAAATTCGTTATATGTTGATCGTGGTTGAACGGGAACAATGCTCTGTGAACCCCCATCATCTCCGAGACTTTCGTCACCTTTGAGATGTCGAAGGGGGTCGAGTGCGTCGAGGGCCTCATTCAAGGCAATTTCGTTGGCGAGGACTGATGGGTCGAAATCTGCCGGAGAGCGGTCCATCGGAACAATCATGATGTGGAAGAAATGTCGGGAATGATTCAGCTTGTCAGAACGTATTATAAGAGTGCCATCTGCGACAGATCAATCATGCACTTACTTGGACAATGAGTTCCCTACGACTTCGCTTGCTTTTTAGACATGGGACAAATCAAACACCTTGACCCCTCTAGCGCTAATTGCCTAAGAAAGCACGCGATCGAGAGTCGTATGCGATTTTCTGTTGCCCCTCTTTTTGTCGACTAGCTCAGGTACCTCAACCTGTATGATGTTGTGCTATCTGTCGCTTACTTACGTTAGTTGGTTGAATAAACCTTATCTCGAACTACCATGGGGACGCAACTTTGCGCGCCCATCAGAAACTGGCGCCAATGTCAGTGCGTGGCGCGTCGGCGTCGTGTTGCGAAGTTACGGAAGGGCACCACGAAGATAAGGCGGAATATTTGTCCCGTCCGAGTCACAATGATGATCGATGATCGATGACCGCTACGCGGGCCATCGGGGCTTCCGCTCGACCGTGTGGATCTGATCTTTTACAATATATCAAACATGATTCAAGATCTCGAAATATATACACCCGGGCTGAAGAGTAAAGGTTTGTCTCGCTGCCAGTTCATCGCGCGGAGATACATCGCAAGACCATTCGAATCACGCACTGCCAGATTACCCAACTCACTTAACAGGACCCAACCAAGGTTAGCAAAACATCCCATCAACGATCAGATGTGCACTGACAAGCTGTGTCGAGGGACAGTGCCCTCGTTTTAATTTTGTCCAGTCCGGGAACTAACTGATTGCTAGCCCATCAACACTTCCACCACGCCTCTCGGAGACTCATAAAGCACCCCCACACAACACACTTGGCCTGGCTGGTCTTTTCGTCCCTTCATTGAATGCTCGACAAATTTACTCGAAATGGACGACTCTCAGCCCCTCTCAATGATTACCCGTAGAAAGACACACCGAGTGAGGGGACCTCGTCCCTGTAGCTGGATGTCGTCTTCATCTGACTCATCTTTGAATGAGCACCGGGACGTTTGGCCTTGGCCCATTCCGAGGCCAAACTTGTCTCGAGGGTCCACCCTACATTCAACTACCTCGACTGAATCATCGGGTTCTAGCATCTCGTCCCCCTCCTCTTCTCCCGTGCACACACCCAACACACTCGTTGAATACAGTGAAAAACCATACTGTCGTCACCCACGCAGACGGAAGCCTGTGGGGCCTCGCGCCCCCCGCAATAGCTCGTGCTTTAACGTGCGACCAGGACTTTTGATAAACACGTCACTACCTGTGGTTTCACAGCTTCGGCGAGAGATTTCACCGACTACGCCCGCCCAAAGTCCCGTTATGCCCCAATCTCCACAGACACCTCCACTCACCGTGATCAACTCCCCAACCAATTTCCCTCTCGATTGGGATGCTATATTCGAAATTCTGGGATGCTCAGAGGCACTTCCAGATGGTGCGGGAAGCTGGTAAGGGAATGCACTGGCATGACGCTAAGACGCTTACTCAATCTTGTTTCTTGACAGATTCCTAGCCGGTCTCGGGCCGCGCGACGATTGATTTATACCTCATGAGTCATATACCATCCACTTAAATTGCATCGCAGATATTCGTGCATCGTTGTCAAGGACACTGGAATTTGTTTTTCTTTGTTTCGTGCTCTCTTTTTCTAGCCCCGAATGAATCGTACGCAATTTCTGACGATAACCTCTACACACTCGTTCAGCATCTCTAACACCCTCTCCGTTTTATTAGTCTAGATATCCTATATATTGTATTCGATCGCGATCATGGATCATGGTAGACTCTACAATAATGAAATATTACCCTTGAAAGCAACTACCACCTGCGCCACGAAGGGATTATCGTGATCTATACGCACGTCTCTGTTGCATCGTCGACACCCGACAACTGGGATGATTTCTGTATCTATGGGTATGAGAGGAGCTGCATGTTATAATCACACCTGAGAATAAGTTTTTCCTGTCCGACTGGTTGTCATTGGGATGGACACACGGTACCGGACGTCTTCGGGCCCCGGGGAAAACCACACGGAAAGATGTTCCGCGATTGGATCGCCCTCGATCGATTGTATTATGAATGGCAACATGTTTAGATGTAACTTGAAAAAGATGGGTCACACACGAGCCAGTCTGCGAGCGCTATTATTCCGACTCGACCTGAAGGCCCAGATCAATGTACGACGGACAGTGGTTGTAATCCACGTAATTGTCGATTCGAGGGCGGACTTTTCACTCACCGTGGGATAAGAGCCTGGATACGCCGTGGGCCCAAAGGAGATAAAGTGCCGCAACGCGGAGCACAATCGCCAAGCTCCCGTGTCCTCGAGAAATTGCGGCGGAATCCTAACCCCACATGAATTCGGTTTCGCAATTATCCGAGGCTGTGTCTAGGAGGGCAGACAGCTGTGAGTTTTGGATAAAATAGGTACTTCAAGTGTTGATGAAGCGGCTGGTTGTGTTTATCTTTACCAGTGTCAGCCGCGGCGCAGTCCGCCAACCCTGAGCCTTCTGGTGTCTTTTCTAGTTACCGAATCGCAATCTAAAAATGGTCAATCCGTCGCTTTCTGTCGGCTACAACCACCTTCTTTATCGTGGTCAAACGATGCTGATATGGGGGATGGTGGAGCGTCGAGCTCTCTGTCACGTGACGAAGGTGAGATTTTTACGTAATTACAAACTTGCAGTATTGCGCCGCTCCAAAACTCCACGGCCATCTGCGACGGCGTTGAGCAGAAAGAAATGTTCCTACCAATAACGAGCGAGCAGCCAAGATTCTATGTGGAAGGTCACACGTGTTTGCCCTGAGGCATGTTGGAGTTGGGATGCTCCGATTCCGACCACTCCTAACAGTGCCTTCTTTTGACTGATGATATCAAGCAAACGAAAACGGAGTCCCTCCTCTGGGTACGATTTGATATTGTCTCCCTACGCTCAATCCATAACAACGAGCGATTCTGCCCGAACGGCGCTCCGCTTTCCCGTTCCAGGGTTCACGGTCACAATCCGCCCGCAGACTTACGATGCCCGAGTGATCGCCTAGGTATCAAATTGCCCAACTTAGATAGCAACGTTGCGTCGCACCACCTGTCCCGCCTTCCTACTGTAGCAATTAACCTCGATGTGTCCTCGAGGCACATCTGGCCAGCCGCAAAGCCCGTGGAAATATGATCCCTTCGTATAAAGGATCCTGACTTAGGGTTGTTCCCTCCCATTCCTATTTGTCACTCCCCCGCAAGAATGTCATACTACGACCCTTACTATAGCACTCCCAGGTCTCGGAGACCATCATTGAGCTATGCAGGATCCTATCACGAACCAGTCATGCACGTCAGTCGATACTTCCCTATTTCTATACTTTCCACTGACCGTTCCGACAGACCTACTCACAACCAGCCTACTCCCAACCAGCCTACTCTATGTATGCTTCCACAAGTAACCTGAGCAACCCTCATCTCCCTTATACATGTGCGACTTTTTCCCGCCATCAGAATGCGTTCTCAATGCTGAAAAACTCCAGCTTACGATGACCTTGCTCTCCACGACCCGTACTACCCGGAACGTTGTAGATCTGTCGGTGCTTATCCACCTCTGGTCCAACCTTTGGCAATCACTCGTCCCCGTCGCTCATCATCACTATCGTATACCTCCTCCCCCGTTCTCATCGATCCCCTCCGTAGGGGGTTTGGACGCGTCCTAAAATTTAAGCGCAAGGGCGCCTTCCGAGCAGGCATCACGATTGGGGAAGCACAGGCAAATGTTCGACTGTCTGGTTTGGACTCGTATACATTCCAGGACCTCGGTGTAGATCCCAGAGGGAAGATCTATGTGAATCTCAGGGTAGGTCTCTCTGACATGTAATGACTCCAAGTCTTATTTATTTCTGCAGTGGCCCGGGTATCCCCCACTCAACTACGAAATTCCAATCGATGGATACGGCGGATACGTAGATATTCAGTCACTTGCTAGGCGGGCGGGCCGTGCCGTTTCACACTACCTTCAGGTTGCGTCCCCCATCGTGTCTGAGATGATTTCTAACCCCGCTTTCATCCACAGGCTAATGTGATACCGATCCGCTGGGATCGAATTGAGATGCAATATCTGGAAGAAATGTCGATCGGAACGTGGCATCTAAAAATGAGCACTCAATAGAGGGGGGGTCCTCTAGTTCCGATCACGCATTGCTCATGTTTGATTACTTATCATTTTACGCCCAGCCCTAGTTCCCCCGGACTATCTGATATGTCCAGGTCCACCCTTTCAATGCATGTCGACTGCTGTAACACATAATGCACAGTGTATCAATCCGTCATCTAATGTTATTGACGAATATCACGAACTTGTGGTGCGTTCGTAGAGCGCGCTCCCCCAACTCGCATCATGAGATGGCAGAGAGTCGGAGGCGCTTCAAATCTGCCAGCTTCGAGTTGTGGCTGCGGGGAGGCGACGCCTGCCACTCCGACCTGGCTGTGAAAAGGAGCGGCCGGCCAGACACGGGACGAGTTACGTACATGCCAGCCAAATGCCAGCTGTGACAAATTCATTGGCAGCCCCGCAGGGTATAGGGCATAAGGAGAATTGTCTGGGCATCCACGCCTTCTCCGACGAAACCGGTTGCGGAGAGGCACATAATACTAATCGAGGAGTTTAGTTTTACCAAGATGATTTCATTCGAGAAAACGGACACCGCTCTCGTCCAAAACATACTTGCAAAGTATCATTCGCTTAACCACAGACCAAACGATGGGACCTACACCATCCTAGCAGCTCTCGCGTTGAGCTCCCCTGATTCAGATCTCCCAGCGCAGATCATTGCACTAGCCACGGGATGCAAGTGTCTACCAAGGGATCGCTTGCCTGAGCAAGGTGACGCTCTGCATGACTCGCACGCAGAGGTCCTCGCACGCCGTTCCGCACTCCGCTGGTTTCTCGAAGAGATTAGACGATATATCGTCCGAGGCGGGCAGTCTCCGTGGCTTACCAGAGACTACGACGGGATGTTTAACCTCAGGCATGGGGTTCGGATGACCATGTATATATCAACGCCACCCTGTAAGAGACCTTTGCTCGCGTTCGAGGATGCTGACAATCAGATCTTATCCCGCACCTGCGATCAAAGGTGGTGACGCCTCGATGCGCTTTCTCGCGTCTTACCAAGACGAGGAGACGGCGAAATTTAAGGATTCTTCTGTTTTTGAGCCTTTACCGAAAAGTGTCGCCTCCAGAGGCCGAGACAATTACTCCTTGTTAGGAGTGCTGCGAACAAAGCCCGGACGGGCTGACTCGCCACCAACGTTATGCATGTCTTGCAGCGATAAAATTGCGCGGTGGAACGTTCTCGGGATCCAAGGATCCCTCGGATCTGCGTTCCTTCACCCGATCTACATTTCCAAGATAATCATCGGAGAAGTGCCTGAACGTCTACAACGGGACGTAAGGACCGACTGCGAAAGAGCCTTTTGGGGACGCTTATCGGACGTCTCAGGTAACCTTCTCGCTTGGATTTTGATGACATCCACCGAATTCGATGACATTTAGCCCTACCATCTCCTTTCCACGTCCATCAACCACAAGTCGATTTTACGCCAATTCCATTCAAGTCCTCCAAGCTGTCGGTCTCCCCTTTTGGAACTGCCAAGTCATTCAACGAATGTAGCGGCTATTCAATGTCCGTCTCGTCCTTCTACTGAGATGGCTTATTAACGTTTAGCGTTGTGCTGGATCGCGGATTCGTCCTTTCCGCACGAGATATTGATCAACGGTCTTAAACGAGGTGTTCCTCCAAAACACCGCTTCAAAACAATGTTTAGGTAGGTCTGGTGTACATCTGATCCTTGGCCTGTCGTGCACACATACTGGATAGACCGCAGCTCTCCAAGTCGTCCATGTTCAAGCATTACTGTGACATCGTGCTCCTCCTCCGTGGTGACGGACAGTCTTCTGGTCATCCACCGTATCCCACGAAAACGTGTACATACTTCAAAGTGAAGCAAAGCATTTCACATTACCAGGCAGCGAAAGCACGCCTTCTAGGGGAAGGGTGCACTTTCGAAGGATGGTTTACGAGTGGTATACATTGGGAGAGCTTCACACTTACGCCTCTAGACATGGCACAGGAAAGTTTGTAGGGGAACAAGGTCAAGCAAAAGCAACAGGGACATAGAATTATATTCCACAATGTAGGGTCAAAGGCGATACATAACATCGTTGGCCAAGCGTGAAAATGATATCATAAAGTGTGATTAGCATTATTGCTGTATATCAAGCGGCAGCCAACCACTGAAGGGTCGTTAATCCTTCTTCTCTTCTGAAGCGCTGCTATCGACTTCATCCGAGTCATCAGCAGGGGGCAGTGCCTTGTGGTCTATGAAAGGTGTGTTGGTAAGTGATTCCATGTCCGTCAGCGGGGGGCTAGAGCGCCCGGAACGATTGTTATTTTCAGCGAGCTCCTTGCGCAGTGCCTCCAATTCACGTTCAAATCTGTCGGATCGTTTACAATCAATATGCAAAGAAGGGGATAGATGATGGACTGTACACACTTGCGACCAAAGACCTCGATGTAGAATCCTCCGCCATTCCACACACTCACGGCAAAGATCAAAATCAAGAAGGTGCCACTCCATCGGGGGCTGTCGTACAACAAGTACACCGCCGGCAACTCCGTCAGCATAGAATACGCTAAGATACCGCATTAGTGTACGACCTACAGGAATGAAAACAATACTTGCCGAATTGACCAGCCATGAAATATGCTTCGCGCTTTTCCGGGCGAGTCCTATCGAGTGCACGACCGATTGCACCACGCTTGTCATTGAGAAGGAATGACAAGGACGTGGTCCTTTGCCCAGACTCGATCTTCGTACGTCGGTCTACATAAACAAACTACAAATAGCGGAACTTAGCTCATGTGCAAACGACAGGTTTGGACCGCATGTCACCTTCCAATACAACAGTTGCCAAATAAGATCTGTCAGGGAAAGTCAAGGACAATGCGTTGGCAATCCAACATATCAACTTACAAATAGCGCCGCTGATGGATAGTGCGCGTCCAGGGTTCATGTAAGGTAACGCCGCCAGTGCAGGGAAACGCTGTTCTGCCCCAGGGTAGAAATGCCTATACCAAGGTCACGGTTGACCCCTAAAATGTGTTCGCTGATGACCCACCGTATTACAGTGAATGTGAAGGGGGCATAGATGTGAATGAACAGTGATGTCACTTTATCGGAGTCATGAAACACAAGGCTGTTTCTCCACGTGACGACTGCACTGGCAAGGGACCCATGCGAGAGGCAGTAGCATGCCATGAACAATGCTGTATTGGAGGGAAGGAACCAGATGTAGATGAAGTTGAGGATTGTAACGTAATAGCAGAGGTCGAAGAGAAAGTAATGCCAAGAGCGCTTCTTGTAGGTGTAGGCGCGAAGAGGGAGTAGATACAACCCTTGAAGAGTATATGCAACATGGACCCATCTAAAGCGCGTGTCATCAGCGTGTTTAGTGGTAAGTGAGAGGTATCCATACTCTGGTGCCATCCCAAACAAGAGTGCTGACACCAATAGTGACATCACGCCAAAGAAGAACGAAACTTTTTCACGCGTTCGAACCACTTTCGCGGATTGCCACGACGTCACCAATGATTGCATACGCCCAGAAACCTGCATACGCGAGTGAGAATGGCCAGCGCATGTGTTGCTCACTCGGAAAGCACCTTTAATTTAAAGTTTTTGATTTCACGGTCGAGGTTCTCCGCGAGTACATCGCCAGAATGTGCGCGTTTCTTCAGTGCTTCTTCCGCCTTCGTCTTGAGCCTATCGCTGTGTTTTTGGATCTGCCTCTGAAGTAGATCCAAGCGGGAATCAAAATATGTCTCCATGGTATCTGTACGAATATGTTCATAAATACCGTAACAAGGAAGCACACTACACACCAAGTAAAGTAAACGCTCCAGTCCAATCCGAGATATCGTCCCGGAGAAATCGTTCGAATGATGCAGAGAAGTAGCCCATGCCTGTGGAAGTCTCCACCCTTGAAGGTGAGGGGGGACGGGAAGCCATTATGTATCACGACGAGGACAATGGCGAAGCTAGGCGGGTTGTGGTCGTTGTGCGGAACGCAGAGTCAAAGCGTTCAAAGCGTGCACCGCCGTGCGCACGGAAAGCACTCCCCTGCTTAGTCAGCATGCGGTAGACCAGTGGCAGATGCACACCAATCTGGAAACTCTACAACAACTCCGAAAGACAATTGTTCTAGTCAAATTCAAAGAACCCTGACTATGGACCCAACGATGAATTCTATTGGAGGGATATACACAATGGTCTACACAAGGGAGAGGTCGCCGAACTTCTCTTTGTAGCCTAGAGAACACATCAGCGGTGTTCAACATACATGTGTACCTCGGTTTACCTGGCACACTAAATTTGCCCTTCTTCACCATGGTGTCGACCGTTTCCGCTAACCGTGGGTGAGAATCTTCAAAGTCAGATATCTGCGAAATAGGGTTTAAACGCGAGTCCTTTGACACCGAGTGAAACCTACAGTCAAGTCCTCAAATGGACGGGCTTCCTCAATGTTGGCGAGAGTAGCTTGGAGGTCTTTCAACTCGACATCAATTTTTTGTGAGGTCTCTTTGGCTTTCTCGACCTACAACATATCGAGCGTCAGGTGACACACAATTAGTAAAACCGTGACCGACTGACCGCCTTTGCCTCAAACGTCTCAATGGCTTTGACGTGTGCATTGACGTCGTAAGTAACAGGCTTGAAGTCCTTTAATAGCTTCTCAGCCTCATCGACAATCGCAGTGTTTCTTAGGACAGAGCGATAGTGAGCAAAGTCGACGGTAGTCGGTTGAGAGGCGTATTGAGCATGGATACGCTGAGCATCACCGTGCCGCTTTCGGAACGCCTGGAGGGCAGCAATTGTCTCTGTTGACAGTGAGGATAAGTGTCTGCGGAGCATCCCTTATGAAGGTGTTAACCTTTCCCCAGTCCGAGCGTTGAATACACTCGGGCAAAATCCTGTTCACGTGGGATTTAACAGGACGTTGGAGAGTAAAATCTGTCAACTCACAACGACGGCGACGGCTGCTTTTGAGGCCATGACCTGATGAAAGAGGGTAGGTTTGGTGTAACAGAAAGTTGCAATGGACCGCTCGTACGGATGCTCAGTCTTGTCTTGGAGAAATGGGAGGTGGTACCGGGAACTGCCGACGTCTCAACTTTGACCCGAAAATATCCACAATAATTATTGGCCCCAGACTTGCTTTACTGACACTGAGTTCACTGAACAACTGGGCGTCTTCGGACTCTAAGAAGTAGATCGTAGTGGAAGGTAGTGTGTCTCCACGGCCACTCTCGATATGTAAACCCAGGCTCTGGTTATTCCAGGTCATGAAAGCTCAAATGAGTAACATTGAGTGCATTGGATTCCGAATCCTGGATCACATCATGAGGGTATCAATCGCTTAGAATGCAACTGTCTCCATCGGACTATACGGTGTCGCTGAGCACCCGTACATGGGGTTACTTGTTGACACGGCTGACAGCGAGCGCCTCGTTGTGAGGGTCCATGTACAACGGTACTCACCTTGAGCGATAACACTCTCATGATCAGATGACACCAGCACGTTGCCACAAAGCATCAGGCCTTATCTCCCTCGTTAGTATGAACAATGCGTACAAATACAGCCTCTGTTCTCACCCAAGACCTCTGCAAAATCCCACCTTCGAGACCCTCATCAATGGCGTTGGAAAGCTGGTTCAAGAAGCTAATATCCGTGGCTGGGCTATACAGCTTATGGCAGGACGCTGCTCCTCCTGGCTCCAATGACGTACCTGTGCCAATTTCTCGCGCACTGCTCCACACCATACTCCACGGCCTCGTACTATTGGTAGTTCTCAGGGTTTTAAAGTGGACGCGGACCAAGGCAGGTTCTAAGCCTAACAACACCACCCTCTTCAAATCGGATGCCGCCAAAGTTGAAGTTGACAACAAGAATCGCGAGTACGGAGGTCAATCTAGCTGTCTTTGTATTGGAATGAGTACTCACCGGGTGCTTCAATTTAGAGTGGACTCCGCAGCATTTCGCCTATCCAGAGGTCATCCCTTGTGCGTTCGAGCTCAAGAATATGAAGCCTGTTCCGTATCGTCCATTTCGGTGGGGTGAATATCAGTGAGTTACCTGAGCTTTTCACAACATACCCTCCCGTGCGATTTGTACTCGATTAGAGGTGAGGCAGTCTAACCATGACCTGGTAGTGTGACGATGGGCATTCGTACCATGCCTTGGAGTGAATGGATCGAGCTCGACTCCACCTACCCGGTCTACCAGCGCGTCCGTAATTTCAGACTTCAAACCCGCGGGAGGAATGTTGTACGGGTATTGCCTTTACGTGAAGACGGCGTCGTCAAGGTGTCGGGAGGCGCTGAGGCTGGTATGTAATATCCATCTTCGATTTGAATAGGATATGCAGTTGACCTCCATATAATCTCTATATAGCAAAAGAATTGGTGTATGAGCTGGCAGAGTATCTATCCCGACGGTATCCGGCATCCTTCCGCGTTACCCGGATCTCACCTTCCTCTTCCTCTATCCCTTCCATTGGCGGAGTTCAGCTCTCGTGGGACGGAAATCCGCCGATTTGCGCCATTGAGGTCAGTGAAACGGGTGCCAAATATGACCTGGGCATATTGGACGCTCTTCAAGGAATGGCAATGGGGGAACAAGCTATGAAGATTGTAACTGGGTTGTAAGTTGCATCTCTTGCATGTATCATAACGTGTTGGTGAATATGGTCACAGGGTCCAAGAAGATATTGCCATCATGATGGAAGGTGACTGGTGACTCGCGGCTCTCCTTCCGCGTGGCACTCCTATTTGTCGCGGTGCTTGCTGACTCCAGCGCGGCGCAGGATCGGACGGGAAGTATTATCTCCAGGCTGGATCGATATGCACCCCAGGTTAGTGGGTAAAACACACGCTTAAGTAGGCATCACTGATACTGTCCTTCCAACGTAATGTAGGGTTCTGGCGCATGGACGATAAAATTGGCATGTCGCTCGATGAGATCCATATGTCGGGGAATGTGCCCCAGTGTGAGTACTTTTATGGTGATATAGAGTTCTATTTGGAGCATTCGCTTATTTTTTATCCCAGTCCAGGAGAAACTCGAAATGAGCATGGAGCGGTTCTTCAGACGCATGCCTCTAGATAAGCCGGTGATACGAAATAATTATTTCGTACAGGTCGTGAAGCCTAGCGAAACTGCGCAGCCTGCAGTGGGGCGACCGAGTTCTGGTACGTCAGAGGAGATGACATCGGATGTTGATCCGGAGGAGTTAGGGTGGTCCGAATCGACAAACGGACCCGAGGATGATTTTGTTCATGGGCACGGACACAGCGCCGAGCCAGCGTCGTACCTTGAACCGGCTACACTCCGCCTGCGCAGCGAGCGACAGACATTGCGGCGACTCCCACGCACGGGGGCAATCATTTTCGGGATACGTACGTATCTGTTCAAGGTGGAGGAGCTCGCACAGGAACGAGGGGTGGCAGGGCGGCTGGCCAGCGCAATTCGGAGTTGGCCTGATGACGTTGCAATTTACAAGGGACGAAAGATGTATCGGGACGTTTTACTGAAATATTTGGATGGGTGTGCGGAGAGGGATGGCGTTACTGGGCCAGAAGAAGGTACTAGTATGCCCGCGTATCCGTATTAGGTTAGTTGGCAATGGGGAGGTCGTGAGGCATGGTGCCAGTGGTGCCGCGAGGAACTAGGGTCACTGTAGCGGATCACACATGAATTATGTATGTGTATACATGTGGGTCCATGGGATAAGTAGTGTAGTTATTACATGTACATGCTAGATAGATTGGCAAGCAATGCGGGGAAGGTATGTATGAAGAGGAGGGGATGTGGGGAGAGAAGGAGGGGACGGTGGACGGGGACTGCCACGGGGGATGTGCGGGGCATTAAGGAGCGTGCAAGGGACGGAAGGGTATGACGTGCATCAGATCAATACATATCGGATCTGCGATAGGAAAAAGAAGAGGTGCCGTTTACATACTTGCGCCCATTTGAACTCCGCTTGAAGTCGAATATAACACGACTACGTCAGACGTCGTCATTCCTTCTCGCAACCCTCTACTTGGAAAACAAGCGATTGCGCACGGGCCAGCGAAGACGAGCACGATAGTAGTGTGCACACAAAATTCGAGAGGAAGAAGGCTTGGCTGAAACGCAAGTATCTGCGATCCCGAGCGAGTCCGAGTTGAACTGAATGTGTGTCGGACAGCAGGCTGTGTCGTCAGCAGTGTGCGTCACTCTCTGTACACTGTCGTCATAACCATACGTCGTTCCGCCCCGTCCCACTACGTCGTTCTATCGTCATCGTCGACTTGACATGGCTTCCACTCCACCCAAAAATGGCGAGTCCCCCTCGGCCCCCTCTGCCGAGCAACAACAGCATCTACTCCGGCAGTCCCTCCGGCAGACCCGCTCTGACTTTGATTTAGAGCCCAACCCATTCGAGCAGTCCTTCTCCCGCCCCTCACATATTCGGCACACTTCTGCATCCCGCCGAGACTCCGCTAGCCCTGCGTCCAACCACTCTTCCCGTGCTTCCCAGCCCGACAGACCCCCCTCGGCATCTTCCATCTCTCACCCCAAGAACGATGCCGGCCGTTCTTCCCCACGCACCGTCCTTCCCCCGGTCGCTGCGATTGCCTCCCCATCCGATCAAAGCTACAACTGGCAATTTTCCACCTCCCTCGCCAACTCTCTCCGCGCCGGGCCGCTCTCCCCCGCCATGCTCGCCGGTCCTCAGCAGGGCTCCGACACTGCCCCCCATCTGCCTTTTGACCCCGCCTCGTTTCGTACCGGTCTGACGCCCCGAACAGGCTTGACTCCCCGCACAGGCCTCACTCCAGGTACTGGTTTAACCCCCCTTGTTGGTGGGCCAGTGTCTTTCCCACCTCCCTCCCCGAACACCGCTGCGTTCCTTGCCCTGATGAACAACAGTGGTTCCAACTCTGCCAACGCCACCATCACTCCAAACACTCTTTCGGCGATAAACGGCGTACTTGGCAACTCCTCTAACCAGTACACAGCCGCAACACATGCCCCTGCAACGAGCTCTCACCTCTCTACCTCGGTCACAGCCAATCAAGATAATGATGCTGCTTACATCAGCGCCAACAATGCAGCGAGCACTGCCGCAAATGGCTTGTACTTGCTGTCACAAGCCCACCAAGAACTCACGAAACGTGAGGAAGCGCAGGCACGTGCCAACGGCGCAGCAACTATGCCTGTGAATGGCCGCAGAGGGACGAAACGCAAGTCTTACGACACATGCAGTCCTCCTCCGCCCACTACGCGGGCCGCAATACCCCCGACCGCCCAGACGAAACGTACCCGGGCGAACACCGTGAATAGCGTCAGCACTGGCAGGGGTCGAGACTCAGAAGAGGAAGAGGAGGAAGAAGAGGAGGAAGAAGACGACATAATACCACATCATCACCAACAGCACTCCCAGACTGGCGGTGCCAAGATTAAACAACCAAAAAAGCCAGAGACGGAGGAAGAAAAGCGCAGAAACTTTTTGGAGCGCAACAGACAAGGTCCGAATTTTCAAACATCTGCTCACTGTCGCGTTCTGATATACATGCAGCTGCATTAAAATGTCGCCAACGGAAGAAAGCATGGCTCGCTTCACTCCAGGCCAAAGTCGAATATCTCACCACGGAAAACGAGCGCCTCACGTCTGCGCTTGTGTCTTCGCGAGAAGAAATTTCTCGACTCTCAGCACTCGTTGGCAACTCTGTTATTGGCCCTGGAGGGCCAACGGTGGGTCCTGGCGTCGTACCACCCAACGCAGTGAACGGGGTTGTGTCCAATGGACAGCCCGTCAGCATGAGCATGAATATGGCTTCCAAGGGCGGAGGCGCTGGCGGGGCGGCCACCGCACGAGCGTCTTATGGGTACTGAATCGCTCATAGCAATTCAATGCTGAGTTGCCTTCATGTTTATCGCATGCATCATTGTCGGTGAGTCCCTTGCATATAGACAGAGCGCTGGTTTTAACTGTTGCACCTAGGAACGCTATATTACACTCACCAGCTGAGATGTCTATACACGAAAAATGCTATCTTCGTGCTGGCTTCACTCATGCCTGTAATTTCGCCCCTGATCGCCGTCACGCATAATCGCGTCCGCCATACGCACCATTGTCTTGCTACTTGTGCTTCGCACGGGGTGTCGAAACCCTGCCTAGCACGACTCGTCGGAGCTCTCACTGCCATATATGGATGATGATGCAGAGGACGTCGCTTGCGTGTGACCATATGTTCATCTTCCGCTTTCCCCACTGCCATGCCATTTGTTCGCATGCCCTTGGATCCTAACACGACGTTTGACACAAAGAAAGATGTGTACACCATGTACGATACGATCAGCAGTATAATATCCATACATCTTACACCCACTACGCTCTGGAGTAACTTTTGCGTGGTTCATACGTACGTTTCATCGTCGTCGGTGATGCTTGTTTGGAAAGATGATGTAAATGATGACGACGTTGATGATGATGATGATCGAACTGTTGGAAACATGGAAACAGCGCGGCGAGTAAAACGCGTCGATGTTACGTATCCCGAGGGTTTCCCCAGCATGCTACAAGAACCACCTCGGGGTTGAGATGGGTACCTGCTTCTTCGGTGTTGCCTTGACATGAGCCTGAGATAACGACGAGACGTCATACACAAAATTATTCAATAAACCACACGGTACATATCTAATGCGATCCGAGTAACAGAAACGGAATACACGGTGGTGGGATGGGGTGGATGCTAATACGTACATATATACATTCAACCGAACACGTTTCTACTTATTCTTGGTCTCATTCGTCGATTTTGCACGATAGATCACGACAACGAGGTGAGGTAGGCGTAGTTTTCTACGGATCGGATCTGGGGTGGTCCATTTGATGCATCGTGACTGTATGCGCCTTGTACTTGTTTGGCCACGTTCTGCTTGTGCGCAACCAGTGCGCACAATGCAGCTACAGTGAAACAATCATCAGACGCGCCCGGAGTTTCAGAGCACTGCTTCTGGACCGGCTTACCTCCAGCACCGCTACCGTCCTTTGCCAAACCGATGTCTACACGGCTCTCAACCTCCGAACCGACCAGTGCGCGCAATGTTTCCCGCAGCGTAGACTCGAAGCGAGGGTAGAACTCGACCAAACTAGGTTGTACAAGAGAAAGGCACCCAACCAACCTCAATCATGGTCAAGTCAGAGAAAGAGGAACGAACCTTCCATCTACGCCGACGCCAATTCTCTTTCCCTCATCCCGCAAGGAAGTAGGAGCCAATGTATCGCTCCCGACGCAGCGGGCACGGCCAGTCTGCACTAAGATTGCAGCTACAGCACAAGCGCTCAGACGCGCTGCTCGTGCGACCACGAGCCCGCAGATTTGCCGGACAGCATCCGCATCCGCTAGCGAGATATCGGAGGCATCGGCAAAACCAAGATGTTGCACGATAACACCCCGTACGCGGTTCAACTTCTCCTCGTCAGAAACCTCTGCGATGCCAGTTTGACCAGAAGCAAATCTCCCAATTCCCTGCCATGCTTCCTCGACCTCACTCAACACTGCTGTATCAAGGCCCCATTGTTTATTCAGGGATGGGGTGGAATGTCCTCCAAAAAGTAGCGATTTTGGAGAAGCATCTATAAGGCTAAGAATGGCGTTTCGTGCAACTTCTCCGAGATACATTCCCGAGATGAATTTCTCGAATGCCTGAAAGCGAGGATTGATAGATTCACGATCAAGCTTGTTATCATATGGTGTCGAGGGGAGGGCGGTCCGCTGATGTATTGATCAGATCATGACGTGGACAAATCGCATATAATGAAGAAGGACGTACCGTATTGTTAAAACCTCCCCATTCGGTGTTGACAATCATATAACCACCCTCTGCGGCGGCTGGCTCATTTCCAAGCTTGGTGATATTGACTACCTCCTCCACGTATGCGCCGTTCGTCCCGGTGCCAAAAATAGCACCAAGGATGCACCCACCTGACGTATACGCCCGTGATAGGAGGGCACCAACAGTCTGCAAACATTGTTATCTCAGTCGGGACGTTCAAGAAAAATACAAATATAGGACTGAATGGAAAAAATGCCGATACTGACATCATTCACGAGCGCAACACATCTGACATGGATATGTTTCCTATCAAACGCATCCTGAAGGAGTTTGACAACGTCCTTTCCGATGGCATTTTTGGCTGAGAAACCTTTTGTCCAAGTTAGGAGCGTGCCAGAATCAAGAGCAGTTTGTTCTACGGGGAAGGAGAATGTGAGGGCGAGGGGAATGTGTGACAACTCGGAATGGTCTCCAAGGACGGCGTCGTGGGATCCGTTGGGAGCAAGTGACGGTGGGATGGCACTGGAGGGTGAGCCAGAGTCGGTGAGGAAAGTATCGACGGAGTCGGCGAGATAATCTTCAAGCGACTCGTCACAGGTTGCGGTAGAAAATGTCAGATGTCCGTACCAAAAAGTGTGGTCACCTCTCCCGTCTTCAATGTCTCGGAAACCTTGTATTTCTGCTGGCGGAGCGTGAAAGTTTTATTGCCATGCAAGGTTACCTCGCATACGCGGCTGGGCTTTGTCATGCAGCGAGACTGATCGAAAGCTTGAATATTAATAGACATACAGATTAGTGCCGCCCAGATCGAGGGCCAGAAAAGTGCTGTTCGGCAGGGTGAGTATGGCACTGGGGAGGTGAGCGAGACATACCCAGTTTCGGAACCATCTGGAACTTCCCTGACGAACGTCGGACTGAGAGGTGTTAATACCAATTAGATCGGCGGCGACGATAAGCACATACATCATCGCCATGGATTGACCATAGGTAGCGAGTCCCTCGGCCGCCTCGCGTAGAAAGGTTTTAGTGAGATTTAGGAGGGTGTCCTGTGATAAAGTGAACTGGGCGCGGACGGTATCGAGAACGTCTTTTTGAGACTGTGAATAAGATGCAGATGTAGGCGCCATGGTGTTGTAGAGTCGGAAGGAGCAGGCAAGTGCTGAAGGAAAGCGGTTGAGATACGCTCATTTAGGTAATCGACGTCATGCTTTTTATTCTGTTTGTGCTCCGTATTTTGCCGTACCAGGATATCTGTTGTTTCGTGTCCTGCAATCTTATCGCCTCCGCTCTGACCCGTTCAAGAGCACAAAGCGAGCGGATAGACTCGTTCCTGGTGCCATATTCTGGATCAGGAAATCAATGTCTGACACTGCGTATCCCCGCGGTACTTGTTGCCGTGGCTTATTAGTTCTCCCCGCTTGGAATTATTGACCGTCAGTCCACGGAATTTTTTGTAGCTGATAGACTGTCACCTGGTTGTTGGTTGTTGCTGTGGTACTGGTCTGTGTCACTTGTAGACCAAAGAATCGAAGGAATACATCGGTGGAACTTTGCGTGGTGCAGACAGCATGTCACTGTAACTATTTTATGTCTCCTGCATGAATGGTGCAGAAGCGACGCTTTTCATGCATTCAGCCCTTGGCCAGCGAGGTTGCCAGTAGCTAGCCTACCGACAGCCTGCCTCATAAACGGTCTGGGACTAGCCAGTAGCATAAGGACGCGGTGGTAAATGAGGAGACCTTCCGAAAATAGGTTGAAGCCAAGTTACATAACTCCTGTAATTCTTGCGCGTCCATCCTGTAGAATTTTCAAGTTTGACATTGAAAAGCACACCTCGTGCGCGCCATCCTCGTCTCTTTCCCCTTCTCCTCGTTCTCCACTTCCTCTGTTGTTTAACAGAACAATGTCTCCTTCGCATTCTGGCAAGGGCAGAGATTCGGGCACGGCGCGTGTCCTTGGCTCAGGTGCATCCGGTGAGACGTCTCCAATGACCGGACGGACATGCAGCGGCTGACCGATGGTCATTTGCATGTAGGTGTTGCCGAGCTTTTGGTATTCCACCCAGTAGACACAGTTGCCAAGCGGCTCATGAGCAACAAGACGAAGGTGATACACCAGTCCACCACCCTATTCATTCCTCAGCTTATTCTCCTCCCATGGTCGCCTAGGTCTCGTTCTCAGCACTCAACAGCATCATCTTCCGTGACTACGCCACAGCCTCTATCGGTCGCAAATTTTTCTCCCTGTTCCCTGGCCTTGGGTATGCAGCAGGATACAAGGTCGCCCAACGGATATACAAGTTCGGTGGACAGCCATGGTTTAACGACATCATCTCGCGGAATTACAAGGACCATTTCACGAGTGTGTTTGGCGAGCGGAACGGAAAAATGATGATGCAAGCCAGCGCCGGAAGGTACGTCGCTGCGTCGGTCCGTGACATTCTTTGCCAAGTGCATGACGTCCTGCGATACAGCTTGACAGGAATAGGCGAAGTGGTATGCCTTCGCGACCTTGAGGAGGTTGTATAAGTTCTCACCCTGTTATACTTTCGACACCTAGGTTCTCCT
Organism: Lanmaoa pseudosensibilis; assembly: GCA_038092875.1. NCBI lineage: Eukaryota > Fungi > Basidiomycota > Agaricomycetes > Boletales > Boletaceae > Lanmaoa > Lanmaoa pseudosensibilis. The sequence goes on along the minus strand of JBBPRF010000001.1, from coordinate 22,862 downwards.
CCCTCTCGATGCACTCAAAATCAAACGCCAAGTAAATCCGGAAGCATTCCGCGGACGCGGTGTCCTCCGGATATTCATGGAGGAGGGTACTACTCTCTACCGTGGCTGGGGCTGGACAATGGCCCGCAATGCCCCCGGCTCGTTTGCAGTATGTTCCTTCATCGTCACCTTTGCTTCACTCAACTCACCACTGACTCTTTACTCTCTAGCTCTTCGGTGGATCAGCTGCCACAAAGGAGTATGTGCTTGGCGTGACAGATTATTCCCAGGCTACCTGGACTCAAAACTTCGTCGCCTCGGTCGCGGGTGCCGTCGCCTCCATTACGGTCGCCGCACCGCTTGATACTGTCAAGACGCGCATCCAAAATGCCAACTTTGAACAAAAGGTACCTGGGTTCACGGTCGTAAAGGACCTGGTTCGCAACGAGGGTCCAACAGCATTCTTCAAAGGTCTGACACCAAAGGTACGTTGGGTCGCGTGCGACGGTATATGGCTGACCCGCCATGTTTTCTGTCACTCTGTGCAACAGATCCTCGTCGTTGGTCCGAAGCTGGTCTTCAGTTATACCCTCGCTCAGTCGTTGATACCTTTCTTTGGCAAGTATGTCTAGAGTGATTTGTGGGATCAACATGTTTCCGTCCAAGTCGAGATGTTTGTTCAATGACGAACGATTGAATCTCAAGTTCACTACTTGGGTAGTTTTCCCCCGCCTCCTTAGAGTCCTAGATCTGTTGGATATTTATACTGCATGTCGAGTTAATGCACCACTCAACCGATCCGTATCTTGTCCACATCCTAACTTAGAGCGGTTTCGTGTATTTATCCATCACGTAATTTCTGAAGAGTTAGAGCTGTTCGCCTCCTGACATTAGAAAACATGGCCATCGACGGTTTGATCATTCTCGACGCGTCAGGGTGCGTATCTCGAGGTGGTGCGACTCTCTACGGATAACTCAGTACCATGCAGACGACCCGTCATCCAGTCTGGGTACACATCCTTCCCTCCAGCGTACCCATTGCTCCATATCGACACACTAAACAACGAACTCTCCAAAGCTTCCCGCGCTGACAGTGTGGATCCTGTCATCTACGTACTCCCGGGGATCGGAGACTTCTCGGGTGGAAGTGCATGTTGTCATGTCGAAATGGGAGAGCTGCGGTTAATTGCAAGCGTCTCCGGTGATGGTGAGGGACCTATAATATATTCATTTCTCCTTACACCAAAATGCTCTGCATCGTAGCCGATCCTCTGATCGCATTTGCATTCTTGCAAGCATTCAGCGATGTCCTGCACGATTATTTCGGTACGGTAAGTACGGCCACCCTTAAAGACAATTTCGACGTCGTATATCAGGTATGATTTGATTCCATTCACTGTCGTCTCTTTCCGATCTAACTCAAATAGCTCCTCGAAGAAACGTTGGATTCTTCTGGATATCCTCTCACAACATCTCCAAACGCACTACGTGATATCGTTCTCCCTCCCTCCCTCCTCTCGAAACTTTTGTCCTCGCTCCCAACAACAACGTCGTCCGGCCCAAATCGTCCGGGAGGTGTGAGGGAACGTCTCGGAAACTTCAATAACTGCTGATCCACTTTTTCTTCTGCCTTAAAGGCTCAGTTGCGTCCAGTGCCCCATCTGGCGCCTTTGCGTCTCCCATACCATGGCGAAAACTCGGTGTTCGACATAATCACAATGAAATCCTATTTGATGTCACCGAGGAAATGCGAGCCATCGTCGGACGGTAAGTCACTGTCATGATGGTTGATCGACGGATTGGAAATAATTATATATTCATTTCAGTAATGGGGCGACGCTCACGAGCAACGTGTATGGCAAGATCGAAAGCAATGCCAAGTTGACAGGTAGGCACGCAAGTTTCTGCATTAGCAGCACTAGGAGCCGGGATAATGACAGGCATGCCGGACTTGCTGCTGAGCTTTTCGAATCCGAACGTCATGACAGAGTGTGCCTTTCACCCCTGCGTACGGCAAGTATTGTCGATTCTGTGGTCCGTACGATGTCTTGACAAAGGAGCCCCAAGGCTCCAACGATGGATGCGTGAAAAGACGCTGTCTTTTGTCCCACCCGATGGCAAATTCGTGCTCGCGGAATATCAGTATGCATTACCGCACGGTGCACTGGCTGGAAATGTGCCAGTACCGCTTGCTCTGAAACCAAACATCACCGTGGGGGAGTTTGGAGGTGCGCCTACCGTCTTCGTGTCGTCATTCTGCAGAGCAATGCGATTCAGCTGCTTTTAGGCAATTTCACGGTCACCTTTAGTTCGAGGACGATGAAGATAATGGAAAACGTTCGAATAGAACTTTACCTCGGCGAAGGCGCAACGGGGGCACAATGTACCATCTCGAGTGCCGGATCTGGAGTCGGATCTGCAGGAGGTATCGAAGGTTCATGGACGTTTGAACCACAGAGACAAGTACGTATGTTCCTGTTTACGACCCGGACACAATCCCAATCCCAATCCTCGATCCCCAAGATACTCCGCTGGGACATTCCAAACATGCACTCGTCCGGTAGTTGGGTGCTTCGTGGTTCTTGGACGTCCAAGTGCGTGTTTCTTCCCACTGTTCGTTGTTCGACGAATGTTTTGATTGTCTCTTTATCCAGGGCGAAAATTCCACGTCCAGCGCATGCGTTTCAGATCCGCTTTGAAGTCCCTTCGTACAGTTTTTCGTCTCTCAAGGTTGACCAGGTCCGGCTGTCGGGTGAGACCTATAAGATGTACAAGGGTGTACGGGCAACGGGTTGTGGTTCCATCGAGTGGAGGTGGTAGCACATCGGTTGATATTGGGTATTTGGTCTGTGTTGGTGGTAGATGGCGGATTCCCCAATCTGTCAGTAGCACTTTGCAATAATGCGACGAAAACGTTTTAAAGACGGTATATGTACTTTAAACCGAATTTCAGGTGAGTAGTGATTAATTGTGATGCCAATCGCGTAGATAATCAACCCCTGGTCGCTCCAACCCACCGCTCAAATCGCCGTCGTAGTAAAGGTCTCGAATCTTTTAACGACTTGATTCCAGTCTACGACCGTCCAAAATTCCTTGAGATACTTCTCCTTTCCCCAAATTCCGTGATCAAAAAGCCAACAGTGTTCATGCACGCTGATGCAAAACAGGGGATAGATATACTCCCCAAGAGTGGTGAGGTCGCGCGAATCCTGCGGGCCGTGAGGAGAGAACGACGTAGCGGTGGGGTCGTACAAGGAGCGTGCGCGTGTTCTATAGTCGTCGCGGGACAGCACAGAGGTATGGAACGTCCGTGCCGGAGATGAGGGATCTAGCTGTGGTGAGACGTGCGAGGTGCCAGACAAGGGCGAGGACGTGGTGGATCCGTTGCTTGCTTCCGAGAATGGCACCCGAGTCGGATTTGAGGGGCTCTGAGCTGGTGGTGTCGACGGGTCGTGCTCTCCGAGCACAGGTGCTGTGATCGGCTCGACCGTACCGGCGCCTGAACGGATGAGAAGGGTGCCCGATGCAAACGTGGGCGCGAAAGCGAGGTTTCGATTCGCGTCGGTGACAAACCAGACGTATCCCGAGCCTGCCATGCCATTGACAGCGGCCGAGAACAGGGAGCGCAACGAATCGAAGCCACCAAACTGCTTCTGAATGGCGGTGCCAAAGAAGCTCGAGTCAACGAGTTTTTCGCCCGAGTCCTCTGATGGGGGTCGCTAGGAAATTCATTTCAGAAAAAGAGGGAACACTGTGGTTTGCAAAGAGTGTATGGCCTACCAAGGAGTTGAGGAAGAAGCTGTTGTTGAGGGCGTGACTGGCGTATTTGAACGTGATGGCCCTGTCTTGGGATCGAGCCGTGTCGAGAACGAGCTGCGCGACTGTTTTCCGTTTGTCCTCGACGCCTGGATTTCCGAGTTCTAGTTCAAAAGTATGAGTGAGAGTGGTGCGACGAGTGCTTACCGCGACATTCTTCGTTCAGGCGGTCAAGCAGACCTTGTTGGTACTCGACTGCGACCATCTGGAGGGTTCGGGGAGACATGAAGTTTCCGAGACCGTCTTCAATCTTGTATGGTAGCTCTCTGCGCGTGTGCACATACCGCCGCGATGGGCATGGCGTTGGACGGGGTTTTGCTGATTTCGAGGCTGCCAACGAGGCCAGACGGAACCCAGCGGTGTTCATGACGAAGAGAAAAAAAAAAGGTCTAAGAGACCCCCGACGAATGAGTGCGCTCGGAAACTTGATTTTTTCTGGACGCGACTTGCTTTATGACCGACTTCCGTTTTGGGTCATCAGCAAACTTTACCTAGTCTGACCAGCTCCACGTCGCACGCGCAGCAGCAATAATGGCTGGCCCCAAAGTATCCTCGCAGACGACCTCCTCTGGCGTATCGCACACAGTGTCATCGCTGTGGAAGTCGTACTTGCAGCAGACCCCAGACCGTCTCAAGTTCATAGACGCATTCTTGGCATTCATCGTGCTTTCCGGCGTGTTCCAATTCGTATACTGCGTTCTCGTCACCAACTTTCCATTCAATGCATTTTTAGCAGGGTACGCCGTGTCGCCGTCGTTCGCTGCGTTCTTTGGCTCACCGGGGAGTGTAGATTCGCGAGCTCAGTCGGGCAGTTTGTCCTCACTGCTTCGCTCCGGTCGCAAGTCAACCCCGAAAACCGCTCAGAGTTCAAAGAGGTGTCGCCCGAGAGGTCTGTTCTTCCCCTTTTTCATCATTTTGTCATGCATGGTCAACGCACACGTACAGAGCATTTGCTGATTTTGCGCTGGGCTCCATTGTGCTGCACTTTTTTGTATTCAACTTCCTCGGATGAAACCAGTCCAACACATGTTCGGTATCTGCATTGTCGTTCCTTGTCGCGTATACCATGAATGCTATAGTACAAGGCATGAAAGCGACGATCGTGTCCTTGTAATGATGTGCGGAACAAGTGTAGAAAAATGATTTAGGGAAAAATGGAAGACCAGCCAGAAGGAGTCAACTACTTGCGTTCGAAGGAGCTGGAGCGCTACGAGGAGGGTTAGGATGCGACTTTGACGTACGATAGACGGGATTACCCCGAAAACGACTACGGCAAAGTCAAATGCATACTCCCCTGTTTCCTGCGTTACCAAAGGCCAAGGGTATGGAACTCGAGACGTACCAAACTCGAGATATGTCCGTAGCAGTTCTGTGGCTTGATGAGACAGAGTTGGGTGGGGAGAAGGGAAGATGGTACTCACGGCGAACGTCCTTGTTAGGCACTTGGGATAGCGCAGGTCTGAGACGCGGTAAGTAGAGTAAATGGATGACTGGGAAGAACATACGTGAGGCCGGTTGAGCGCTTGACGCCAGCCAGGAAAGCACTGACGAGGAGAGCGTCGAGGGCGAGACGAAATAGACTGCCGAACATGGTGGATGATTGTCAAGTTGGAAAGCGGCCTTCCCACGACTACCAATGGTACTACTACCAGAGTTTACATCGACGGGTTACAACAAGGTACGGTACTGCAGCAGCTTTTGTGACGTCCTTACCGTGTTCTCCTTTTCTTCCTTGATCACGGCAGAAAACGCCCTGAATTGTGGAGTTCCAGACTCTCCTGCAAGTCACATTAGCAAGGAGGACCAGACTTTAGGAGACGTTTCTGACGTTGAAGTTGGAAGGCGGCGCTCTCGCTTGTGGTGATGTGACCGCCGACTTGGCGAATGTGGGCCAGTGCGATGGGGACCTCCTCCTTGTTACAACTGGAGACACCGTCCGCGAGGACATGGACGTCATATCCGGCTTGGACAAGATCGAGGGCGGATTGGAGGACGCACACGTGTGACTGGACTGACGTCAGCGGGAGAGAGGTTGTATCGGGTAAACTGACCTCGATGCCAAACAGGACGACGGATGTGACATGTGGACGTTCCCGCAACAGCGCCTTGACCTCAGGGACCATCATGGAGAAGAGGGACTTTTCGATCGTTGCAACGTGCAAGTCACCAAGCGCCGGCAAGTCGATTTCCGGGGTAGTGGTTCCGAGAGCTGCATTGTGCACGGGAAGCGAGATGAGGTGTATGCAGCAGCGCGTGGGGGCAGCCATTACCTTTCGAGTTCTGCACCGTCGCGATGACGGGTATGCCGAGGACCTAGTGGGGATGTGGGGGTAAGCGGCGGAAGACGGAGGGGCGAAGTGAGCGAACCTTTGCGACCTTGAGCATCTTGTTGCAGGTCAAGACAAGCTCATCGAAACCGTGGATGGCGGTCCCTTGTAGGCCGATATGGTTACTTGCTGGCAAGACGGGGAGAGTGCTTACTGAAACGAGTCTGCATATCGCAGAGGAAGAAGAGGGAGTGTTCTGGGTCGAGTTTTGGGACGTTGTGCATTGTGAGTTGTGACGATTGCAGGAGTGGAGTGATGAATGATCGGATCGAAATGAACGACTAGGTCGGGTAATCCGGACCGCTTAACCGCGACTCAACTCACTCTCGTAGATCTATGTGGAATTGTTGTCGGAGTTTCAAGTGACCTGTTCGACTCTAGCAGAGTGCAGTTCCTTTGCTCTCCACGTCCAACCACTCTCTCTTTCCACACATCACGCTCTTTTTTTCTTTTTTTCTATATATTCATTCATCATGGACCCTACACACGTTCAGGACTCGGACATGGCTGCCAAGCAAAGAGTATCTCTCTCTCTCTCTTCTTGTCCTTGTCCTCCCCCTCACATATCCCATAGTTTCACTCCTTCAAGATGGGCGGCGGCGCGCCCTCCCAGAGCCTCCATACCCATTCTAGGCATTCGCACCGACGATCTCGCTCTCGCAACAACTCCATTTCTCTTTCTTCGTCGGCCCCTTCTCTCTCCCCTTCTGCACTCGATTCACCCCCTTTGAATGCTAATGTATCTCTCAATCCCCCTTCCAAACGTCCCATTTCTCACCACCAGCGCCGTTCATCTGTCTCAACCCGCCGAGAGTCGGCCGAACTCATGGGCGTTTCCCTCCCAGAGCTCCCTACCGCCCATTCAGACGATAACATCAACCTGGGCGACAAGGATTCCATCCGTCGCAGAGCTCTCTGGGCCCTCGAGGGAAAGCCTGACCTTGCCTTCTCCAAAGTCGAGATTCCTGATATCTCCTCACCCGATATCACTAAGCAATCCGACTTTCGTGAGTAACATCTCCTACTTCTGTTTCCCACCACAGCCTCAGTTTGCATTCTAGCCACGAAACCTTCGTTCCCACCTGGCTCTGGCCTGAGCGGAATCAGTAGCTTCGCTGCCAAGCGCGATTCATTCGGAAAGATGTTTGGCTCCACATCTGCCTCAAAGGACCAGCTTGGCACTCTCGTCGAGGAAGAAGAGGAGGAGGAGGATAGTCAGTTTCTCGCCGATCCGATCCCGGAATCCAAACAGTCTCCCCAGGTAGTCCCGGCAAAGACCACCTTTCGACATCGTCCTGCCAGTCTTAATCTGCGTCCCTTGTCACTCGTGCGGGGTAGCATCGTGAGTCCCGTCGTAGGCAACCTGCCCACCCCTACTCTCACTCCAGGCACCCATCCAAATGCTCGAAAGTCTTTTATCACAGCCACTCTTGATAGTGCCGTCTCATCAAGTGTCACTGGGCCACCTGGCAACACGAGCATTTCCGTCCGCCAGGCACCTTCCTCAAGGCGCTTCTCGTTCACCCTCAGTGGTAGCACCCCTACTCCCTGCGACTACGACAAAAAGAGGTGTAGCAGCATTTCTTACAAGCGCTCTACGGAATCGACCCCTCGAGACATGTTCCCTCTCCCTACCCCCGAGATGACCCCAACCGAGCGCAGGTTCTCATTTGCAAGTGATCAAGAAACCCTCATCGAACAACCCCTCTCTGTCGCAGACCAGCATTTTTTATTTAGATCCCACCATATACTCCTCTCTCGCATCACTGAATTGGAGCGCACCCTGAGAAACCGGGCTTCTCTTTCACGCCGTGTTTCATACGCTTCAGACGCCACAGTGTCTTCCGAGCCCAGCGACGAGATGTTACTCCTTGTTTCAGATCTCAAAGCCGAGCGCGATGAACTGAAGCGGGACGTCGATGGATGGAGACAGCGTGTCGCAGACGCAGATAAGCAGGCCGGTATGCTTGCCAAAAGGATTGAGTCCGAGAGAAGAGAGGCTTGGGTTGCTCGCAGTCGCCTCGGCTTGTTTGAAGTGGAGAAGTCTGGCTTGGAAAAGTCATTGGAAGTCAAGGCTGCTGCGCTTTCCCAATCCATGGCTGAAAATGCGGTCCTTATGCGCGAGCGTGACGGAATGAAGAACGAAATCATGAAGCTCAATGCTCGTTTCAAGGATGCTGATGCAGCTGTCGGCGAGTGTACACGTCTTCGAGGTGCCCTTGAGCAGGAGCGTACACGCCGCAAAGAGCTCGAGAAACTCTTGGATGATGCTGGCCTCCTGAACACGCCAAAGCTTCCTCACGCGGTCAATGGGTCTTGGAGACGGTCACCTTTTGCTGCAAAACCAGTTGGTACGCGTCCTCGTGGACTTGGATTCCAGTCTATCGACTCTGAAAGCTCCACTACCGATGTTGAGTCAGCGGATGACAGCTTCACGAAGGCCGAATTCACACTGGATGCAGTTGCAGAGGAAGAAGTCGAGTTTTCTGACGAAGAGAACGCCCTGGCTGGATATGAAGACGAGGATGATTCCGATCTCAGTTTCTCCAGTCCAGGTGGCTCATCCATTGGCTCGGCAGACGAACTTGACATCAAATCCAAAGTTCCTACAGCGGAGATCCTTGACCGCCCAGTCCGCCCCTCTTTGCCCACCCAGTTGCCGCATGAATCCCGTGCGTCCCTCTCGAAGACTTGGACCTTCCCCAGAGGAAAAACTGTCACTCCCGTCAAGCAAGATGATGAGGTTGACCGCTTTTTCGGATGTTTGGATGATGTTGATAGAAGCCCACCCCGCTTCAAAGAAATGAACAAGAGTATATTCTCATCCGCATTTCGCTCCATGTCTGATGACGACGAGTTGCCCCCTTTTGTTCTCCCCTCCGATGTTGGTGTCGTGGTCGAGTCTGCGTCATCCAGGAATCTTGATGTTGTTCCGGAAGTGGAAGAAGAGGATGAGGTTGCAGATACCAATGATGATGAATTGGTCGGCGAAGAAGTGGAAGGTGGAATTCGATTCACCTTCGACGCTCCACCTATCATCTGTGTGACGCCTCCCCCAGATGTCTGCATAACTCCACCTCCCGAAATTCGCATCACACCTCCTCTGGAGGCTTGCATGACGACACCCGCCGTACGCCCTAATGTGGACGATTCCGTATCCAGGAAATCCATTTTCATCCCCGAACCGGTCGAAGAAGATGAAGACGAGACCTCCTTGACTTTTGTGTTTCCTCCCAAAGTCCTGCCTCGACGCGTCGAACGTATGATCTCTCCCCCGCGTTCGTCGCCACCTACGTCTAGTAGTGGTTTCCACCCGAGTAGCCGGAACGACAGTCCACCGTCTTCGATTCCTCGGTCAATTTCGCTGCGGTCTATGTCTCCCAAGACACCGTCAATCATGTTCACGCCATCCAAGAATGTGTCTGGCCGCTTCACAGCGCCATTGGCTTACTCTACACCATCCTCGAAGCAAACGCCGTCGTCGATCCCTCAGCCAGTGACCTCGCCCAAGTTCTACTCTACGCCTACGAAAGCGCAGACGTCGGTCATCCCATCGAAGCAAAGTCAGTCAAGCACCCCAAATGGTTCGACCTTTAAGCCCCATTCCAAGTTATTTATGAGTACGCTCAACTCATTTGTCTCTTGTGCTTCACAGCCAACGAACCCATGTCCGCTCTCAGATGCCCCCGCTCCACGCAAGGTGGCGGCGCCACGTCGGAGGTGAATTGTTCCAACCATCCCGACCCATCTTCATCAAGCGTTTGTGAATATTCTCACGTTCAAGACACTTCATCATTATCTTCTATTATGTCCAATCCGCTTGCGGCACGATTACCCTTCCAAAAACTATCAAATTTCATCTCATTCTCGTGGACGCCAGGTGCGACCGCGGTTGCATCGTATATTGTTCCCAGCGACTCGGGCAGTCCGAGTGTGGAAGCAGTGAACACTGCCGCCTCGCTGTCAGGTGTTGACAATGGTGCAACTCGCCCAGCCTCGCGGAGGTTCGTCTCGAAGGCTAGGCAGTTGGAGAAGCTGAAGAGCAGATTCAGTTTGGAAAAGAAAAACGGGATGACGCCCTGTTCCATGGTGAGCGCTTGCAAGGGTTGCAGCGCGGGCGATGTTTACTTGTGACGTGAGTGTACCCTTGTTGGTTGCGTATTTCTGCATGCGACAATGGTGGCATCTTGCTGTCCATTCAGAGCATGCCTTTTTCTCGGGCCTCTCACAAACTATGCTTCTATGCTTCCCCTTTCCTTGCTTGACCTCCCTGGTTGCTTGTCACATATTTCTTGTCTTCCCCGACCATCCGTTTCCGTGTACTGCGGTGCCGCTTGTGGGGAAAGTCACATCACGATGTGCCAACATTGTTGTCGCTGTACTCTATACCATCCACTCTTCGAAAAACAAAACCATTCCAGGACACTTTGTTCATGCCCATAACTTGGTAAATTAACCCATGTCTATGCATCTTGATCCTTACGAAGCAGTGAGATTTTGACTCTGTTGTCTGAGTGTGAGCTGTCGGATCGGACGGTTCCGGCAGATGGGTAGGCCGTGAGAGTTTGGCATATCAACAAGACCATTACATTGACCACATCCAACATGGCTAGCAAAGGTGCAAGGCAATTCATGCGAAACTGGTACGCCGTCGAGGTATAGTTGGGTCTCTTACTCGTCTGGTTGCGGAATCCTCTAACCTCTTCGTTTCTACAGGCTATACCACTGTATGCACCTCTCGATTTTTGACCAAGCTCAACGTACTAATGTCAACATAGCTATGCAGTCATCGGTTTGGCTGTCGGTGGTGCTGGCTGGTATCTGGGGCGTCTTGCGCAAGGACCCACGGGTAAGCTCTATTACCTCCCAAATCCGTTCTGGACCTGACCATTGGCGTAAAAGTGGTCTGGTCGAGGGGCAACCCTACCCCTTGGAACGATGTCAAGCCCGACGAGAACACCAAGTTGATGGATCCCACTGGCAAATTTGCCAAGAGGTTCGTTGTGTTCACCTTTTCTTGAAACTGGCAGACGTTGATCCCGCCTTGACCCCATAGCTGGACGCGGGACAAGCTATAAAGAATTGATTAGTTTTTTTCTTCGACCACATGCTTTGTCTGTGCGATAGACGTGCCAATTCCATCTTTTGAATTCTCTTTGCCATTTGGACAATATGAACGTGTGGTTTTCCTGTCCCATGTGACCGTACCACCTTCCAGCCGATGGAGGCTATAAACGGGTCCACGTCCACTTCTCTGACGTGTTCTCTTATCGTCGTTGTTTACTAGATCCAAGATAATGGTCGAACGACTAGATGCACCACAACCAACCATTCCTCTTCCACCGCTAACAGACATCCCCGACGAGGACATTGACAAGGCAGACGACGCAAAGCGTATTGTACGCCAGATTCCCTCGTATCGTACATGCGGCTGACACCCAAGTCCGCTCCAGACGACCTGCTACGGGCCTACTGATACCCCGTTTCCCACAGTGCCCGCTGTCGTGTTTGGCGCGGCGTCGTTTTCGGCCTTTTACAACGACGACGACCACGTTCGGGGTGTCACGCCTCTCAGGACGACGAGGCTCGCGCTGAGGTGCGTCCGCGCATACTAGGTCTTATCGCGGGCGCGCTGTGGTACATTCGGACGTGGCACCAGGTATGGCATCCGTGCCTTTGATACGTCCCCATACTATGGGCCGTCCGAGATCGTGTTGGGGAACGCGTTGAAGGCGCTCGAGAACGAGTTCCCTCGGTCGTCTTATCAGATAGTGCGTGCCGGTTTCGTTCGACGGCAATGAGTCGGGCCATTGACCATGCTTTCTCTCTCTCTCTAAACGCACACGCACACACGCATAGTTCACGAAATGTGGAAGGTTTGGAAACACGCGGGACGCGTTCGACTATACCCCTCAAGGCGTCCGCGCCAGCGTTCAACGCAGTCTCGCGCGTCTGCACACGACGTACCTTGATATCGTATACGTGCACGACGTCGAGTTCATTGCCGAATCCAAGGCACCGAGGACCTCGGGCGACCATCGCACTGCATTAGGCGCCGCCGAGGCAGACGCGTATGGGCTCGGTGAGGGAGGAGAGGCGGTCGTTTACGGGGATGGCGATCGGGAGGTTCTCGCTGCCGTTGGAGAGCTGAGAAGACAACAAGACGCGGGCGTCATCAGACGGGTGGGCATCAGTGGTGCGCTCCCTTTTTTTCTCTTTCCACGTTTGGGATTGAAATAGTCCCAGGTTATCCATTGCCAACCCTGCTTCGGCTTGCGATCCTGGTCAAGCATACGGCGCCGTACAAGCCGCTGGACGTCGTCATGTCGTATTGCCATCTCAACCTCCAGAACCGCACGTTACTGGACTTCAAGACGGCGTTTGAGCGACGCGCTGGCGTCAAGCAAGTCATCACTGCATCCCCGCTCAGCATGAGACTTCTGACTCCCAACCCAACCCCTTGGCACCCGGCGTCGGAGGACTTGAAGGAGGCCATCAAGAGAGCTGTCCGGGCGTCTACGAAGCCTGGTGGTGAAAGCGGTTTGCCCAAGCTCGCTTTGGAATACGCCTTCTACAAGGCGAGGGAGGTGGAAATACCGACCGTCGTGGGGCTTGGCTCGCTCAAGGATGTGCACGAAAACGCGCGGATATGGTATAATGTGGATAAACAAAGCCTTGGGGAAAACGAAGAGTGGAAGCAGCGCATCCAGGATGTGCTATCTGTGTTTGGAGAGGGCGAGGGTGGATTGTTAGATCGTTCTTGGGAGAACCCCAGGTTCCGTTCTTGAACTACCAGGCAAAACCGATGAGCACAAAGGAAATGGGGGTTCTGTATTATCTTTACAAATACAAATGGTACCATAAAGTGTACACGCCAAGAAATCGACCATCCTTTATCCAAAGAGATACTACTTTACATCTCACCGGGTCCTGATGATTCCAGCATTGACAAGTTTAACGATCTTGTCACGTATGACGGGATTCTTCATGTGGTCCTGCAGCGCACCAGGGTTGGACTGTGCTTGTTGCAAGATCTGCTGCATCACGGGGTCACTCATGATCGCCTGCGTAAAAACTCGGTGAGTTTCATGGACGTCATTGGGACATGCCAACAGTAACATACGGCGACTTCCGGGTCTTTCATCGCTCGCTCGAGCGTCTGCTCCTCGGTTTCCCCTGCACGCTGACTAAAGAGCGCTTGTTGCGCCTTCATCTCCTGAGCCTGGATCTCGGCCGTGTGTGCGTTCGCAGTGTCGGCTGTTGATGCGGCCTGTAGTGCCTCGAGCGCCTTGCTATACTCGCGCATCGAATGCAGAATCGAGGCTTTACGAATGTGGGCTCTGACTACGGTCCCAAAGAGGTCAGTCGGCGTCCTCTGTGGCATGAACGAGAGTTGACGTACCAAAGGAAGGATCGACCTTGATGGACTCGTTGGCGTCCTTGAGCGCTTCGGTGAGGGCCAGGAGCTTCATGTATGCTGCAGCACGGTTATTATAACCTCGAGCATCCGAGGGGTCGCGCTTGATGCTCTCCGTGTAAAGTTTGACAGCGCCTGCAAAGTCGCCCGCCTTGAATGCTACGTTACCCTCCTCGCGAGCGATGGCAGACTTGGCCGGGTCAACGTAAGCCTGGCGTTCTGCCTCCGCAAGCGCCTTTTCGGTGACCTGGAGCTTGGAGAGGACGGCAGCATCACGGTGCTCAGCAAGTGACTTTTGAAAGTATTTCTTAGCAGAGACAAAGTCACCCTTTTGCGAATAAGCCGAGCCGATACGTCCGAGGGCCTTTGCGAGAAGCTTGAAATCCACACGGTACTGTAACGTGCGTCAGCACGACCAGCTCTGTGTCCCCCCCGAGGTTTGGAGGGATGAAAACGTACACTTCGTCCTTCCTCGACTGCCTTCTCGCACGTCTCGATACACTTGTCGTACTCCCCTTGTTCAAAGTACGCGGCACCAAGGTTGGTAAGGAAGGTGATGTCCTTTGGCCAGAGATCCCAGGCCTTTGAGAATGCAGAGGCTGCCTCATCGAATCGTCGTTGCTTGTAGTACTCGGAACCCTTTTCTTTTGCAGCGAGCGCATCAGCCTTGGCTTTCGCCTCCTCTGCGCCTTCCTCCGACATCTCGACATCCTCCTTCTCTGGTTCGGGCGCGGGTGGTGGAGGAGCAGGCTTACTGCTGGAGGTGGAAGATGAGGGGGTGGACTGAGTACGAGGAGGCGATGGAGGAGGAGACGGAACGGAGGTCTTCATGAAACCGGAGGGAAGATCGTCTGATCCCTCTTCGCGAGAGAAGCCTTGCAAGTCGATACCCATTGCAACACCAAGGACGTCGATCATTCTTGGATCCGAACTCAGAGCCCTAGACACAAATCAGCACCGAGGTGAAAGATGAATATCGACACAGCCTTACGATTCTGCGAGCTTGGGGTTCTGTTGCATCAATTGGAGCTGCGATGACGACAATTTGATCCAACATGGTTCACGGGTCGTTTCAATTAAGGCTGCGTACCTTCTGAACGAATGCAGGATCTGCGAGATGCTTTTGTGTACGGGGGTTTGTTGCAAGCTTCCCTATGAGATTGGGATCTTGGAATAGCTTTGCAAGTCCCAACTCGGGCCCTGCACCGGCATCCTTGGCTTTTACAGTTATCAGTGTTTCGCGGTGAGCAGGGTAGGTGCTCTAAGCGGACCTTGTGCATCCTTGACATCCTGAAGACCCTTGCGAAGAGCGGGGCTGTCTTCGTACTGGATACCCTTCTCGTAGGCAGCAACAGCTTCGTCATATCGGCGAGCTCCGTGCAAGGCGGCGCCCTGCCTCGCATAACCCTTTCCCCAAGATGGATTGAGAGTGACGCACTGAAGGTATGATGGGATACTCATTAGTAGATGGTACCGATGGAATGGAAACGACGAGGATGACCTTTTCAGCATCTTCGAGCGCCGCGCTCCACAACTTCTTGCCAGCCTTTGCCGCACTCCGGTTAGAGTAGAGGACGTGATTGGAGGGGTCGATGGTTATGGCAGCTGTGAAAAGCTCGATAGCCTTGTCATAGTCTTTGGCTGCGAATGCTTTGTTGCCTTGATCTTTGAGGACGTTTGCCTGCGACGAGGATCACAGAATGATACAAAGTGGTGAAGTGGGAGTGAACTTACATCGGCCATGTGTGCGCAGTTTCAATTACTAGTGTTCGCTTCACGGTCAGTAGTGGGCGAGGAGAATGTGCCAGGGTATATGTCGTCTGCTAGTTAATTATAGTTGTATCTCCTCTTTTGCGCAAGGGGGGAACCTTCTCGAAACTTCGCGCAATCATCGTTAGTAGGCAGCTCGTTGAATTTTGCTACAAGTATTCGCTAATGATATCCATTCAGAATTCCTCATCGCACGCTGTTTAATTGTTCAAGGAACCAAGTAGGTCCTTGTAATGGAGGCTGTCAGTCTGTTAATAACCGTGACGGTCGGATGACCTAGAGACTGGGTTATCGCTCCCAAGGGCTCCGCCTGCATCCTGGAGTGCTCGCCCAGGCTCAGGGTAATCAGCTGGCTATTAAAATAGCGTAGGCACAAAGTACGTGATCCTCTCAGAGGCTAGATTACCTATTTCAGGTACCAAAGAGCCTAGACCTCGGGATCCGGGTCATTCTTCTCGTGAACATGGGTTGTGCGTATAGCAGGGGACCACAGAACTTTATCCATGATGCTGGTTGAACTGATCACTACTAGGGACACGTCTGGATCAGCAGGTGTTCAACGTTTAGGATCTGCCTTGGAGTCAGATTGTCTCCGTGTACCTGACCAGGTGCTATGAGCGCTGCATGGTGTACGGTACTGCCAAATTGTGGCCTGGCCATGATCGGAATCCAGGGACAACCTTGGTTAACGTGTGTGCTGTATGCATTGACGCGCAAGCCCGCTTTCCTTCCTTCCTCCTGCTCAGCGACATGTATGCCCCCCGCCCCGACCGAGACAGCTATGCAACAACTGACTTCGAGTCAGTCTACTTCAAGCCGCCAAGACAAACTACAGGACCCGAATTCTATGATCGTAGCAATCTTTCTCGCATAGTTGGCCTCGTGGGCGTCGCCGTCGCTGCACTGTTTGGTGGCCTCTGCATCTTCGGAGGCATCATGATATTCCTATCCAAAAATACCATATCTTCTGGCATTGTGGTACTTTCTCTCCAGAACGGCTGGGAGAAGGAGCTTCTTTGTCTTGGACTCAACCTGATGGTCACAGCTTGTACAGAAGCGACCGGTTTTGTCCACGGGATTGCTTTGCGCTCCGCCCTGGCATCCCAGCAGCGCCTACGCTTCAACACCAACCTTCGTTTGCTTTCAGCTGCGAGCAGCTGGTCTAACCCGAACGGCACGGTGTGCAATATCGTGATGGCGATCCTTTTGATCGTGTCCTACAGCTCAAGTCTGCTCGTTGCCCTATCGGTCGACTTGGGTTCATCAAGTGGCGTCACGGGTGCTGGACTCGCAATATGCGTCAGTGAAGTCCCGCTCATAGTTTTGGGCGTCAGTCTCCTGTTACAAGTGACCATCGCCCTCGTTAGCATTCGGGATGCCGACGTCTTGACGTGGAGCTCCTCGCCCTTCGATATCACTGCCGCTCTCGTCCATCACGCTCAGATCATTCCAGAACAAGGACAATGTATGCATGGCGTCGGCAATGCCGCTCCACGGGGGCCAGTGGCACCATCCCCGAAACAGCCGTCTGCGTGGCGCGCACACTCTAGTGTTCGAAAGGTTATTCTGACGCTTTGGGTGCTTGTGGTCGTCTGCATTGTCTGGGGCATCATCATCGTGCATCTCTCCGATCGCAGCATGTCTGATGCAGTGAAATCGTGGTCGTTCTTCCCGCGATTACAGTCCCACGTCATCGTCTACTCCATCCCAATCACAGGCGGAGTGTATTGGTATTGGGCGTTGCACTACGTCAACATGGCGGTTATACAAGGACCTTTGACGTTGGCGCTCCATTGCTCTGAGCTCGTTGTCAACGTCATTCGGGATGAGAGGGTGTGGAGGAAAGCGACGACGAAAAGGGGTACCACGATTTCATCGCATCCTTTGGCTGCCGTCTTTGGGAGCACTCTGAATATTTCTTTGCTTGCATCAAAGCCTCTGTTGCGTAAGTCGCACCACGTTTGACTGCCCTTTTCTCTTCCGTCTGATCAAAGATCATAGATTGGATGCTTGGGCTTGCCATCAGTTTATCCGGGACAGCACAGGGCGGCTACCTGACAGCCATCGCCGTGACCATGTGGCCATTCCAGGTCGGGCCACTCTTGAACCATGTTCATTGTCCCCCATCCACTCATGTCATTTCGTTTTTTTTTTTTAGATTCTCAATTATGCTGCGGCACTTTTAATTGTCTCACTCACGTTCACCGTCATTGGTTTGTGTGGGCCAAAAGGGCCTCAACCCGCTGCATATGGACACATACAGACGCTTGCGAATTTGATAGACGAGTGGTCGCCTACCATGTGGTGGGGCCATAAAAACGGCGGGTATCCTTGTCATGCTGGTGAGTGTTATTTTGAGTCTCTGGAGGGTCGTTCGCGCTTTCCGATGCTGATAAATTTCTAGGAACGAGCGACTGCCGTCTCCCCAATGTAGACATGGACGCGCTGTATGCCTGATGCCTGAGTCTCGGACGGGTGATTTTAGCTGTATATGGTGGTGGTGCATTTGTTCGATATATATCTGTTGTTCTCTGTCACACTCTTACGTATTTTCAAGGACTGCGATTGCAGATGGATACCCAAACATCGTTCCATTGCATCTCATGCCCTGTGATCTATCTACGTGCCACATTTGTTAGCGGCCCGAGCCACCATATTGGTTTCTTAAGGTTTTAGGTGACGACAGACTTCTTTAACGCCCTCGATCGCGATCGGGCCGAAGCTCAGTTTAGCCCGATGGCACACTTGATCACCGCAGACTAAAGTGGGCGTAGCTGAGCCAGGAAATATTCACCCATTCCTGTCCACCATGCTTGCATTATTTAGCGGCTACAACTCTGACTTGAACCCGCGGTCTCGCTCAGGAAATGCTATCCTAGCTTTCAGCGCATGTGGGAGTGGTCTAGATCACTACAACCATCGGTCGACGATCGCAAACCGTATCCCCCCCACTTCTGCACTCTTCCACTTCCTCCCATCGTACCGGGGACGTCGTCGGATTCTTGAAATTTCCGGACTGAGCCGGATCTCGACGGGTCGAAGCCGCTGATCGGACTTTATTTTTTTTTCCTTGTTATTCCTTTTCTCAAGGAGGTGTGCTCCGAGATATTCGCGGTAGATTTCGTCCACGCCGGACGTATAATTCGAAGAGCTGGTCGCTCCCTAAGGAGAGCAGATCATGCTGCCCGAGGAAACAAGACTGCGGCGACGTGACCAACGATGAGATCCCGACGGCGCACGGCCAGTTCATGCTGCGAGACTCGGAAGATCGATATAGGGCACGGGCTCTTTTTTTTCCCGGGAAACGTTGCCTCGCATTCTCTGCGCCGGCAATGGAATGGAACCCCCCTGGCGTGGTTGATCCGAGTTGGTGTTTACGGTGCAACGATCTCCGGCAGAGGCACTCGCTCGAGGCTGTTGACTCCCATTCTCGGGTGGTCGAAACGCCGTCGAGTTGGCGCACATGCCCTGATTGGGAAGGTCTGCTGAAACGCTAGTGGGGACAATGTCCGAGTGAACTGAGCGGCATGTAACGACGGTGACTGATGCTGGGGTTGCATGACGACCTCGAAGCCACTCAGAGTCGAACACGATCGAGGGCGGTTATCGGTGAGAAGAGGAAAGATTGCTGACGACAAGAATTCACCTACCCGCCCAGTTTCCATGGGCATCATTTCCGTCACATCCATGGTGTCTGTGCAAGGTGTTCGCGGGGGAAAGAAAAAGGCAAGTTTGGGCATCGTCGGGGGTTCTTTGCTCAAGAGAGACGCAGGGTTGGTCATGCGCCGTGGTCATCGATGTGGATAGCAGGAAATGACGTCGAGAGTGGAAGCGGTCATTTCGTCTCGTACAGTTGCCTTGTTTGAACGGGTGGAGTCAAGTAATGCCTGTGGCTCATCTCCGTCGAAAGCGAGACGCGATCACTCTTTCGAGTAGGCACTGGCGAATAGCATGCTGTCAACGATCACACGCTGGGTGGATCCACGATTTATTTTATTTCATTTGCAGTGCAAGGAATCACGGAGTATCAATGTTTCTGCTAGCCAGGGGACAAGTCGTGGGACGGGCGACAAGATTGCGATATTCGGCGAAAGTGGGTTGAGTGTATTTCCGATGTGGGTCCAACAGGTGGTGATGTCGGGGACGGCGGGGGGCGCGATGGGATGTCAACTGAGGTGCGGGGCCGGTGTCACGTGTGATCATCATGGACAAGGTTAGGGTTTAAAATAAATAAAAACGCAGACGTTTGTCGGCGCTCGATCCGGAGGGGCATCAGTCATCATCATGCCAGACGACTCCACCAACGCCAGCGACCCTTCCTCCTCATCCTCCTCAGCTCCCCGCCAAAAACAACACAGACCTACTACTACTTCAACAGCTACAGTCCGTTCACGAACAAGCCCTCCCCCAGGAGAACATGACCCACGTCCTCCCACAAAGCGCGCTCGCAAAGCCATCAACTGTGAGCCTTGCAGAAACAGCAAGCTCAAGTGTGACAGGTATCTCCCTCCCCATCCGGCTCCAACTCAAAGCTCACCCCCACCAGAAACCGCCCCTGCTCTAGCTGTGTCCTCAGAGGTTTGTCTCCCGCTCTCCCCTTCTTTCCCTCCTCACCCCCACACAGGCACCATTGCGCTTTGCTACCAGGATGCCAAAGGCCACGAGTCCGACCTCCACCTCCGCGACGACCAGTCAGTCCTCTTGCCCTCTTCCCCCTCCCCTGCTCACCCCCTCAGTACAGCAATGCCAGCAGAGTCGACCCCATGCAGGAAATCACCCGTCTCAAACACTCTGTCTCCCTCCTCGAAACCTACATCCTTGCCAACCACCGTCCTGGCGCTCCCCTTCCTTCCCATATCAAACACCCCCTCGACAACCCTGCCACCCCCACCGCACCAAAGAAGGAACCCGTAGAGTCAGATATCCTCGAAAGAGACAACGTTCCTGGCATGCTTGGCAGCCATGGCCACGGTGGCTTCTACACCGGCGCCACTTCCGCCGTCGCTCATCTCACTCTGGTACTTCCCTTTCCCTCCCTCCCTCTTCCCTCGCTAACCCCCCCTCTAGAATTCGAGGCAGTCTGACGACAGCGACCGCCAGCCCAGCAATGACACACACCTTGACGAAATCGTTACGACAAATGAATACGACAGAGATCTTCTCGCTCTCCTCCCCTCCCTCGACACAATAGACGGCCTTGTCTCCTACTACTTTGAATACTGCAACTGGATTTATCGCCACGTTAACCAACCAGCGTTTCTCAACGCTTGGTCCCGCTATAAGACCGGCGCTAATGCTGACCGTGTCGTCCTCGCCACAGTCTGCATGATCATGGCCATCGCAGTACACTACCTCCCACCAGGCGATCGCCTCGTGGCCCAATTGGGTGACTCCCTCGAGGACATTTGCCGCAAATTCTACGACGTCATGCGCTCCGCCCTCGACCGCCACAGAGCTGAGCACAAGACCTACAGCCTCGAACTTGTCGAGTGCTTGCTCATTCGCGGTCATTACCTCACCCTCGTCAAAACCGACAGTGAGGAAATTTGGACCGTCCGCGGAGAGCTCATCAGTATCGGTATGGCCATGGGCCTCCATCGTGATCCTTGTAAATGGCGAATGTCTAAAGAACTCGCCGAGAGAAGGCGTTGGGCTTGGTGGCACATCGTACTCCTTGAAAGGTTCGTCTCTGCTTCTATCCGCTCCCTCTCTACCCACCTTCTCCTTCGCAGGTGGCAATCATTCATGTTTGGCCGGCCCATTTCTATTGCCTCACACCATTTCGATACACAACTCCCAGAACCAACTGACCCTATACATCATCCCGACGACCCGCGTATCTACCTCCCCAATCTCCACCTCTTCCGTCTAGCCTACATTCTTGGTGACATCATGGACAGTGCAGTGTCCATGCGTCCAGTCGCGTACGAGACCGTCCAAGCTCATGACCGCGCTCTATCCCAATGGATGGATACTCTCCCGCCTGAGCTCGACCTTGACGAATTTAGGGTAGCACGCAGTCTCGCGAGCCACAACACCGTCACCCGTCGTCTAGGCGTACAGAGCGTGATCATCCGCACGAGCTACTACCATATTCGTTTTACCCTCCACCGGCCATACGCATCCGCACCTTCACCCAAGGCTGGTGATAAGCATGCCTCGTCTTCAAAAGATAAGGACGCTAAGCGAGAGCGCCACGTCATCTCCCTTGACATCGCCGTCGGTGCTGCTGACAAGCTGATCACGCTTGTCGGTCAAGCCCGTCCCGACTTTCTGGCGAATGCGTCCTTGGCAGTTCCAGGCCATATGAACTGGGGTCCATTCCACGTATTCAGCTCCGCCATGTTTTTCTCGTTCCAACTGATTTCAAATCCCGATCAGCCGGGCGCGTCCTTATTCCGTGCAAACATCCAGAAGGCGTTGACAACCCTGGAACTCAGTCGGGGTACACCGGTCGCTGATAAAGCGCTCGACATTCTCCACGCGCTTGCACCGCTGTACAGTCAGGATTTTGCAAATGAAGACGAGCAGGAGCGAGAGCGCATGAAAAGCCGTGTGCTGAGCCTTGTCAAAACGCTCGCATTCCCATACCATGATTCTCCAAAGTATCCCAGGCTGAACGCGGTTGATTCACCCAATGCGCCGGGATACATGAGTTCGCCTGCCACTGGCAACTCGGGGAGTCCACAAGGGGGCAATGCCCAGCCCCGAGGGTCAGCGGATTACGGAGCGGGATCTGGCAAGACGACAAATACTCCTTCCTCCTCGCTCGTCGGATATGCGGGTGTTCAGGCGTCCCCTGTCCAGTCGATGCCCGCGCAAGGAGTG
The DNA here is from genome assembly GCA_038092875.1 of Lanmaoa pseudosensibilis. Classification (NCBI taxonomy): domain Eukaryota; kingdom Fungi; phylum Basidiomycota; class Agaricomycetes; order Boletales; family Boletaceae; genus Lanmaoa; species Lanmaoa pseudosensibilis. The sequence continues at coordinate 725 of JBBPRF010000001.1, read as the reverse complement.
GTCACCGGACTGCCCAGCTCGTCCCCCATGACATACTCTGTCGCTCCACCCCAACCTTCACAATCCCAATCTCAATTGTATCCCGACGCGCCTAGGGCAACCTACACCGTAGAACCTGCCCGTCACGCTTTTAGTGACACGGCTCGTCCTCCTGCCACACCCTCTGGAAATCCTTACCCTGATACCCGCCCAACTACATCTTACGCTGAATCATACTCCTCTAGACACTCATACCCCGACCCACCGTCCTCGCGAAATTTCGTCGACCCAGCACGTCATTCATACCCTGACCCAGCGCGGCAACCTTACATGTCGGGTGACCCCACTATCGGGCGATACCCTTGCACATACCCGGCGGCGACGGAAGAGGAGACTATGTGGGGCGCCTCCCTTAGTCAAGCCGAGTGGGCCCGATTTCTTGACGTGATGCAACATCCACGACACACGGGCGACCGGCATTGATAACGACCTCCCAGAGGAACACTCGACGGGGAAGACTTAGATTATGTATGTAAACAGAATGGATGGAATCTCTGGTTTTGGTTTGTTGGCTCCTCTCCTCCCCCCCCCTTGAGTTGCCAGTGTGCTCCCTTGTACGTATTTGTGGTGGTGCACGGTATTCTTGCCTGGCCCACCCCCCTTCCCCCCCATTGCACTCGAGACTCTCTTATCTATTTTCCTCTCTCACGCAAACTATTCGCATTATATATCCACATTCTACTGTT